>VWZE01006809.1:634288-671784 GCA_013396675.1 Eubucco bourcierii | reverse complement strand
GGCCGCTTCGCAGCAGGGTGCCCCCCGCCCCGCGCTTCGGCTGAGCTTTCCAGCACGGCGGCTTCGGGGCCAGCGCGTGATGGCCGGCCCGGTAGCGCTGACTATTCCGGGGGAGCTGGGGTATGGCTAGCGGTAGCCTGGAGGCGGGGAGCCTCTTCCTCCCCACCATCGCTCGGAGCGGGGAAGAGAAAGGCAGCGAGCGGCGGGGAGCGGCGGCCGCCCCGGGGGAGGGGAGGGACTAGAGTTCAGCGCTGTGTGCGAGGGAGACAAAGTCTGGGGTGTGTGGCCGCTTTCCAGCAGCTCCGGCTGGAACAGCTGCGGCCGCTCGGGGCGACGGGGGGCCCTCCCTCGGGCAGGGGCCTAGCTGGCTGCCTGCCCGCCCGGCTGCGCCGCGGCTCGGGGCGGGGTTAAGCCTCATTACACGGGATTTAACGTGTCCCGGAGGGCAGGAGGGACTCTGGCTCTGAAGGGGGGGAGACACGGGGGAAGCGATGGCCTCGCAGCCTGGGAGAAGTCCGGTCGACGGGGCGAGGAAGTGGGCCGCGCCCCCTGACTTTCCTCCTGGGCCTTATCCCGGCGCTGAGCCGCCGCCCGAACCGGGAGCGACGGCAGCAGCAGCGGAGCGGGCCAGCTGAAGGGGCCCAGGCCGTGCCCCTGCCCGGCCGAAGTCCCCAGCTGCTGCGTCTCCGTTCTGGGCGCCGCCCTGAGGCCAAGCCCCTGAGGCCAAGCCCCTGAGGTGGCCTCCCCACTGCCCGCCTCTCCCTCCCTCTTTCTTTGCCTGCTTCTCCCTCCCTCTTTCCCTGCCTGCGTTCTTGTCTTCCTGCCTGCCTGCTGCGGCGAGCAGCTTCGCGGGGCCCCAGTCTCCGGCGTCTCTCAAGCTGCTCGGAGCTGGAGCAGCGTGCGCGGAGGGAGTAGTCCAGTACACGGATGCTGAATCACGCCACGGGTATGGATAGGAAAGAAGCGAGCCCCGCTGCCGTGCAGCGTGCAGAGGTGACTCATGTTTGGGACGCGCATGTTGAAGAAGTTTGCCGGACTTAGGAAAAATCCTGGGGAGAGGTGCCTGCTAGTCTCCAATACGTACAGAAACATCTCGAGTGTGTTCCTCTTTTTGTCATTTAGGTTTCTCTGTATTTGATTCCCGGTTGATACCCTGGCCAGGAGTAGCACACAGGTACAACTAGGAAGGAAGGGAAGGAGGAGCTAATGTTAGTCACCTGCCTTTTTTTTTTTTCCCCCTCTCCTTTTTCCCCTTCTCTGTAAAAATAGAACACTCCAGACCTCCTTCCTTCCCTTGGCACCTTCAAAAATACTAAATCAGAATACAACGGTGTGACAAATAGGACTTTTCCTGACCTGTTTCTTTTTAAACCATTCCTAACAAAAAGTCTTTGTTAGTTAATTTTCTTGGTTTGCCAGTAATTAAATTGGACCTTTGTGATATTTTCATATCTGTATGTGGAGAAAGAAGTAAAATATTTATCATTATCTATACATGTACACGCACATATGCAATCCCTTTCAGTTAGCCATGCCAGGCCAACAACTGAATTGTTGGCTTCTTGCCCCTATTAGTGAGAATGTACTCATTTCTGCCAAATTAAAATACATGTCTTGAACTAAATGTTTGTATTATGAAGTCTGGAAATTACATCAGTATACAGCTCACGACTTCAGATATAGGAACTTACTCTTCACATGTCAAACACAGAAGAAAGTGCCTTTGGATTTTGGGAATTGGACAAGTTAGCAGAATTTGACTGAAAGCATTTAATGCTATTCAGGCTGAGGCTTGGGTGGAGTAGAAAGAAAAAGGCAGGGAAGGAGATGGAAGTAAAAGGCCATGGTCCCTACACAGTGGGATTGCTGGTGTGGCATTTGCTGGAGTTGCCAGGTTGCCATCTGGTCTGTTAAAAAAAATGGCCATCTCCTGAAACACTGACTGTGCATGTGTGGTGTTGCTGCGCATGCACAATGGCCTGGGTGAGTCTAGGATGTGTCAGAGCTCCTATGCATGTGCAAATTGATTTGAGCTGAGACACGTGAGCAGGCCGTGGGCTCAAATTAACTGCTAGGTGTGTGGGGAATAACTGTCACAGCCCACAGCAGAAATGCATTCAGCGAAATTGCTAGATTCACTTGGCCATGCTTGGTTCATCCAGTCCTCCATGTAAACATTGTTTAATACATTTAGATCACCTATAAGTGAGTGAGCTTTGGGTTTTGTCTCTTAGGCAAAAGCAGATGGGTGGTTTTTACTTTCATCTCTCTTTTTTTCTTATTAACTGTAGGTATCACAACAGAAAATTTGAGTGGAGGCGGAACCAAGTTAGCTTTGTAGTGGCATGGTCTCGGACAAGAGCATGTTAAGGGACTTATGCCTGCCTACACTGCTGTACCTTATTTTGTTATCTGTCTGAACAAAGCTTAGGCAGTCCTGTGAACTGCTGCAGCTAGTGATGTGAATCAAAGGTGTGAAGAGCCGTGTAGAACCGAGGAAGACTTAGAAGGAGGAACCCAAAGCAGAGGTGGAATTGTAGTAAACTGTATTTGCTAGCATTTTTTAGCACTCAGTGAAGTCAGGACCAGCTAGAAGAAACTGTCACCAAACATAAATCCAGGGTAGGAGTGCTCTGTTGATTCAGGATGTTTGAACAGCTCTGTCAGGATCATTTTTACATTTATATCTGGCCCATGCTAGCCACCTATTATAAATTATGCCTGTTTGTGAAACATTTTTACACTAAAGATGTAATATTAGATGAACAAGTCCTCTGCTTTACCAAATGTTCAAATCTTCCAGTGCATTGTAAACTCATGTGAGCTGACACACCTGATTTTTTAAAAATTTTTTTCTTTAATTTTAAACTGTTGAGGACAGGCAGGTTTGAAGGTTTCAGCTAGATTTGTACATACTAACCTTTAAAGTACACAGTTCTGTGTTTCTGAGGCTGTTTCAGAAATATAAGGGAGACCCTTGCAGAACTGATTATATAAGACATGCTAATGATCTTAACTTCACATCTTACATTGTCCCAATGTATTTGATGACAGAGAGTGATAGATTTGTAACAGAATGAGTTGATAACAGGGCACTGCCTTAAATCAGCTAGCTGAGGAAAATGATCCTGTTACAGAAACAATTAAAGGAAAATGACAACTGGGATATAAATATCGTTGTGCCATTATACAACTAAAGTGGTGCATGTAAAAGAAATAATGAGAAAATTATTCCAGACTCTGTTGAGAATGAGCTCTAGATGCTTTCTCTTTTGTGACATTACTTCAGAACTCTGCTCGTTTAATGATCATTCTCAACTCTACATAAAACAAAAAGTTTATTTTTTTTGTTCTCTTTGCACATATGGTTCCAATTGCAGAAGAGACACCAAGTTATCATAAAGACTTCATTTAAGATAAGTCAGCAACATGTTGACATTTTAAATGTTCGATATATTGAACTCTTTTGTCTTAACCTCTGCTAAATTGAGAATTGACTGTAGTGAACATCTGCTAACTTCAGTATGGTGCTCTGAAAACTGAGGGGATTTTTGGTGCTGGTGCATATCTCATTTTGCCGTCCTTCCTGCAGGAGTAGCAAGCTACAGGAAAGTGGTCCAGTGAGCAGCTGAGGGTAGTAACCTCATCCACTGTCCATGGTAGATTTTCACATTTGCATGCATATTCACTCAAACAGTTTGGAAGTATGATTACATCATACAGATACATGACTTCTAGTTATTTGTACTAAACTTGGCTGTACTGGAAAAAAAATAGTATGTGCTAATTGTCATATGCTAGTGATGCATCATAGAAGTCTAGTTACAAACTTGAAATGTTTGTTTCTTTCATTAGTTTTGCTTACTTGTCATCTTGTAGATGTCTCACTTCAGTCAACAAGGCAGCCTGGATAGTGGGTATGACATACCCTTGACTTTCACAGTGGTTCACAGAGATGCTTTTTTCTGTAGATGATGTGGGATAATCTTAATTTCTTGTCCTGGGCAGCATCCCCAGACAGATGGAGAATTGTAGCTAGCATGTGTTCTGGAGCATGTGTTCTAAAGTCCACTGAACTCTCTGTGAAGGCAGTATAGTTCACGCTCTGTGAAAACAAACCATTTAATTCTAGTTCTAATTTTCTCACCTGGTCTCCACCATGAAATACTTCGAGTTACATTCTGCAGCAGCTACTCCTCACCCAAACTAATCCAGAGTTCCTATGAACATGGGCTAGTACAGTGAGGCTCCCCATCCCCTGCCTGCTTTAACTCGATTAGTTTAGTATGTGCTAAAGTCACTCTTGCCCATGCGGTGATATGTTCGCTAACCTCATACCTTTACACCTTAGTCTCACCAAAGCCTAAGACCTTTTCATCATACTAAGTTCCCTAGACTAGGCTAATGTGACTGAGAAACACACCTTTTTTTATCCATTAAGATGAGGCCAAAAATGCTAAATGCTCAAGATGCAAGCCCCTAGGGCTTGTCTATATATCGAGTTATTACATGTGGAGGCTTTTATCTTTGGAAGAAAATGTTCTTTTTGTGTATGCCAGAGTGTGAATTTAAAACTACTGGTTATAGTATAACTCTCACGCAGACTCCTTCATTCTGGCATCTGGCTCTTTTGTCAGATTAACTTCTTCAGTTCACTTAAATGAAATTTTAAAAGGTACTCGTATTGCTGTGAGTTTGTCCACATGAGGAATTGCCCTTGGCTGACACTGGTAGCATTATTAATAATACTTTGCTATGTGGAGAAGCTTTGTCTGTTAGGAATGTTAATTTTGTACATGTTTGCGCTTAGTAAGAGCATCACTTGCTTACATTTCAATCTTCCTGTTTTGACAAGTGGTAGCTGCTGCACTGCACTGAAAATCATTATTATTCTACACCAAGGCTATGGTCCTGGGGATGCTAAATTAGTCAAATAAGTAGCTAAATGCATGAATAGTTTCACTGAACACAGCTAGCTCCTGAATAAAGTTTGTTCTGTGTTAAAACATTTGCAGAAATGCTTAAGATCTTCCTATAAAATTTATAGAAATTGTTATTGTAAGGAATAATGGTTTGTGTTGTGTGATGTTGTATTTTATTAGTGTCCATGTGAAGTCACATAAAGCATCCACGAGTTACAAATTTTAGTTTCATTCTTGGTCACTTGCTAATTTGTGACAATTCCTGTTGTGCTTACAAGTTTATGAAACTGATTTTATAAACTCTAATAGTTTAGTTTTGACATGTATATGGTGATGATCAGTGGAAAACAATCTTTTATGAGATGTTACTATTTGTATGATTTTTTAATCTAGAAAGAATGCTAAAAGTTTGAGTAAAATCAAATCAGTATTTGAAACCATTGCATGCTAAATGCTGACTGCATTGTAGGTATATACAAACCAGGCAAAAATCCACAGCAAGCACATAGGGCCATAGCCGGCCGCCCTGGGTGCTCCTTTGGGGAAAGACAATAGACTGGTGTGAAGTTATGACTTTATCATGGAGCAAGTTAAATAAATGTTTGCTGTTTGCAGGAGCGGTGCATTACACTCACATTACTTAACAAACAGAAGTAATACAAACCTGGCCATGAAATGGGAAAGAATTTGTTTGTGTGCATTCAATTGTACTTTTTTTTTTTTTTTTGTCTGAGTAGAACTATGTTTTCATTCTGCGTTTTGTACACCAGCTAGTGCACAGGGGTCCTGGGTCTTTCTGTGAGATCTTGGGTCCTATGATAAGAGGAATTTTGACACTCTTAGTAGAAATAGCCTTGTCATATATTGACAGCTTTGTGAGGAAATAAGTCTCAAATGAGATGCTCTCACTTTTAAATGAAGTTGTTACAATGTGGAAGAGGGAGGTGTCTTGGGTTGTTGTCAGGTATACATGAGGAGCCCAATCCTGTTTGCATCTGTTTACTTCAAGAAAACTGTATGTCTGAGTAAGAAGGGCAGAATTCAGCCTTTGGGTTTTTAAGTTAATTGCAGAAAATTAATGGGACCATGTCACCTACATGTGGGCAAGCCAGAATTCAGTCCTTTACTTCTTTAGTATTTCATGTTTTAAACCAATTACCTACATACTCATATGGAAAGAATAGTAGAGCCTCCACAGTCTATACCAAGATTCTAAATTACATATATAATAAAGCCTATGCATGTTTTCTGGTTGAGAACAATGCTGTATTTCAGCCTTAGGCAAAATTTTTCTCCAAGTCATAGCCCCTCAACAAAAACGTTTTTTAATGAAAGTCTTGGCACTACCTTAATTACAGTGCAACAAACATTACCAACATAATCCCATTTCATCCTGAGGCAAGGAGAACATCCCTGGGGGCCTGGCTACCTTTCTTTGCAAGTGACCAGTTTTGCAGAAATGGCTTTTCCCCAGTGCATTTTCTTATTTAACCTCTAACATGTTTCCTGGGGGAAGATGCATGGGGAGCTGCTAGTGCTCATCTCCCCACATTCCTTGCAGACCTCGAGGCACTCTCTACAGCCCTGAATCTGGAGGATCAAACAGCACCCGGGAATGCCCAGCTCTTTGGCATCCCCATAGCCCCTCCGCCTGTCTTCCATGGAAGCCTAACAGGAAGCAAAAGTTCGGGTTCAGCTCCTTTGTACTGCATGAGTTTCACCCTGATTCTTTCCAGCAGCCTGCAAGCTGGCCACTTTGTGTGTGCCAGTGCCCAGAGGCAATCCCTTTTTTTGCTGGCCTGCCACACTTCAGAAAAGTATTTTCTTTGGATCTATTAATGCATGGGGGAGCTGCTCTCCCAGTGGCAGTTCTAATCCAGATGGGTGAGGATAGAGCTGTTTGAAAGGGCAGGCTGCAGGCATGCTTGAGCAACCTGCAGTGTGTCCAGCAGTAATGCATTCATTTGAAGCAGCCTTACACTGTCTCCAGGCTTTTGCAGTGTTTGGAGGAGTAAAATGGAGTAAAATGTGATTAGTTTCTCACTACCATATTGTTTTGTGTGTGGAGTGAGATATTGACAGGACAAATTCGCAAGGCTGTGTGAAGTTGGGATCTTTTCCCACCAGAAATATGGGGAGATATATGCTTGCATATACAAATGCAAGGGTATACTTGTGGTTCTTACAGTTTTTTCTTTTGCCTTCTTAAATCAAAGTAATAAATCTGTATCATCAAAAGAACTAGAATCAATTTCTTCTTGCATACTTGATCTCAAAATCCTGAATAGAGCTAGAGAGAAATTAAACATAACCCTTCTTGTTCTCTCTACGACATTGTCAAGTACAGCAGTCTTATACTATGGAACTCCTACAATTCTTAGGTACAGAGTAAAATTATACGGCTGAGATACTTACCCTAAAACCAAGCAAAAGCCCTTTATCTCCTGGGAGGGCATTTCTGTTACCCTGTCCCCTTCTATTTAGGTTCTCATATGGTGTTAGTTACCATGGTATCATACAGCTTTGTAAAAATGTAATGCACCATATGTGATAAATCATTAATATTAAGGATGAAGATGTTGGTTAAAAATATTTGTCACATATCTAAAGCAGAAGACATGCAGTAAGGGACATACCCAGACTGCAACCTGAGAATTAATACAAGAGGTGGGGTCAAAGTCATTCCTTGGGTGAGTGCAAAACAGTGTTCACCTTGCAGTGTTCAAGGTCATCAGTCAGAAGAAGATAATTTGACAATAAATACCAAGTAAGCTTGTGCATTTGTTGTTAAATTAGTGCAGAGATAACTATTATCCAAGTATAAAGCAAAATGAGGGACTAGACTTCCATTGGAAAAAGTGGACTAGAGTGGTCAGAAGTTATCTTCCCAACTGGTAATCTCAGTAACTTATTTTCTTATGTTTTCTATTTCCCCCTTAGTTTCAGCCAGATTTGTTTTCTATTTATATTGTGTCAACACCTAAATAATTTTCTCTGTTGTATCCCTCACTACTGAATTCTTTTTCTTGATGGAATAGCAAAAGTAATTATATTTATAAATGGAATGTCTGTTTTGCCTAAGTACCACATATAATTCCCTTCTCTAAGAGGAATTTTTATAATTCCTCCAAAAATGTCTTGGCAAGGATCAACCCACCAGTTGGTATTGTGGATCCAGCCTTCAGGGACAGGAGTCAGGATTCTGATCCCTTCAGCCAACAGACCAACAGAAAAAAATGCCCTAGTTTGTGTGAGAGAATAGTGCTGATGTTAAATATGTGCAATTATTAAGCACCCCAGAAAGCAAATTCACTGAGAGTTTCTTCCCACCTGTGGATTTCACTGTTCAGCCCAGAATTACTTTGGCAGCTAGAGTATTCTTCATTGTGGATGGTTGTGGGAAGATTTTAATCCTGCTCTTCAAGTAAGATATGCTCACTGATCTAGTAGACCTGTTCCACCTCTATGGTATACTGTACATATATATATATATATATATCTCGAAAGAAAATCAAACAAATCCCAAGTGAAAGGTGTGAGTCCTTCTTATCCCATTTCCACTTGCAGCTGCTTTCTACAGCCAAGTTCAGATGTCTCTTGTTCACTAGGAGTAGAGCGGAGGGAGATTGGTTGTGAGCTCTGCATTAAGGGAAGTTCAGTTTCCCTCCAGTGGACACCCCTTGAGAAAACCTTCATCCCCTGTATGGGGATGTTAAATCCTAGCCATGGACAGATTTCAGCTGGCTCACTGGATAAAACGGGGAAAGGCCTCCCAGAACTGATCTGCATTACAGGTGGAGACAGTCATGATTTTCTCACCAGGCAGTGCTGTCTATATGTGCACATGTATTCTTTCATTATAGTTTCTCTAGTGTTTACTTTCAATAAAGACTATTTCAGAGTTTCTACTAAGAAATAAGATATTCTGTTACTGCAGATGTGGCAAGTTTGAGGAAGGTTGTGTTGGAGCATTCAAATCTATGTCCTGTGTGGTTTGGGAGTGGCAAAAGTAGGGGTCTGCATAAAAGAAATGTAGTTGATGTAAGACAAGAGATCTTGGCCTTGGTGAAAAGAGTGCCTAAAGTTCTAGAGCATCACTGGAGAGCCTTTAGTTCCACTACCCAATTTTCACTGAAACTATAGCATGATCAGCAGAAACAAACACATAGTGAAGTTCCTGAATCTCAGCAGCTCCCAGTCTGGTATCTTCAATATAAATCAGTTTAAACTAACAGGGAAGTTTAATAGCTTCATTGGTGACTCAGCAGCTAGCACACATTTATGTCTGCTATCCCTGCAGGAAGCGGTCCTCCATGTGAAAGGCAGGATGTCACATCTTCAGCCAGTGAAATTCACAGAGGTAGTGAGCATGAGTCTCAGGAGTGCCTGTGCTGCAGTGGCCTGGTTTATGCAGATGATCTGAACAAGCTAGCTCATGTCCCTCTAACAGCGTTGTTCCAGCAGTGGCAGCTACAGAATCCATTAAACTTCCTATGCTTCTGGATGGTTAGACCTGGAACTCTGTTTTATTGCTGTCCTCTTAGCATGTCCAGCTTAGCTAATTTAAAACTCAGGCTACATCAGCTGCAGCCTCTCGAGTACAGAGAAAACCAAGTCCATTTCTCACTTGATTGTATAGTTAATCAGAGGCCTTTCAGAAGTTTTAGACTGTAGTCTTTCCTTTTCCCTGTGTACTCCTACTAAGAGTTCATGTTTGTTTAAAATTTAACTTTATGAGCAGTTTTCTTTTGTCTCAGTGTACACTGTACGAATTTGGTCCATTCCCTCAGCTTTTGCATTCAGCTGGTTTGACTGATCTAACACTGCTGATTTACTGCTATAATTTAGCTTCTCTGAAAAGAAGGAATGTTCACTGAAATAAAATTCTAAGATGCCTATGGAGTTGTATTGCCCTAGGTTTTGGGATTGTTATTTGTTCTTAAAGGCAGAACTCTGACTTTAGATTTTCAGGAATTACGTCAGTGTTGTTAGTTCTTTGAGTCAAGTCCTTGTGGTTAGCCAATCTTCTCTTCTGTCGTTGTGGTAAGATTTTAAATCCAGTAGGCCAACCTCAATGCTCCCCCAAGAAGGCAGGCAGAGATGACAATGCATTTGCTTTGCTGACCTCTGTAGTCGAGTTTTATAGAAGGTGGAATCAATCAAATTAGACCGAATGCCAGATCACCTGCATGAAAGGGTCAAACCCTACTGCTGTAGGAATATTTGGCACAAGAATGTACTGAAATACAATATAAAAACTACTAAAAAAGAAGAAAAAAAAAAAGTTTGTCTACTAAATTCAGACTATGAATGTAAAATCCTCTTGCTATTGTCTTGAGTTCCCTGAGTTTGTAATGTTTGAGGTGAGGTGGGGCATAATTCTAATATTCTGATTTCTTTATGTAACTCCAGCTCTGTGTGATTTCCTTGGGGGATATTCTTTGTTCAATACACTGTTGATTCTCCCTTGTATTAACTTGTGCCTTCATCTCTTGTCCTAGCACTAAGAGCTTCTTGTGAACAGTGCCAGTACTGTGTTTGAGAGAGTGGGCAAAAATTGACCTTGTAGAGGGCCTGGATGCTGAGTGTGGAGCTTACACTCAATGGTGCAGTGTGAGAAGCAGGTCTGCTTCTGCTGCAACAGTGCTAGGCTGAATCATTTAATCTGTAACAAGGGTTACATTGCAGACCCTCAGCACCTCCTCTTGGTTCACACAAGGGTTATGTCTCTCCCTCCAATTAGCAGCATAATTATCTGTCAACGTGAACTAAAGAACTTGGTCCCACCCAGATGAACCCGGAGCCTGTTTAATGAACAGAAGATATATAATATCAGCATTACATCATTTTAGAAACTTTGGCTTGGCACCAAGAAATTGCCTTGCACGCCCTGCTTGTACCACTGGAGCTGTGCAAATCAGCTGTAGTGAACTTGCCTTTTGGACAGGTTTAATATCTACAGGATAATCACAGGATTATCATGGTACAGCTGGAGTGTTCGCTGTACCAGAGCTGCCTCCTAACTGGATGCTGTGCAGTCCTTGCATTTTTCAGGTAGGTGATAGATCAGACCACTAACAGCAGGTGGATGATCAAGGAACCTGCCAGCAACAACTCTTTGTATGTTCTCGAATGGATAGATGAGGATGCATTTCCCTCAAACTGGAGGATTTCAGGCAACAGTAGCACAGTTTAGAAACTAATAGTGAAGGGACAGCTGGCCACCTTGTCACCATTGCCACTTTGGCATTATTTAACTCTGACCTGAATTCTTATACTGTCCAGTCTGTTGATCTATAATCATAGTGATCCACTAATTACTTGGCTTAATTACAACTAATTTATTGTAGTACAATATTTAAAAACATGGAGATTTTTAAATTGGCATGTTATTCTTCACTGAGATATTTTTGAAACATAAAAGATACAGCAAGCGATGGCTTATAACAAGCCATGTCACAAGAGTGTGAAGCTTTACTGGTAAATTCTCCACACAATATTCTTCACTTAGGCAACTAACATCATAGCTATGAGAAAAGTCCTGTATTCTTCATACACACACCACAGGGTATTGGAATCCCTCTCAATACCATTTCAGCCATGAGCTTATGGCCAGTATTTCCATAATGCTTCTTTGCTGTGGTATTGGCACGAAGTGTACTATTGGTGCACCTACCTTTTAATGTTATCTCTGATAGAAAGATGCAGTTAGCAAATGGCATCAGGTATTAATGCAGAAGTGACCTTTTAATGTCACGCCCAAATACACAAAGAAAGAACTGGCACTGAACATTTCTGATTAAAGATAAAGGTAGACAGTCTCTAAAAACATTACCATAAAAACTAAATCCATTTGCTCTGAGTTTCCCCTGCTGTCCCACCTCCTACTCTAAAGTGATGTTGTCAGCATTCATGACTTTATCACAACTCTTGTGATGTTTGATGTTTCTCTTACACTCCATCTATTAGAGTTGTGTAATGAGGTGAGAAACTCAGCTTTCCTCTTTCATTAATTTAATTTTTTTTTAGTCCTAATGGTTAGGGTATAAAGCTTGCAAATATGACCCAGGTGCACCCTAACAGCTCGGGGAAAAAAAAAAAAAAAACAAACCCAAACCCAACAAATCCACCCCCAACAGCAACAGCTCAGATGTGAAGGAGGCACAGTTTTAAATTGGCATTTCAAATGATCAAAGTATCTCACTAAAATATACCTAGAACATCAGCAGTATCCAAAGCAGTGAGTGGAGCCTGAGTGTTGTATGGACATGTTGGTCAAAACTTCTCTGCAGTCCATGGACTGGTAGTCCCAAAGATCACTCTGCTTTCCCTCGCTTTTTAATGTGTTCTGGAGGTGACAAATCTGGAGATAATTGTGGCAAAGTCTAATTGCAAAGAAGAGGTGGAGGTCTCTGACACTCAGCTTCTGTGTGTGTAAACAATATATAAAGAGGTTTTATTTCACAAATATAAACATATGCAGCAACCCAAAATTTGATATTTTCAAGTAAGTAGTATTTGAAACTGAACCAAAGAAGCTTAACTGACTCTGTTTTTAATTTTGGCCTTGAATTCAGCAGTAATTTCCATGTTGTAATTTCCATGAGACTGCAACATTGCTTCTAAACTGGTTCCTCTGTATAAAGCTGAAGAAATGGTTACTGAATCCCAGCCACTTTGATGCATGTTTCAAGGAGCAGATATGTTTTTGTGCATTGTGAACCACTTTATTTAAGGTCATGGACTTGTAATTTTTATCTCTGTTTTAAAGCACTGTGGGAAATATGTATATTGCAAGAAGTATATTCTTCGGCCCTAGGAATTTCTGAATTATTTGGAAAAGGAAACTGAAAATTCATCTTCAGGACATGCAAACCATTGGAAGGGTCTACATATTTCCTACTTTAGTGTTTGTGAAGAGGAAATACGCTTTCTCTTCATGCTCCCACTCTTTCTTTGTAATCTTTCCAGCTTCTTTCTAACTCTGTTGTCTCTAATTACTTTTGAATATATCCAAATCATTGTCTCTCTGTTGTGTGAGGTGACTCTTACTCTCAGCTATGCAGGCTTCTGCTGCTGTGGTACCAAAGTCAGCACATTTCTAAAATATTAAATTAATATGGTTTAGAAGATTGTCCCACCTGTATGGTTTCTGCTTCCATGCAGTCTGTGGCTGGACAATTTAATGCTTGTTGTGGTTGCTATTTAAGTAAAGGAAAGTGTGTAAACTTCTTGTGATACAGCTTTGTGTAGATAAAGCTTCATTCAAGAGATTGATTTGACTTTGAAACTCCTCAACATACAACCTAAAATACTGGAGCTGCTATCCTGGGCACCTATCTCCTTTACTGCTTCACTAAGCATTTTCTACTGTTGTCTTGTTACTGTTCTACCTTTTTCTTCTCCTTCCCTCTCCCCACTCCCTTCCATCACTCCCAGTGGCTAGGGAGTCTTCCCAGTAAAGAAATCCAGTTCATCTCCCAATAAAGGGCCATCGGCCAACACATTCTGGGCCTAGATTCATCTCATAAATATTGGTACAGGCTTAAATTAATGCAGTCCCTCAGTTAATGTACTACATTTCAATGGAATTGCATGGGGAATTAATTTTCCTCTGTATGTAGTCTGAAAAACAATAAAATAAGAAAATGCTTAGAATCTATGGCTAAGCTTTCCCAACTGGTTGAAAGATAGGGTTTCTGTGTTTCCCATTAATGGAGGCTGTAGCAAGACACCGCTGATGCGCATGTCTCTTCTATACGCACATGTAACCTATTAGGCCTTACTGAGAAAGACAAAAGCACCTCTAGAAAGCAACTCCATTGGAGTCACTCTGGTTTTGCCCCAGGTGCTTCTTATTCCATGCTGACTCATGATTATTACATGCAATGGCAAGTATTTAGTGTGTGCAATTTCTGCTGCATGTGACACCTATTTCTGTGTGTTTCTCTTTTTGGATAATGACAAGAGTTAGCAGTTATGTAGCACTTTACTAAGAAGTGTACCAACAAGGTCCAGCAGAATGTATGTGGTTGGTGCTGGCCTATTTTGTTAACTCTGTGTCCCTTGGGACTTGCTCTAGTACCTAAGCAAAAAACTGATTATCAAGATGAAAGTACAGCTGAATGGAAAGGTACACAGACAAGGAAGTCATGATGAATTTTTCAGCTAATTTTTCTTTTCTTTTTAATAATTCTGTTCATTCATCTCCCGTGTTTTCTGTCTGCATATGATATGCAATTGTCTTTACCATTTTTTCCCCATTGTCCAGTTCTTTTTTCTTCCCAGGTGAAACATCTCTCTTTTCTGAATTCATTGTCCTTAGCAGATTCTTTCCATATACTTCAGAATTTCTTTTTTCTCATTTCCTCCATCATTCTGATATCCTGGGCAGGAGTGATTGAAGCAATGGTTTCTGGAAGACCAAACCATTCTCTAGAGTTGTGCTTCTCTCTCTAGAGAAAATCATTATTTTTCTCGCTCTGTGTTAATGGAGAAACAGAAAACTTGTGAAACCAGCTGATAACATAGTGACTGTGTAGATGGAAGTCCTCTTCCTGCAAGAGGTATCATAAATATAAGGTACTTACAGGTATTTGATCTGAGCAAAGTCTTCCTTGACTCTTAGCATTCTCATTCCCTACCTATGTACAGTGATGTCTGTATGTATAACTGGTATCTGCAGGAACACACTGGAAGTCCGGGTCTGTGCATTAATGAAGTTAATGGGGTTTAAAGTGGAAGATGCGGGAAATTGTTTTACTTATCTCTTCCAGAATGGACAGCACACAAATTGTAATATTTTTTGTGCTAATTGGTACCATGATAAAACTGAATCTGCTCAAGAGTCTTTTGTTGACGCTTTGTGGATCAGATAGGTCAGTTGTCACAGTGAGAAGTGTTTGAGCTGTAGCACTACCATTTCAAATTGTTTTCTAACTGCTCTCTGAAAATAGAAGAAAAGTAAGAATACAATTGTCAGGACCTCTTACAAAATCTTCCTAGAGGAGTCCAAGGATAGTCACCATTGGTCTCAGTGGAGCTTTAACACGTCCTTGAAAGGAATTCATTAAGCTGAAAAAGCTGGCTGGAAACCAGTCATCCTATAATGTCTTCCATAATTTGCTTCAAGGGACACATTTATAGTCACTCAGCCTTTTTTATAGATCTTATGCAAGATGAAGGGCTGGGTCACAATTGCAAAAAATTTAATGAATAGATATTTGTTGCATGCCACAATCCAAATCATTTTTCAAGCATCTCAGCACAGTATGGTCTTTTCAGTATGGACTTTCCCAAGGACACCCAACAAGATGATAGCTGCTGCAACCTCTGGAATCATAATGATATAGTGACTGTTTTTGTTCCAGGTACTTCTTCTTTCATACTGAACCATTCAGATGCAGAAAAAAGACACCCATCAACTGCAATTTCTACTTTTTGTTGTTTTAAAGGACATGAAGATTTTAGCTATTTCTTTTTATTAATATCAACTTCTCTACAGGCATGTATGTAGACAGATTATAACAGAAAGACCTCTTCAGCTACCAAAACACTGAATATCTGTCAGAAATGACTACGTCTCAGGATAACACACTGCTTTACAAAACAGTCCTAAGATCTTCTTCATGAAGTTCATTTAGTTTATGAAAATTGTCTGTCATTCTCATTCCACCAAATGCTGCTATTGAATTATAATGCTTAGAGAGAAAGAATACCACCACCAAAACCAACCAACCAAACAGAAAAACCCAGACAATAGAGAGACGGGTTTGAGTTGTGAAGCTCATGTGTGTTTTAGAATAGGGAAGCAGATGTGGCTGTTGACTTTTGATTACTAAATACAAATTCAGCCAGAAACTTGTTATCTGAAGGTAGCCCAAATTCAGAACTAGCTGCTTTCCTAATTCTCCTTATCTTTCTCACATTACTGGGCATGTTGGCACTGAACTTTTTATTTGGACATTCTCTACCTGATCACAAACATTGGAAATTACACCTCAGCATGGTAAGCCAAGTAGCTATTGCACAAAGAAACAATGAGTGCATTTATATATTGCAACAGAAACAGCCTTGAGTAACCATATTGATATACAGCAGATCAGAGAGTAAACTTTTTACTAGCAGCCAGGAATTTCTTTTGAAATTGATTCTGTTTCTTTGACATCTCTACATATGGGCTGAAGGATGCTGGTACAGTTCGCTTTCTATCAAAATAGGATATAATGTGTGACTGTGTTCTAGAAAAGTGTTACCTTTTTAAACAGATTTATAATTTTTTAATGTCAGACCACCATAAAGCTTTCAAGCAATAGCTGCTGGCCAAAATTGCATTAGGAAAGTGCACGTTATGCTCCATTTCCCTCAAGGAAGGGGAGGTAAACACAGGCAATCTGGACTGGGAGGGCCAGAGCAGAGGTAAGGAGGCAGCCAGCTCCCCAGCGTCTTGGCTGCTCTTCTACCATTCCTTGCATCTCTGCTGCATTGGTCCATGGCAGTTTCAAAGAAAGAGAACAGGGCTTTTTCTGAAATGGTCAGAGCCCTTTGCTTTCCTGCCTGTATCCATATTTAAGAAAAAAATGTACAAGAGAGGTAGCTGGTCTTCAACTTCCCAGGGCAAGCCTGTTAGTCTCTGTAAAGACAGGCATAAGCTTCTTCTACCTATGCCTTCTCAGCAGGCATATTAGCTTGGGAACAGAGCCATGCTAATATAATTCTGTGGCTCCTAGACAGGGGCTGGCACAATTCTGGTTGGCTTGGAATATGGGCAGGGTGAGCTCACATCTGTCTGCACCTGCCTGTGCTGACAGAATTAAAAATCAGGGTGGAAAAAGAAACAGAAAACTGAAATGGGCACCTCTGAATCCATCTTGCATTAGCATCTGGAGTACTCGAAGTGAGGGGGATGGTAGGGTGCAGCCACATGCACTGCATTCATGGCAGGAGCTGTTGGGATGAATCTTGCCTCTGCAAGAGAGATAGGCTCTGAAGCCTTCTTGTTCCACATTGCCCACAGGAACTCAGCAGGAACAACAGCTCTTGCTGAGTTTCTGCGGTCAGCCCATACACCCATTTCTTCCCAAAATGGCAATACAGAAGTAGCAATACAGAATACCAAAGAAGGGGTATTGTATTCTGCTGAATACCAGCTACTCTGAGGAATGGGCAACACAGTGTGGTTATTGCATCCTGAAGGAGGTGGCATCCATGGAGGGGGAAGCAGTATTTGTGGTGAATTAACACTGCTGGCAGACATACCTGGTGCACAGGCTTGGTGGATGCTGTCTCTTCAATCTGCAGGGGAAAGTAGTGCACTGTAAAGCTCAGTGGCATTTTTAAATACCTGTAAAATCTGTGCATCACAGCCTGGAGCTATTATTATCCAGTTAGTCACAGTGCTGCTAATTGCAAGTCACCTTACACCAGGGAAGCTGGATTAGGGAACTGAGCTCAGGAAAAAAGACCACCTAATTTAGGTCCTCATTAGTCATTGTAGCAGCTGGAATTATGAGACTTTATCTGGCAGGACAAGCTGGGTCATCTAGGTTAAACATTTAGGCTTCATGTGCAGAGAGTGAGTTAAAAAGCCAGTTTGGTGAAGGAGGTGTTGGTGGGATGTAGCCAGGGCTAACTGCTGCACTTGCTTTGCTCCCTTTCCCTCCTCAAAGCTTCAGCCCTTGCCTCAGGGCAGCTCATAGGAACTGCTGTCCTTTGGACTCTTGGCCTTGGAGGAACATTTTCTGTTAGGTGCCAAACTGAGCTGGGTTCACTCTCCTTTTGAGAAACAAGCAGAGCCCAAAATGCACTCTTCCTGCTTCCTGAGCCTGGATCCAGATTGTTATGAAAAAGATGGGGAGATATTTCACCTTTATCACTGTTTCTCCTAGCCTTTGCCAGGGTCTTCTGAGTATGCTCTTCCAGTGATTTTTTTTTGAGTAGGATTTGACCTAAATCTAGGCTACAAAAGAGCTTAGGTGGGAGACTGATGAGGCTTTTAAGCTGAGCAGAAGGGCCCCTAGAGGATTAGACAGTGATAGTGGTTAGGCAGTGTTCGCTTTGGCACCTCTGGAACTAAGTTACCTAAATCCAAAGGTTAAGGAGTAGAGACAACACTCTGAGTACCTTTCTAAAAACGCAGTCAATACCTAAATTGCTTCTCCTGCCCACAGACAGCCTGCATTGTTTGGTTCAGTGGGAGAATGAAGTGGGATCAGGTGTTTCTTTTGTGCTCAGTGAAATGATATCTGTGTCCCCAAGGAGCTGGAAGGGATATCTGAGGTCACCAAGTTCAGCCCTTCACTACTGCAGACGAACATGAACATGACGTAATCCCTTTCATTACAAGAGCAAACTCCTGTTCTAAAAGTAGGTAGGTCTGCTTTTCTTTTCTTTTTTTTTTCTTCACTTCACTTGCCCTCCTGGCCTCCTGCAGTAAAATTTGCCCAAACATGCTTTAGAGTTTTGACCCTGTGTTTATTCCAAGCTAGTTCTACCTATTATACTCTTATGTCTAGTCCTTGTGTCCACATTTTTTGTATTCCCAGTGAGTGGAAATGGAAGATGAAATCCACAAGGAGTCCAATAGCACTGTGTTTATGCATATTAAGTACTCAGACCACTATTTCTTGATTAGACAATTTTGAGATACAGGCAAATGATAATTACATTGGTCACAATACATTTAACTGAGTGTCTGAAGTAGCCATTAAAAAGAAAACCCTTCTAGAACAAGAAGAACTTTCATTTTATTAAACAATTTATAATTCAGTTGTATGGTTCTTGAAGATACTTGTAGCTGAATTGTAAAGTAGCTTATTTCACTTAGTGTCACTTTACATTTTACCAGTTGGAAGATCTGCAGTGTTTCACAAGGCAGAGATAAAGTCCCCTGGAACCTTCCAATTGCATCTGAAACACTTGGGCTCCTTTGCTCTCCCCTTAGTCTTAGCACATTCCAGCTACCAGCAATGTCTCATTCAGCCAGAGCCCCCACCAACAATCTGGCATCTTTGTAGTCTTCATCTCTGTCTTATCAGACTTCAGACATGATTTAAAGCCAGTTTTGTAATGGAGGATGAACAGAAAACCATAGGCTTGGGAGCAAAATGATGAGGGTAGAAAAATGTTCACTAACTGTGTGCAGGTGACTGTGGTTAAAAGGAAGTGTGAACATTTGCTGGCTTGCCTAGCACAACAGAACACTTTGAGTGTCCTTCCCTTGTGAGGCATTCAAGGCAATTTTATTTTTAATTTCTTTCCAAGTAAAATTCTAAGCTTATTTTTTGTTCAGTTTAACACATTGGTCCCTGGGACATTCTGCTCAATGCCTGTAAGACTGCTGCTTCTTCTCATCCATCCTCAAAGGTTGGCTCATCTCCACCAGCTATAAAATGTAAGAACTTAGATAAGGGTACCCCACAATACTTATATTGTTACTTAAAGTAACACAAGACCAGCTGGAATTTGTATATATGCACAATCAGCATTGCAGGTATTGATTAAAAAATAATAGAAAACAGATTTGCAGGTGGGGATGTACTCCTGAACTGCACAAAGCCGTTTGGATGTCTTGAGTCATAGCTGAGTTGCTGTGTGGAGGTGCATCCAGACCCCAGGTACACTGACAGTCTCTCTCTGCAAAACCTCTCCCGTCTCCAATGGTTTGGCTGAAGGTGCTGCAGGGTATCTGGGGTGTGGTGTAGCTGCAACCTGGGAGCAGGCTGCTGGGAAAGGAGGTGGTGAGAAGAGTTGGGACAAGCCACATCAAGGGTTGACTTCTTCACTCAGGAACTGCCTTTGCTTCAGCCCTCACCCTGGGTCCTTATCTGGGTGATGCTGCTGTTGTGTCTGAGCTTGGCCACATCCCTTGCTTTCTTCACTTCATATTGAAGCAACCTCATCTCATGCTCAGGCTGGTGCTCCATGACCCCATGCATAGGGCAGTTGATGTGCATGAAGGCAAGAGACGTGCTCTCCTCACCTGTGTCAGGGCAGTGTGTGCTTTGGGATGAGGAAGCACAGGCACATATTCCTCACATCCAGGATTAGCAGTAGTGGGCTCTGTTCCTGAGCAGGCAACTGAGTGCCGTGGTCATGTATCTTTCTATAAATTATTACTTCACTTCATCACTTGCATCCTCTTTTCATCACCTCTTTTCCTTCAGACTGATGACTTTTTGGGGGATGGAAGACTTCTCTTTCCTCTCTAGCTGGATCAAGGCCATTCAACAGAGCAAGCAGCAGGAGGTACTGAAAGAGAGATACTGTTAGCACTGTTTCCACATATCCAGAGACTGATCTTTATGCAGCTGAGACTACAAGGGTTATCCCTTAAATAAAGGCCATCTTATTACCCATCTTCTCCAACTCCTGTGGAACTAAATATTCTGAAGTTGAGAGAAACTGCTGCACAAAGCTTCTTTATAGCTCTCAGTGTGCCTTCTTTGCTGGCTCCAGCTGCCTCTACACTCTGTTTTTCCTCAGTCTTTTCTTCAATATTTTTTCCAGTTGACTTAGTTATTACAGTACATGGACCAGACTGAGGAAATACACTGAAGGTTGGAGCTGGCAGGGCAGGGAGAGCTGCGAGGGAAGTGCTTTTGCCATCCAATGACATCATCTGCGCGTTAATTGGTCGCATTCCCGCGGATGGGAGGCACTGGCCAGCGGCCTTGGGCTTACTTCCGTGATACAGAACAGAGACGGTGCCTGTCTCCTGCCAGCCTCTTTCATTGCCAGCCTTCTGGCAAAGCTTAGGACATTTATAAAAACAGTACAGTACTTTATTTAGCCTCTAGTGAGAAAAAGTCACTTCACAGCTCCAGTTTAGGCACAGGGCACTAACAAGCAGATTAAAGAAAAAAAAAAATCCCTTACATAAAAACATTTCAAATGAATACATGAAAGTTGATTTGTATTCCAGATGACCTCTCAAATCAGGAGATTGAGCTGTGCCTTTTATCTCCAGAGAAATGGGTTCAAATACTGATTAGCCCATAGAGGAAATTCCATTTAACGGTCTAATTTTGGTGGGCTGAAAAGCTGTTCCCTGCCTAGAACCACCATCTATTATGGCATGATTGGCAGTCTGTGTTCAAGCCAGAACAAGAACTTCACCTCATCTCTACTCCTATTACTTCATCCTGCCATCAGCTCACGCTACCTAGCCCTCCACTTCCAAAGAGCCTGAGAAAGTAGACAAGGTTTGTAGTATGAACAGCCTCATGACAGCTGTGCCTGAGCAGAGTAGTGCATGCAGGCAGCTAATAGGGGCTGCTGTGGTGCCAGGAGGAGAATGGAGAGGTGGCAGAGGGGAGCCTGAGAAAACAAGAAGAAAGCTGTTGGAAGGAGATTTCAATGGAAAGTAGACAAGAAGGAGAAAAATAAGGAATGAGTATGGATAGGGAAAGGATCCATGGATAAAGAGGGTGGGATGCAGGTATACCCAGAGCTAGAGACAATAAACCAAAATGAGTATAATTCTGTTCAAACAGCAAAATGGAACATCAGCTATGGGAAGGAATCTCTCAGTTACTTCCCTGAGTGGCTTCACTGTGTCTGGTGGTCCTGATTGGTATAGAAATGTCTTTAGTCCTCAGCTTGTACTGTTCTGTGACAACGAGTATCTTTGCATTGTTGTTTTCCCATTCTTTAAAGTACTAAACAGTCTGTTCTGCAGAGGAGTAGAGGATTTGCAAGGCTGTTCAGCAGCCAACTCAGGCCTCAATCATATATTTGCAGGTCAAGAACAGAAATTCTCACCTCCAGTCTAATCAGTACAGTACTTTTTTTTTTTTTCCCCCAAGTAATTTGGTTGTTTCTCCTGCCAACATGAGAAGCTCAGGTGGTGTCCTGCTGGGTGTGGAGCAAGTGTGGAGCAAGTGAGGGAGAGCAACAGACATTGATGTTGTGACACTGGTAAGCCTCATGACCCTGCTCTGTGTAGTGCTTGAGCAGATGCAAAACGTTGTCACTCTGAGGCGGCTGCAGAAGTGGATGAGAACCTGTAGGTGATGGCTATGAAGAAAGGTTTGCTGTCACACAAGGATGTCATTGCAGCCAGACCTCACTGTCCTTTTCATAACTGTCTTGGGTATTTTATTACAAAATACCTCTATTTGGAGTGGTTTTACTTGAGACATCAAAATCTGAATTTGGAATGGCATTGATAGTGGGGAAAATGTTATAAAATCAGACTGATGAGTAAGTGTGAAATACTGCACTTTGGGAGGAGAAATGCAAAAAGAGGACCACCTGGCTGGGCAGCAGCATCCAAGGGGACTAAGGCTGAATCATAGAATCATAGAATCATAGAATGGTAAGGTTGGAAGGGACCTCAAGGATCATCTAGTTCCAACCCCCTGCCATAGGCAGGGACACTTCCCACTAGTACAGGTTACTCAAGGCCTCATCCAATCTGGCCTTGAACATATCCAGGGAGGGAGCATCCACAACCTCCCTGGGCAACCTGTTCCAGTGCCTCACCACCCTCACTGTAAAGAACTTCCTCCTAACATCTAGTCTAAATCTCCCCTCTGCCAGTTTAAGCCCATTGCCCCTTGTCCTGTCATTGCAGGACCTTGTAAATAATCCTTCCCCAGCCTTCCTGTAGGCCCCCTTCAGATACTGGAAGGCTACTATCAGGTCCCCTCAAAGCCTTCTCTTCTCCAGGCTGCAGAGCCCCAACTCTCTCAGCCTGTCCTCATAGGAGAGCTGCTCCAGCCCTCTGATCATCTTTGTGGCCCTCCTCTGGACCCGCTCCAACACTTCCATGTCCTTCCTGTGCTGAGGGTTCCAGAACTGCACACAGTACTCCAGGTGGGGTCTGACGAGAGCAGAGTAAAGGGGCAGAATCACCTCCCTTGCCCTGCTGGCCACGCTTCTCTTGATGCAGCCTAGGACTCGGTTGGCTGTCTGGGCTGCATGTGCACACTGCAGGCTCATGTTGAGCTTTTCATCAACCCAGACTCCAAGGTCCTTTTCCTCAGGGCTGCTCTCCAGCCATTCACCACCCAGCCTGTATTTGTGCTTGGGATTGTGCCTACCCAGGTGCAGGACCTTACACTTGGCCTTATTGAATTTCATGAGGTTGGCCTGGGCCCACCTCTCCAGCCTGTCCAAGTCCCTCTGGATGGCATCCCTGCCCTCTAGCAAGTCGACTGTGCCACACAGCTTGGTGTCATCTGCAAACTTGCTGAAGGTGCACTCCATTCCTCTGTCCATGTCACTGACAAAGATGTTAAACAGCACTGGTCCCAGCACTGACCCCTGAGGGACACCACTTGTCACTGGTCTCCAGGTGGACATTGTGCCGTTGATCACCACTCTCTGGGTTCGACCATCCAGCCAATTCCTTATCCAGCGAGTGGTCCATCCATCAAGTCCATATTTTTCCAGTTTGGTGACCAGGATGTCATGTGGGACAGAGTCAAATGCCTTACTCTTCCTTGCTGAAGATAAGGAAAATATCAGATGCCCTTTTCCAACTGCATCTACTCCAGCAGTGAAAGCTGCTGTCCATTGCCCAACTGCTCCCACCTCAGCTTTCAGCTTCTCCATACCAGCTTCTACCTCAGCCTTACCTGGATCTGTTACACTGGTGGTTAAAAGAAAGCTGTTACTCAAATTATTGACTCCAGGCTGGATCGTTCAACCAGATTTAGTTAGGCAGCAATTATACGGCAGTTATGCTGCTGGACCTGGGGGATGGGGAGAGCCTGCAGCTGAGGGGCGGTGATAAGCAGCTGGAGTGGGTGAAAAGTTTATTTCTTTTCACCCAGCTCAGCTGCAGACAGAACAGGATGTGTGACTGCAACCTAAGACATAGGAGATAATTATTCTACTCCACTTGGCACTGGTAGGGCCTCTGCTGGAATACAGTGTCCAGTTTTGGGCACTGCACTGTAAGAAAAATATAGAGAAACTGGGGAGAGAGACACTAGGATATCAGAGGCATAGAAGGAACAACCTAGGGGGAAATGTTGAAAGAGTTGTTTGTTTAGTCTGGGAACAGCAGAGGCTAAAGAAGAGACATGATAAAAATCTTGCAATATGTTAAAGTTTATTGTAAGGAAGATGGTGATAAATCTTTCCCTGTGACCACTGGGGGACAGGGAAAGAAGGAAGCAGCTTCATTTGTAGCTGTTGTAATTTAGGTTTGACATTACAGAAAACTTTCTAGATAAGAAGGTGATGAAGTAAAGGTAGCTAGGGAGTGCATGGTTCTTGGTAAAATTCACAGTAAGGGTGTTTTAGTAATGAGCATCAAAAGAAGAAAGATGTTTCTTGTTTAAATAATTATTTTGGGCTAATGCCAAGGATTGGATTTCTGCACATTGACAGTACAACCATGTGGATGCACTTGCAAGAAATAGCTCTTTGATGCCAAGCTTGGGGGCATAGACTCTTTCTTTAAGAGCAGCATATACAAATTCCAGTACATTGTGACTGACCTCTTATTGCAGGATCCTACATTTTACTGCCATCATGTAACACAAGGATTTATAAAAAATATTACAAACACAGGAATAACTTTTATGATTGCATTTCTGGCTCCGCTGCATTTTTTTTTCCATGCAGGTTCATATCCTATATCTCTAATCCCTTCTTTGTAGATTTGCTGTGTGTGCACAGCTAGAGAGATATCCCCTGATTGCTGCTAATCCTTTGAGTGTTTTCACGTTACATGGCATATGTCCAGTGAAAGTTCTGTCGTACAGCTCTAGTGATACTCACTGATCCTCCAGCAACACCACTGGGAACAGAAAATCACACCATCGCCTTTCCATCCCAGCCAGTTCCCAGGTTATGAACAGTAGAGAATCAAAGCACCTCTTCATGTTTTCAGAAATTCAACCTGTGTTTGCAAACTTGGGAAAGGAACAGGATGCTGCTCTAAAGGCTGGATGTGGAGGTAGGGAGATAGCACACACAAGTGCCACACTGGGACTTTGGACTTGCTTGTGACTTTGCAGAGGTCAAAATTTATCACTGTAGCTGGTCAAACTTTTTGCTTGAGACTTGTGATAGAATGTGGATTTTTCTCATGAAATAAACTCTGCCAGGGAATATATTTGCTACAGAATGCACTTTCTAATTTGAACCTGTTTGGATTTAAAGTGTAACTTTAGATATGAGGGCTTCGTATTTTCTGCCGTTTGGTCTCAGTTTAGTTGCAAAATCTATTAGAGTGGTTTTACTTTAAATTCCTGATATATGTGCTTAACCTTCAATCCACCTGGAGAAAATTTCACTGTAAATGAACACTAATCAAGAAACCTGATATCACTGCTACTGTGGAGCAGTTTTAACAGCTTGAAGATGAGTAATATTCAGCCTAAATCCTAAACTCAATGGAGTACTAGAGCAGTAGAAATCAGCAAAGCAAAAAAAGCCAGTTAAATGGGGTTGTAGTTGCTTTGCTTTCCACAAAAGCACAAAGCATCCACAGGGTATTCATTACCATATTAATTAATAATCTTTTTACAGTTCTTCGCAGAAGATAGGTGTCTACAGGATTTGTTGCAAAGAACAAAGAAGTGGTCAGTCTTGTCTATTAAAATAAGCTGGGAAAGGAAACTGTATCTCATGAGCCTGCTCTGCTGAGCGGTCACCAGGTCACAGAACTTTTGCTGGGTCACAGGAGATGATTTGAGCCCACAGCTCCCTGGTGAGCCTTCTAGCCCCGAAGTGTTGATTGTTTTGCAGGGGATTAGGATTACTGCGTGCTCCCAGGTCTTCCTGTTAGAGCTGTGGCAATGTGAAAGGTTTACTGAGATAGAAAGAGAAGACAGGAAAGGGATGGAGGGTATAGAGGGGGAAATCATCTGCCGTGATTTAGATACTGAACAACTGGACTTCAAAGACTCTGTTAGTCACCCCAGGCTCCACATACAGCCAGTGGAGAGGAAAAGGAACTCAGGGGAGATGTTGTCTCTTTTCAGGACAGGAAATGCCTGTTTCTGTGCTGTCTGTCAGACATCGTGGTATCTAGCTACTTGAATGTGAGTTAACTGACCTTGCATGGCCTGTTGGTTATGGTACTGTGCTGGGAGGAAAGAACCTGAGATGTGGCCTCTGCTTCGGGGACTTGTGACAGAGTCTGTGCAAGTTACAGGTCATGCAGACACAAGCAATAGTGAGTGCACAGTCTACCTCCTTCCTTCTGCCCAGTAGAGTATGTTACCACAGTGCATGAGGTACTGCTGAGGGAAGACGGAGAAGCTTGGTTGAATGTCCTCCTACAGGAGAAGGTAGATGTACTGGTACATGTACCACTTCTGGAGGGTACTTTGCCATCAGGCAACTGCCCAAAGGTGGCAATCACCTCCTCTGCAGAGAAGAGGTAACGATTACCACTACCTTTTGTAAGGAGGAAGACTGTATCACTGAGGTGGTGCCATGAACTAGAAGCCCTGACAGGTTGGTCACCTTAGGGGGTTTAGGCTGAAGAGCAGTTTCAGAGGCTCAGATGGACTTGGTAGTGAGCTGTGTGCCAAACTACAGACTCGTCAAGCCTGTGCCTCTACCTAGGCAAGAGCATAAAACATGAAAATTAAAAAGATGCCTCTTCACTTATCCATACCTGACATTAGGCAAAGCAAACCTGACACCTCTCTCACAAGAATGTCACCATGGTCTCTTTCTGGCCTTCCCCTGGGTTTCTGACAGCCCTCGGACAATCCGTGGTCGATCACAGGAATAAGGCTCTGGCTGAAGAGCTGTAGTGCTCCAGGGCACTGCTTTTTTCCAAAGCCTTGCAGCACTCCACGGTAAAAGCCTTGCAGGCAGAAGGCTGTGCTGTGGGCTGGTGGCAGGGAGAGCAGAAGGAGGAACTAAAACACATTGCAGTCAGAGAAGAGAAAAGGATTCTGCACCAAGCATTATGTAACTTTTAACATGTCCTATATATCATGATCCAGGACCACTGTGCCTTGCTATGTTAGCAGTGTTTACTTTAGCCAGTCGTTGTTAAATGACTTTCTTCGCCTGTCAGAGGCTCTGATTTTGTGTCTACTGTGTCCCTATGGGGCAGCTCCTTAGATAATGCCTGCTGCATGGAGCCAAGCTGGAGCTGCACACTGCACACGTGTTGCCCAGGCAGTGGAAAGGAAGCCACTCTGATCTCCTCCTTCAGCTCCTTGCAGGAGGGAGGCTCATGGATGAGTTCTTCATGCTGCTTCAGACCAGCACCCATTAGGACCTTGCATTTAATTGCATCTCAGGAATAGAAATCCTCATCATATGGGCAGTAAAATCCTTTGGCACAATAACCAGACCAAGCCCATCTTTGCTGGCTTTATGGCTCCTGATAGCTTTTCCACATTTCACATGGCACTGGCCTCCCAAATGCTTTTCACAAACTTGACCAACACCCTCCAGTTTCTGGTGTTTGGGTTGTTTTTTTTTTTGTTGTTGTTGTTTGGTTTTTTGTTTGGTTTCCCCCATTGATATTTTGCTTATTCCAAATGAACTCTACACCTCGACTGAGTTGTTTGGTTTTTGTTTAATAGCTATTTATTTATTTTCAGCAGCAGAGACATGGGCAGGTGAGAGTGCACCACATATAAGGTCTGGGAAGAGTGTGGAGCAACCAGGTTGCCATTGCAGGGGTTTGGCACCTGTGTAGGAATGAGTACATCCAGGTAGAATGTTATTCCACTGCTCCTGCTGAGTTCCCTCTCTGCTGAATCCTGAAGGCGACCAAAAAGCAGCTGGTTAAGGTGGAATTTGAAAATCAGTCATAAGATAAACAGGTTGCAGCATTAAGCACTCTCCAAGGGAAAAGCAGCATGCAGCATATGTTCTTACTTTGGAAGATACTTTAAAAAAAAAAGTTTAATGGACCCTTTACTGGCTTATGCTAGTGGAGCTGTTAATTAATTAAATAACTATATGTGAATGGCATCCATTGGGAAAGAGCCTCACAGCTTCCAGATGCCAGTTATTGGCCCCATTACGGGCCTAAAACTATTACAGTAAATCATTACATGCTCCAAGATGAACTGGCACACGATAGCTGTGAGGAAGGATGGAGCTATTCTCACTTGTGCCATTTTGTGCCAGTTTTTATCTAGTGAGATTAATTAGTACTTTTAGAAGTGCAAGTCAGAGCTATAAAATATTAAAGTATATTCCATCAATGGAGTGGAGACATGCTTAAGCAGGGCTTTTAAAACTTTTGGATGTTGACAGATAGATAGGATTTGGAAGAGATAATGAGCAACATCTGATTTTTAATTTTTTTAATTTTTTTTTTTTAATGAAGAGGTCAAATTTATAGCTAGGGGGACTGCACAAAGCCTCCTTTGTGTGCTGTGGGAATACTCAGAGGAGGACATTAAAGTTTATCACTGAGGTTCAGGTGCCAGGTAAGCAAACAGTTTCTCAGGCCAAAACCAATCATTTAAGGCAGTTATTCCAAACACAAAATCAAACAGAAAGTATTAAATAACCTTTTAGCCTGAGTCCCCTGCTGGGAGGGAAACATTTCCTGACATTGGATGGCAGCCTAGAATCTATGATCTAGTCTAGAAATGGCTTTAGTCTTTCTTTCTTTTTTTTTTTTTTCCTTTTTTTATTAATAAGCTATAAATTTCACCTCAAGTGACCACTGTGGGCCTTTCTGTCTTTCCAGACTGAGAGAGAAAACCACTGAATCACCTAAATCATCCCTTCCCCAGACAGACCATCTTTTGAAAATCTTCTTGCCTGCTTAGTCTGTTTCGAGCCCAATAACAGAGTACTGAAGAGGCACTCCAGGGACTGTTCATACAGTTTACTCAATAATTAGTTCTTAGAGACATTAATTCATGGGTAGACACTTCCTTTGAGAAATGATTCCACAGCTGCCTGGACGAGGCAGGCTGAGCACGTGGGCTTGGAGATTTTACAGTTCATCAGGCAGAGCTTGGGTGGAGTAGTGCTGAGGGGACCTCTGCTGCCATCCCCTTGCTCCAAGTCCTGGTCCAGAATATGCACAAGCTCTCTCCCCTGTGTGCAGTGGTTCAAGTGGGGCCAAGGGGCTATAGTGAGCTGCAACTGTAGCTTTGCTGGTGCTGATAATCAGTGATAGCCTTCCCATGCACCCTGCCAGGGCAGCACCAGAGATGCCATTGCTGATAGACCTCTGCAACTTATTGCAACCACCTCTTTGCCTAGAAGGACAGATGAGATATCCCACAGCTCAGTGGGAAGGTGTCCCAGACTGCTCTAGCATAAAGAGTCTCTGTGTGTACCCTCTGGACAGGTATCGGGGGTGGCAGAGAGACTGCAAGTGAAGTGCAGCTCTGTTGCTTGGCCACTTGCATCCAGGTCTGCACAATTGCTTGGAGAATAAGATCCCTTTCCTGCAGCATGCTGTACAAGACAATGTGTCCAATAACTTTTCACCATGAATAGGAAACTTTGGTCTTTATTGGTTATGAGTCACAAGAGAATTGGTAGAGCAGTAAAACCAACCTCATCTCACTGCCTCTCCTGAAGTCAAGGTAAGGCCACGGTCACAAACCACACTCACACAAATGCAACTGGGAAGTGTGACCTACTGTATGAGAAATGTGTGAGTAGGAGTTTGCTGACTAACCCTAGTTAAAAGCAATAAATGGATTTATTACATGAGCATGACAAATGGAGACACCGGTCTAGCAAGCTGGCCTGTGTGAGCAGATCTCTGTCCACGTGGCTCTGTTAGGTCCCAGTAAGGCTGAGAACTGGGCGCTGCAGTTGCCAAACCGGCATATAGCTGGTACAATAGCAGAGATTTGGAAAGCTTGTGTTTGTGTCTTTCTGATGTGCCTGGAACTTGGGTGGGAGCCATGGGACCTACAGCACCTAAGCCGAAGCACTAGGACAGCCAGTTCATTTGTCAGCAGGGCAGCCTTCCCCAGCATGTGTGCTAGTAAGAAAGCATTGCCTTTTCTTTTTTAATTGAAAACAAATTGCTTTTAAGACTTTGGATCTGATGAGGGGAGTGTCACCATGAGTCCAACACAAACAAAAAGCTGAGCTGAGCCAAGAGCAGCCCAGTATTTGTCTCCTATTCCCTGGCTGTAACCACAAGAGGCTCCTCTTGGCTTCTTTGAGAGTGGGAGGGAATGCAATCACCAAGAAAAGACAGTTATTTCTACTTGTTAGTTTAATGTTATGTAGGCAGAAGTTGTGCTTTTCTACTGAGCATACTTTGCTACTCCGTCAAGTCTTAGACTGGCCCATTCTTGCCATAAAATGAAATTGAGAGAGGAAAAATGTAGCTACGTTTTTTTCCCCATGACACAAATTATTACAAATTGTTGTGTTTTTTTCTGAGTGGAATATTTGTACCAAGAAGACTAATGTGGTTCTAAGCCATCAACATGACTGATGTGTTTGATGGGAAAGGGCTACAAGCGATGGGGGCATGAGGAAAACTGGGAAGATATTTGTGGATTTCGCATGAGGTGGAATTGAGTGGCAGCCATCACAGTCTGCAAGTAGGACATGGGACTCTATGCAGTGAGCCTGTGGATACCATTATATGTGGCCTCTGCATCACAATGGGAGGCAGCAGCAATTGTCAGCATGCTCCATCTTTCTTCTCCAGCCATCATCAACTGCTTCATACATGCATTTTCCTAGGCACTACAATAATTTTTTTCATGGCCTACATTCTGATTATTTTGGGAAAGAAGTAGGAAGGGGGAAAATAGCCATATTTAAGGATTCTACAGTTAATGGTGGACTTCAGGTTTCCAGTTGGAGGAATAATGGACTAGTGACAGAAATCTGGTTCAGTTATATCTGTTCTGGCAGACACAGCTGGAGAAAAGCTTTAGGTATAGTTGTAAAGTCCAGTTTGACTTTGTAAGATGTGTGCACACCCTTAGCTTTAAAGATACGGATTTTCCTGTTGACTTCCCTAAAAGTATTCATGCATTAAACATATTCATGAGCCTTTCTAGAAACAGGGAATAGAAATGAGACTACCAAAACAGTTAACCAGAAGTACTTTCTGTACAACGAAATAGGAACATTTACAAGGGGTGTGCACATAGGAGCTCTGAGAACAGATAAAATCTAGGCCACACAGTTAAAGGACAAGGCATTGCTGCTTATGTGCAAGGGTGTTTCCAGCTACCTATAGTGCAGTTTGCATGTGTTACATTAATTAAGCAATTTACTGTTATTTAGCATGTGGCAGATTGGCAGGAGGCAACTTTAACTGGGGTTGTGCAGCTGAGATCCTTCCATTCCGCTGACAACCCGGAGTCCTGCCAGCAGAGCAGATCACTTGATAATGCATTTCTGTTGGTGGCTTCTGTGCAAAGTCAAATGTAAACAATGAAATTAAAGTCTAACAAAGAGAATCAATGCAAATGAACAAGATCTACATTAATTAAGCAGTCTGTTGTGGGCAAGATACTCAGAGTCCAGTGATAAGTAACAAGTTATCAGTCAAGGAGTACCTTCTAGAGACTTCTTCTATTAGTTATTAGCCTCTAATTATTAATTTTTATATTCACATGAGAGAAGTTTCCATTTTTACTGGCTGTGTATGCTTCTTCACATTGGTTCAAGTCTATTTTTCTTACTAGGTTTATTGTTTAGCTTGTGCTGTAACCATCAGCACTTAAATCTGTAGGTCATTCTGCGGTTACAATGGCCTATGTTTGTGAATGTTAGTTACACAAATTTCTAGCAAATAAGCAGTATCATGACTTGAGCTAGTGGTTGGAGATGCACATGAGCCCAGCCTAGGGTGCTATCCAACCCATTTTGTGGCTGAAGGCCACTTCCTACTGCAAAGCCTCACTATACTGAAGCCTTTTAGACTTCTGTTTGCCAAATCATCTTAAAAGAGAACTTTAAGCTTTGCTGTTTCATGGCAGAAGTTTTGGTAATCTGCATTCTCAACTATCTTCTACATTTTCTTTCACGCATTACAAATGGAACAAGGCCATCAGTTGCAAAAAAGGCAACTCCTTATTCAGTTGGAGTACTTAAGGCTTTTATACAGTTGCACAGGACTGGGGAGGGGGCTGGTTCTTTGTATCAAGACTGCACTCTGACCTCTCTTTTCTTCTGTATTCAAAACCTAATGTCACCCTACCCAGGATTATCAGGATCTGCTTTTGAGCATCAAGACCAATGAACTAGAGGAGACTCGTGGGGAAACAAGGCAAGTCCAAAACGAGATGAGGCTCTGGTCTCTACTTGTATTTATTCTGGTTTACAAAAGGCTTCTTTTGGCAAGGGAAGATTCACTGCTCTGAGCTTTGGCACACTGCTGCAGACAGGGAGGCAATTTGGGACGGGCGACCACAGTGTAAAAAAAACCGTACCTTGCGTTCAGTTTTCATTAAACATGCTGGGGCTAAAGGGCTTCTCCGTTCCCTTTGAATGTTTTGTTTTGTATTGTGATGGCTTTGCAAGATGAAATGCTTTCTGTCTCTGTGTTGCTCTTGTTCACAGAATCCTCAGATAATGTGCAGATAAATGTGCTTCAGTCTGGGGATGAATTAACACTTTAGTTTTAGTACATCCTAGCCCATAATTACACTAAATGTTTTTTTTGAAAGACAGTGTGAAAAGCTACCAGCTTCCCTAGGTTGATGGGTTTGGCTTCCAATAAATGGCAAGACAACAGTGACACTGCAATCCTCCAGAAGAGAGGTCAACCAGTCACCAGGTCTAAATATTAGGAACTCAGCACATTTGGAACTTTTACACTGCTATTCAGCATTGTCTTATCCTAGCAGAAAGCACTTTCCTTTGTGTTGCACCTTTATTTTCCTAGAAGCTAGACCTTGCTCCTGGAGAAAACAGGTTGTAGGATCAAAAGATCTGTAAAATCAGCCTTGTTGTCCTGTGTCTGCATACTTCTGTCTTTGGGCTCTATTTCCGCCATGCTGTATATGTAAAAGTGCAAATTCAGAAGGAATAGTTCAAAGTTTTAATCCTGGCTTTCAGGTGCTGCAGAATTCTCTTTATATCCAGTTAATTTAAATATCTCTCTCTGTAGCTCTGCCTGCACTGTCCTCTAGCACTGCCTCCTACTTCTCCCCTTGCCCGTGGTATCTTTGATCAATCCATGAGCAGAATAGCACTGCCGTGGAATTCTGGAGTATGGCTTCAGTCCAGAAAATAAACCCAGAGACTGTGTCCCTTTCTTGCCTTTTGCCCCTCAGATCTCCTGTGGTGGGTACCACACACATTATACAGCTTACCAGAAAAGGAAGTATTGGGAAATTTTGCTTCGTGGAAGAGATTAGCAGTGGCAGTAAACCCCAGAGACACACCAAGAGAAAAGCCCATTTTGAAATCCTGACACTCTGCCGTGCTGCTCTGACTCACTAACATTCAGTTCATGGCCAGTACTGCTAGGGCTGAGTAAAACATCACTGAAATGGGTAGAGAAAACTTTTGTCCTTCATTCAGAGCAGCCAAACCACTTAGGTTTCTTTAGAAACTAGAAGTGACTTCAAGGTGAGAGAAAGAGCTTTACCTGGTGGTTTCTGTACTCCAGGACAGTGATTAAGAGTCACTGCCACCACATATGATCGTTGTGCTCTATGAAGGAGACAAGCCTGCTCTCCCTGTGCTAGGAGGAGTGTCCCTTCAGGAGCTGGGCTGGACCTCCCAGCATGAAACACTCCTCTGGGCTGTGCTGTCAGTCACTGGGGTGGTTCACTGACATGAGTGTGAGTTGTTCTGCAACCAGCAAAGACCTGAGAAATGTCAGAAATTCCCATTTCCACTGCTGAGAAAGGCTGGTTTGCTACTGTGGCAACCATGACGGAAATCAGGCACATAAGGATTTTCCTTCTGAATCCAGGAAGGTCTCACTCCCCTGCCATGGTAGGGGGTGAGCACTGAGCAGCCAGCGGTGCCTCCGGGAGGCTGAGCAGCAGATTCTGGACACTCTTGCAGGCCCCAGGCAGTTGAGCCCTGCCTGCCTCCAGCAGAGCCAATTGCTGTTTTATTGAACCACACCTGTGGGAGTGAAAGAGAAAGTTCAGCCAGTTGTTAGGATGCTTATGGCATCCCACAGGACGGTTCCACAAAATCAGCAACTGTGCTAGCAAATACTTTCATGCATCTGCTCCGAGGGACAGGGACGTGTAAGTTACTGTCTTCAGCCAGGGAATTCAGGCTTAATATGCTGCCAGTGCTCATGCAGCCCACATCAGTCAGTGGCAAGGGCTGCGGAAGTGTCAACCTGCAAGGTTTGTTGTGAACAGGATTATAGAATCAGCCTATTTTGAAGACCAAAATGGATTTTAAAGACAGCGAGCCCTTTCCTTGCCCCACACAGGCCATCCTAACAGCTGGCTCTACTACCTTCAGTAACTTCACTGCCTTATGCAGCTGGTCTATACCATTTTCTTAAAGGTGATTAATAGCATAATTCCTTTTTCCTCACAGGTGAAAATACAACCTCCTGTGCAACTACACGAAATGTGACTTTCTTTTCAGAAAGGCACCACTGACAAATAAGGTAATCAAAGTGTAAACAGTGGCAGTAGTCTCACTGCGGAACCAGAAAGTTAAGGCATTAAAATAAAGAGTAGATTAACAATACCTCCTGTTAAGCAGCTGGAAGGGCACAACTGCTACTGTGAAAAGCAGTGAGAATGTTAACCTGGCCTTGTAATGTTTGGGACATGCTCTAGTAATTTCTGTACCTAAAAATCCCATCTGCTATTCCCTGGGAGGATGTGGGGGTTTTTGATTCTGCTAATGCTGTTTATAGCAAGTGGTGGGTCTCTCTGGGACTAATTTTTCTTGTGCCTTGCGAATTGTGGTGTGCCACGTGGTGCCTTGTTTACTTACTTCTGCAGTCATAGAATGCCAGGTTGGAAGAGATCTCAAAGATCATTTGGTCCAACCTTTTTTGGGCAAAACCACTTCCCAGGGGAGATTATTCCAATGGCTGATGGTCCTTGTTGTGAAAAACCTTCGTCTTGTGTCTGATCAGACTCCCCTCAGGACTGACTTGTACCCACTGCCCCTCATCTTTTCCATGTGACTCCTTGTTAAAAAAGGGAGTCTTCATCTTCTTTATAGCCACCTTCTAAGTACTGGAACATAGTGACAAGGTTTATTTTCTCAAGGCTGAACATACCCAGCTCTCTCAGCCATTGCTCATATAGCACCTTCCCAGTTCTTCCCTGGTCCCTCTCAAGCCTGACACTCATGGCCTTCCTTGGCCTCTTTTCTAAGCAATGGCCTAAAAAACTTGTATTAACACTCAAACCCTAGCATTTCTTCTCTTTCACATCTCTCTCAGGGCTAGGAGGTCTTTAGCACAGGCCCAGGTAGATATGTGATAAAGAAACTTGGCAAATGGTTTAAACGAAAAACCCTACTGGTTGTGCCAACTCCTGCAGTAGGAGAGTGCCAAGATCCAGAACATGGCTGTTCAGCAGCATTTGGCAAGGCGGTGACATCTTGTCACTGCTACCCTTGAGCACTGAGGCCCACACAGGTACACCAACCAGTTGGTTGGGGCAGGATGCAAGGCAGTGTGGGAAAGCAGAGGGAAGACTGCCAAACTTTTCCTAAGGAAAGTCACAGCCATGTTTCTTCAAAATCATCTACTCCAGTTGGCATTACTGCTGCTCACAAATAGGACCGCGTCTCCAAAGGTGTTTACCAGTTACGGTGATACACACAGGGCTGCCATCTTTCATAGTCAGATATCCCAGTCTGCACTGGGAAGAAAGGCTGCGAACCTAGCAAAGGAGAGACTCTGCATTTCCAGTAAAGCATGGTCCTGACACAGAAAGCTGTCAGTGCTTTTGGAGCTAAGTGCTGACTGTTGGGAAGGTGCCTAGAGCTGCAGTGAAAAAAAAAAAAAAAAAGAAACATTTAAAAAGGAAGTCTGTTTTTACATTTAATTCCTCCCAGGTCCAGAGGAGCAGGGGTTTGTATCTTCATTATAAGTATGGAGAAGAAAAGACTCCAGGGAAACCTTATAGCAGCCTTCTAGTACTTAAAGGGGCCCTAAAGGAAAGACAAGGAGGGACTCTTTATCAGGGAGTGTAGTGATAGGGTAACGGTTTCAAGACAAAAGAGGGGAGATTCAGATTAGACACAAATAAGAAATTCTTCAGTGTAAGAGTGGTGAGACACTGGAAAAAGTTGCTCAGAGAGGTTGTGAATGCCCCCTCACTCAAAGTGTTCAAGGCCAGGCTGGATGGCGCTTTGAGTGATTTGTTCTAGTGGAAGGTGTGCCTGTTCAAGGCAGGGGGCTTAGAATTAGATGATCTTTATGGTCCCTTCCAACCCAAACCACTCTATGATTTTATTATATAGCATCTACATAGTGGACTTCACCACCAGTTTCATCCTTTGCTGGGAAGAACCTGCAGGTCAGCTATGGCCAAGCTTTTATTTGAAAGCTTTAGCATGAGCTTTACCATTAGTTAACAGTTCAAGAATCTTTTTGTCATACTACCATTATTCATAGCTCAGTGATACTCTGTTGTCTTCTTTCAGGCAGAAGGACAGATAGACCTTTAAACTCAGAAACTGCTGCAGGGTTTTTCTATCCAGGAGATCATGCAGATGTGTGGTACTGATGCTTCTTTCTCCGGAAGCTTTTTCCACTCCCAGAAGCTTCCAAGCAATTCCAGTATTTCCCCCTTCACAAAATGGATAACTCCTGTGCTATTCTACAGATGTTGGAAACATAAAAGCCATCTGCATCTTTTACATAGGTGAGTCCACTGCAACTTTCTACACAAGTCTGGCTCTGCAGACATGGCAAGGGTTTCTGCTTGGGTGGGTATAATGTTTGGCATTAGGCTTTCTGGTTGCACAAAGATGTTGCCCACTGGCCTGGTGTGGTATTAGAATATAAAAAATACATTTGAATAGAGAGGTTCAAGAGACAATTATTAGAGGACATACAGAAAATAACTAAAATGTCACATTCCTCTTCAGGACAAGGTCCAACCCTAATGTCCAGCAGCCATCAAAATGGTATTGTCTTCTGGTATTGGCTATTAGTCTCCAGTAAAAACACAACTGCATGAGGATCTTTATCTTCTCCCATTTCCAAACTTTGTGGAAAATTAAGTGGCTTTAGTTATTAAGAAAAAGGAAACTTGAATTTTATATGCAAGTACAAACCTAAACCAACCAAACTGTTATTTGGATTTTATTTGCTCTGTAAAAATGTCTAGGAATACAAAGAAGGTTTTGCTGAATATAAAAATGACATTTCCTTTCCAGGTGTCCATAGAAATACTGTTCTGTTTTAAAATAAATATAAAATTTACAGAACACCTTAATTTGGTTTCAGTAAAAAGCTCTCTCTCAATAGAAAAAGAATGGGGGAGGGGGGGGAAGGGTGAACTAGTTCTTTATTTTAAGCTCATTGCTTTGATTTGATGTTGCATATGAAACAAGGAACAAAAATTCTGTGGAATGTAAGAAGTTCCTATGCCTACAAAATTAGTAGTACCACACTGAACTGAAGAACAATTTGACACTGACATGGGAAGGATTTTCATTTCTAAGAAACACCTGGATAAATTAAAGTTTAGGAATACATGCACCCTGTCCTTGCACTGAATTATATGCAATTAAAAA
>VWZE01006809.1:579493-634256 GCA_013396675.1 Eubucco bourcierii | reverse complement strand
AATAAAAAAAAAAAAAAAAAAAAAAAAAAAAAAAAAAGAGGGAAGCCCCATTTTTAGTACCCACAGTTCATTAAGGTACAAACAAAATTGCTGCTTCCCACGTTCTTTATCACTCCATCTTTCTTAGACTTGTATCCTAAAGGTTCATTTTTCCAAATGGCATCATTTTGGCAGAGGATAAGGTCCATACACTCCCAGGCTGCATACAGTCTCTAGTTCTTGCAGACTTGCAGGGATATGCAAATACTGAGCAGCTCTGGAAGCCAGGCGTGCTCTTCATCTAAAACAAATGTGCAGAGCATGAATATTACAATTACCAGAGAATTAAAAAAATCTGTCTGCATTCAAAGTAAAAATAAAACTGGGAAATTTCAAAATTTCCTGAGGTGCTCTTTTTGATCAATTAGAACTTTGGCTTCATTTCAATTAAGCATTGCTTTTGTAGCACAATGCAAAATATGAACTACATTGTGAGTAGCATAAAAGCTTTTTTTTTTTTTTCCAGACGGGAATGCCGGAACACTTCCATTGTTTTTTTTTTTCCTCAAACATATTTTTTAGTATGATTTTATGAAGCAGTTAGTCTTCAGTGGAGCTCTATTCTCCAACAGAATGTTGGGTTTTGTTGTAGAAATTATACAGTCCCATAATTTTCACATTTCAAAGTTCTCTGGTTCTACTTCAACCTTCTCAGGTTTTTTATAAAATATTCAGTACGCCCTTGACAATAATTCCCAGTGGAAATGTCTACTGAGGAGATACCATTTAACTAGGATCCAGTCTAGGCTGAATGGTTAAGTTGTATGTTTTTCATGTATTTGTGTACTTATGTGTGTTCTGAAAGAAAATAAATATTGGTGTTGATGGAAAACACAAATGAAATGGCAGCCGTAAGATCATCGTCTCTGCAGAGATGCTGAAAAGGCAACATTTGCTCAAGAATCACTGTAAAAGAAGGTATGGTGTGAAGATGGGATCAGGTAGAAATTTTAAAATGAGAAGGGGAAAAATAGCGAAGTTTTCCCTCTGAAAGAATAATTCAACTGAACTCACTGTGGAAAGACACAGTAGAACCCAAGAGGCTAAGTAAGTTAAAAGTGGATTGGCTGAACTTAGGGAGGATAGGTCTGATCAGTGGGCATCCAACACGGGTCTGACCACAGGTTCTGGTCTGGATTGGCTGAATTTATGGAGGATAGGTCTGATCAGTGGGCATCCAACACTGGTCTGACCACAGGTTCTGGTCTGGATTGGCTGAACTTAGGGAGGATAGGTCTGATCAGTGGGCATCCAACACGGGTCTGACCACAGGTTCTGGTCTGGATTGGCTGAACTTAGGAAGGATAGGTCTGATCAGTGGGCATCCAACACTGGTCTGACCACAGATTCTGGTCTGGATTGGCTGAACTTAGGGAGGATAGGTCTAATCAGTGGGCATCCAACACTGGACTGACCACAGGTTCTGGTCACTGGTCTGACCACAGGTTCTGGTCTGGAGCTTCCCAAGCCCCATATTGGGTGAGGCTGGAGGACTGTTACAGTGAAAATGGATTATTTTCATATTCCTCCCAAAAACTTTGGTAATAGCTGCTGTTAAGGGTAGGACCCTCATTGTCTTTGCAAAAATTCAGCCAAATCAGAGAGATGCCAAACTGTACAGACTGCAGTACAGACACGCGTTCCTGGCTCAGCACAGGGAAGCCTGGGTATGCACACTGAGCATGCACAGCTGGGACTCCAGATACACACTCAGCTTGAAAAAGTTGGCTCCAGAAGTCAAGAAATGACAGTTTTTAGGCATCTTCCTCAAAAAGATGCTGTGCTAGATACTTCTTAATATGCATTTTTGCTAATAATCTGCTCAATCTAAAACGTGCTGCACAACATGACTGAACGAATATTGCTGTGAGAAATATTTTCCCCTTGTTTAAGTAATTTAAATTTGTAAGCTAATGTAAGTTTTTGTATTAAATAATGTACTGGGTGCAATTTTCTTTCTTGTAAAGCACTTTGAAGCTTTCAAAGGGCACTCTAGGTTAATAAATAATATGGTATTCTTTGCCAGAACTGTAGGGCATTTCCCATAAGTTCTGAATCTTCTTTGCCAAAATTGCAACATGTTGCATGCCAAATCCTGCACACAAATGTGGCAAATACATATCGGTAAAGACCAGAGGCATGGCATTCCTGGATTTCTTAGAGAGAGTGGGGGAAGGGAAAGAAGTGGGAGGGTAGAGACAAAAAAAAAAAAATGTCTGTGCATACATCTGAAAACCCCCAACAATAAACAACCCCCACACACCCAAAACAACCTATAACCCACACTGTTTTCAAAGACTGAACCATTTGCTGCGTGCAGCACAAATTTACAGGTATCCAGACTGGGTCTTTCCTTCAGTTATGGAAATCAGGCCTCCATTCCTGCAATAGCTGTAGATGCTTCAAACCCAGATGTCTGTAAGGGCCAAAACACCTGCAGTCTTTGCTTCTCCAGGCACAGGCTAACGTAAACAGCGAGGCTGCGAGCTTGCAGAAGCATGGTCTGGATCACCACTATTTAACAGGCTATCAAAATGAGCCCTCTTCTTCAGGCAAAGTTTGAAGATGTATTTCATATGCCCTGGCCTAGGTGGAGTAAACCAAGACCAATATTTATAAAGAGCTCACCTTTCTGCAGTCTCCCCCCATGGACAGTGAGGCTCCTGTTTCTATGGCTTGGAAGAGGTGTGTATAGCAGTAAGACCCAGAAACTAACTCAGTGCATTTGGCTGCATATCACATTGGTTAGACTACTGAGGGATACTAGGATTTAAAATGTCTTTGGTTAAAATTTTCTTGATTTAATCTCTTTATGCATTAAGCAGGAACAAGTAATTTCAACATTCCACACTAGTTTGGACTTAACATCTCCAGTAATCCAGTAATTTTTACCAATTTCTGCCCTTCGCTGAATTTTAACAAAATAATAACAAAAAATTCTTAATCACCCAACAACAACCAACTGGTTTAAAAGGTACTAAAAATTACTTAAATCTAACCAGGCCTCAAGCATCAGGACTTGGTACACATTATAAAAACGAACTGAAGTTAAAACTGAACTCCACATTCTGCGACGCTAAACGAACGCTTTACTACGTGGTTGCTTTTGAGGTGGCAAGAACTGACTGTAAAAGCTTTGCTGTTGCCAGAATTACATTGCTTAGAGAAAAATATCCTGTGGGTCACCATTTGCTGCCACGATTTACAAAGATAAGGTCTATAGTCGGTATCAGTTTCATGCTGAAGTTTTGAAGGAAAAAAGCTTTCTGCAGCGTTTGCAGATTTCTGCATAAGTGTCTGTGTTGTTGCAAAGAGGGCTAAGTGATGCTCTCTTACAAGCTTTGCAAGGAAGTTGGCACATTTCTTCAGATTGATCTCCTGCAAGTTAAGACTCTCCCCTCCATTGCTTCTGTCTATCCAGTAAAAAGCTGATATGCTATCTAAAATCAAAATGCAGAGAGAGGGGTGTGAGCAAAACATGTTTTCTAAAGAGTATAGGGTGAGGAGTAACTGAGTGCTGCTATTGCAGTTCACAAGAAAAAGCCTCCCCAGGCACTGCTTTATCATTTCTTCTGTCTGTTGAGCCAACCTGTGCTCAAGAATGGTGACCAGACGAAGCATATCGAAGTGGTAATCTGTGTCGATGAAGATGACTTCCACCTCCAGCCCTCCTCCTGATTTTGGAGTGATGCAGCGGGCTACCAGGTGATAAAGCATTTCTGTTTTTCCTGTTCCTTCTGGACCATGGAATTCAATGACATCTCCTGTTCAAAGACAAAGCAGCAAGTTGTCAGGTAAGAGCATTTATACCTCAGAGCCAGTTTTCAGAGTTTACTCAACCAATCCTCACCATTCCACTAAATGGAAAATACTTTTGTTTTGAAAGTTTGATATTCACAAAATTGTTTAAATCCTGGTTAATAGCTACCAAGAGAAATGGTAATTTTAAAGAAAGGCCTCTAAAGTGAAAAAAAAAAAATCAACTGGGAACAGAGGTTGAAACAACTTCCTTGCCAACAGGATCCAGGACACAGATATCAGTAAAAGGCTGGCAACTGGATTTCATCTATCATAGCAGCTTGATATGAAACTGCTTCTTTTGACCAGGGAAACTCACAGATTCCTTCAACTCCAGGCAGTGACTCTGCTATCTGAAGCAAAGGTTCTCTGCTCATAAATGGGCTCAGCCTCTGCTCAATCCATGGGGGTCAATAAAATACGTTTCAGATAAACTGAAAACATTAATTAAAAAAGGCATTATGATTTATTGGGAAACCAGTTCTATTGCTGGATGTGAATGCATGATACTCTGAAGTCTTTTCCAAAGCCTTCTGATGCCTGTTATCAGAGCAAGACTCAAAAAAAAAAAAAAAAAATTACTAGTTGCTCTTTATAAATGTCTACTTTTGGAAACCGAATTCTTTATTTATGACATTTTGGATTTTAGGCAGAGGGCAGTAAGGAGAATCACACAGTTATAATTGCAGGAAGGGGAGACATTTCTATGGCCTTGGCAAGCACGAATGGTGTAACAGCTTTTCACAGGGGGGGATGCAAGAGTAAGGAATTAATTGCAACTCTCCTTAAACGTGTCTGTGCCTGCCTGAGTTAAAAGGGTTTTTCAAGTCATTAGTCCACTTCCAGAGGATGCCCTTGTTTGTATGTGCATCTAATGTCAAGATGCAGACTGAGATGAGGGGCAGAGTGTGGCTGGGAAGAAACTAAGCTCTGGCTTCACCCATCACAAGCACAAAAAGCAATTTATGCCTGATGTGACAATTTTATTCATTTCAGTAACGTTCAGACTGCTTGTCTCTCCACAATGAAATTCCTGCTGCTCCACAACTGTAATTCCATTTTTATGAATTTCAGATACTTTGAGATATATTAAGAAGCTTGACTGTCTCCTCCCTCAGCTGTTGTGAATGGCTTTCCCCATTTTTGAGATTAAAGAGGACCACATCCTCTATGACATACAGCTGTGTTTTTCCTTCCTGTTCAGAGGTCACAAAGTACAAGTCTGCCACTTGCAGCCAGCAGCTGCTCTGCTGCAAGAGACTGTGCCAGGGGCATAACCACACCCTGTTAGAATAAGATATCAGTTTGGAAGACCTCCTCCTATGCATGCTGGGTAGGTCATTCCCTCACATTTCATCCACTGAAATATTTTAGAACAATTGTGTAGGATTATCTCTTGCTAAGGACCAAAGTGTTATCTTCTGCCCACCACCCTGACTGGCATTTCTGAAACCAGACCAATAACTAAACTGGACCAATGTGCCAGACAGGTCGTTTCACCCACCTTTACAGCACAATATAACTTATTCAAAGTCAGCAAACCCAGCAACTTTCTATGGCCACTCAGAAGCAGCAGTGGGTAAATCTGGAGGTACTGCGTGGTAACACTTCAAAAAAGTTACTCTGTGAAATAAAAGCTTGACTTTATCCATTTGAAGATGTTCTACCAGGATGTCTGTGTGTCACAGAATAACATTGGATGAGCTTTTATTGGCTAAACTAACAGATTTAAGTAAAAATTCCAGGTTGAAAGAAACATCATTCTTGGGAGTTTTGGTGGTGGTTTATAAATGTTAACAAGGCAGCTAAGGACCCTTCAAAGCTTGTTCAGCACTGCTGAACAGGACACACATCCGCACTGCAATTTGATCCAAACGCTTAAGTTACCCTGAAAAGGCTAACAGCTTGGGCTGTGCAAAACCTCACAAGAGCTGGGGTTTTCTGTGCCTTCATGATTATCAAAGAGGCTGCCCACAAGAAGAATGGGTGCAAACCAGAAGCCATTTATAGCACCATCTATAAATGTAGGGCTTCACTAAATTAGCAACCAGGCTGCTGCAGTGAGATAAAAGGGGAAGTACATCCTTCTGGATCAGAAAGGACAAACCATGGCACAGCAGAGGAGGAAGTGTGGTCAGCAATGTCTTCAAGAAGGCTTTGACAGCCTCACAATAGGTCATGGAAGAAACTTAGTGATCAGTACTAGCATTGTCCATCAATGTCAAAATGACTTTGAAAGGAGCATTAGTAAAAAGATTCCGTCACAGGATGAAGACAGTCTGAGAGGCAGAGGAACAGACTCTTACATGGAAGAAAGTTAATATCAGAATTGGCATTGCCACGTGTTTAACAGTAAGTGAATGTTGCATCAGCTAGATAAGATATGTAGAAAACAAACTAATTGGGTTAATAAGGCTTAAGATTGTGAAGATGTAATGTCAAGATGGATGCAGAATGATTGAATATGAAATTCAGCACTGAGAAATTCAAGGACATTTTAAGGAGTCACCCAGCATATTGCTTGGCTCACAGCAGCCTGGACTGGCCCACTACAGGCAGATTACAGAGTACAACAGTCCACTGCTATGCAGTGGCACACAGGACAGTCTACACAATGTTGCACCAACACAAATATTTATGTAACACTAATGCTATTAGGATACTCAGCAGTAATTCTGCACGTTCCACACCATGGGATACCTTGAAATTACTGGAATAGCAATTTACAGTATTGTGCAGAAGCTGTTGCCAACATTTGTACCACTTACATGTGAAGTAGAACAGCCTAATATTTATTCCAAGTAAATACTGGGTGCCATACTACTGCTGAACATCAGAGCTTTATTCAGACACCCACGCTTTACCAGTGGCATGGGAGAAATACCAGTGGCAATGGCAGAAGATTATTTAAAGCTTGTGTCACTTCTGCTCTGTTCCAGAAGAGCCTAAATGGTATGTAATTAATATACTGACGTGTTCTTAAATAGGCAAGTCCATCACAATTAGAAGCAGTGAGTGTACTATCACAGCAGCACCTATACTGGCTGTTCCTACTTTATAGTACTCTGGCATACATGTTGATGTAACCTTTGGATAGTTTATTGAAACTTCATACATATGTTTGTTTCAAATGCCATCAGGAAAAAGAATAATTTAGGTCTTTGCACTGCTTTAGTCATAGCACTGTAGATTAAGAGCTGTTCAGTACAGCTCATGGGCAATGTATTACAGTATTCCACAGTGACCTACTAAAAGTCAGGTTCATGACAAATGGAGGTAGGTCTTCAACAGGGATTTCAGGCTGAATAATGAGAACACACATCAAAATAACACATGGACTCACATAAATACTGTGGTATTAAAAGACAAAGCAAAACTGTAACGTAAGGTGAAATTCATTTATGTATGTACAGCTACAGATCTGTGCTAATATGCTAGGCAGATTCATTAATGCCAGCTAAAAAGCACGATCAAAACGATGCCAGTTGTTAAAAGCAGAAGAAAAACAGAAGTGCTTCAGAAGCCCAGTGACTGTGCTGGCAGAGAGAAACCAGTGAGGAATTTAGAAGGCTTCCAGCCATCTTAGAATTGAGGTTCTGGAGCAGTCTTTGGACAGACATGAACAACCCACATTGCTTTAAGATAAATAATAATTTATCAATAACAATTTGACAATGTAATTATGCAAAGCTGTTGACTGTGATGGTAGAAGCAATGATGGACACCCAGAGAGACTTCTTATGGTCTGACCTACCAGAACAAGGCCAGTTTAGTCTCAAACACTTGGGGTTTGCATGTAAAGTTACTTTAAAACAAAATGAAACAAAACAAGAGTGAAAGATCAGCATGTTTTATTACTGCATTGCTTTTCAAAATGAAAATATCTTTGAAGAACTCAGGAGCCTTGTGAAGCATACAGCAGTTTCACTACTGGTTCTTAACTCTTCTTCTGGGTAACAAAGCAGCTCAGAACTGAGGGCTTTTAAATAATCTTCTCTGCTGCATTTGCATTGGCTTACCAGTACTTCTCTGCCCTTTATCTTTGTTATCTCATCTCTGAAACTTTTTGGAGCAGGAATCATATATTAGTAAACCCCTAATGTATTCCATCTGCTGCAAAATAATACATAGGTAGCTTCACAGTGGTTGCATTTGTAGACTAAGCATCATCTCTCAGACAATTATCTCAATTCTTTTTATTGCTTTTTCTGCTATTTCTTCTGAACCTTCTCTAATTTGTGGGAATTCAAATTGCAGACAACTATGCTGACAACCACTGCAGCCACACACTTTTCATATGAAACCATTCATACATACACTTAACAACTGGAGTACCTCACAGCATGGTCCTTACCATTTGCCATTCAGATGCCTCTGTTAGTACCTATTTCTAGTTTTGTGTAATCAAAGTAGTCAGTTCCACCATGAAATCCATGGAATTTGACAGAATATGGAAAGGCAGTCTGGCTTATTTACTAAGTCTGCTAATTTCTCTAACTCAGAAATGTCTTTCAATAAAACATCCAGTCTTGAACTTAAAACATCTTCCTGGAAGAATCTACCTTAAACTTGTTGTACTGGCATCGCTGGGAAGTAGCCAAATTTCTCCAATTTTAATTCTTATTTAATCACTGAAGGTCTGTATAAGCCATTTTGAGCCTAACATTGTCCAAGAACTCACTCAGCTGATTAGTACCTATGTTCATAGTTGAAATGTTTTCCAGAGTTCCACCTAAATGTAATAAGGACTTTCAGGCCAAGACTGAATGGTTTTGCTGACTTGGGTTTATTGAAAAATTATGGCTTTCTGGTGTCCCTTTTCCAAATGGATCCAGACCCATTCCACATCACTGAATTCTGCTATTTACTGTATCTTGAGTTCTTTCCAAGCGTCTGCAGTTACGACTTTGTGGTGGTTTTTCAGACCACCGATTAAGAAAAGGTTAAATAACAGAATCCAGAACACATTTCTGTCAAACTACTAGAAACAGAACAATGTGTTTGGTGCTTACTCACCTAGACTTGTGATTTGATACCTTTAAGCCAGCGACTTTAAAGTCCATTTAACAATGTTTGAAATGGTGACTTTGCAATATTTCATTTTATCTAGTTGACACAAAACTACGTCAACAATTCAAATTCTGAATCCAGGGCAAAAAGATCTGCTTGTACATTCATCTCTGTCACACTGCTCTGAGAATACTTTTACAGCAGCATTTTCCCACAAATGGGATAAAGATGCATTTTTACCATGAACAGGAGATCCCTCCTCAGCGAACAGGTAAGGTTCAAGATTCTTCAGAGAACTTCTGCCCTCAAGTCGTGCGAGTAGCTTTTAAAGAAAAGACAAGAGATGTGCTGTTAACTCAAATTAATGGACCTTGGGAATCAAATTCAGAAGATTCTGAGAACTGGGAGCTTTCTATGACAGCTCTGTCAAAAGATTCACTTGATTTTAAAAATGTTTTCATAAATACATGGACTATGGAAACCCACAGTCTGGACTACAGAAGGCTCCATCCTGACAATCACCACAGGTTGAGTGGCAATAAGGAGTGGATATTCACTAGGAGAAGCAAAGCTTAAGAAGAAAAAGCTGCAAAGGTATACTAGGAAGAGGGATTACCTCTGGCATACAGCAGTGCTGCCATATGACAGAACAAAGGAAAAGAAGATAATTTGTAATACTCAGCACCTCCACAAGAAACTACTGGTTGAGAGGTGAAACATTACCCATCATCAGTCTCCTGAATCACTCCCTCAGAGCATTCATAAGTAAAACCATGTACATTTCATCTGAAAAGTTATGCAGGACTCTTCTGGGCTACAATCCTGTTGTATCACAGTTACTTCTGCAAGCAGGGTAGGGATTAGGAACAGTCAAAATTATTAGGCCACCAGTGACTCTGAAAAAGCTCTCTAAAGCAGACTCTGATTTGTAAGCAAGTTCCTCCAAAGCCCCTTGTAAAGCGAGTCCATTGTAAACCAAATTACTCCGAAGGTCACAGACAGATTGTTGAACTGACAAGTATTTGTGTAGCAAGTAGACAGGTATTCACGTAACTGGCGTTATTTGTAGTTCCGGCACCCATTCATAAACCAAGAGCGAGCATTTCAACCAGGACTGGAGCTGTTATTCCCTGTGTGCATTGACACAGATGGGAAAGGCCACTGTCAGGATGCTCAGAGCATTGCCAGAGCGTGTACCATGGTGCCAGATATTTCATTCTCCAAGACACCCNCTCAGCCTGTCCTCATAGGAGAGCTGCTCCAGCCCTCTGATCATCTTTGTGGCCCTCCTCTGGACCCGCTCCAACACTTCCATGTCCTTCCTGTGCTGAGGGTTCCAGAACTGCACACAGTACTCCAGGTGGGGTCTGACGAGAGCAGAGTAAAGGGGCAGAATCACCTCCCTTGCTCTGCTGGCCACGCTTCTCTTGATGCAGCCTAGGACTCGGTTGGCTGTCTGAATTTCATTCTCCAAGACACCCAACTGTCATTTAAAGCCTGAAACGCAACAAATCCTGTTGGTTTTGATCCTGTCCTCCTTAAAGCCAGTCACCAAACGAGCAGTGAGCACACACCTTTGAACACCTTATCTTCCTTTCCTCCCTGCCACATCAATGAGCAGCATTTGTTCTGCTTGTCTGAAAAGTTGTTTGAACAGTTGTGTGTGTATTGCCTTTAACAGTAGAATAAAACTCCATTAAATGGCCCTGAATTTACTTCAAGTGGTCACGATGGGAATCGAAGTGCAACATTTTCATTGACATTTTTAACATTTCCTTCCATTAACAAAATGTCAATGTTTTTGCCTTTGTTTGCCTGTTCACACACATTCAAGAGAGTTTTCTGACATGTCCACTGAAGGGCCATAAAAACACTTGAATTGACCTTGCTCTGGATCCGAGGATCCTCCTGTTATGTTTCACACATTTATGCAGTGCAGAAAACACTCGGGGAACTCTTGAGTATTTTGAGAACCAGTAGGGTTCTGTAACCTTGACAAAGCAAAAATCCAGATGATCCACAATCATAGAGGAACGTGTCTTGGGGCACGTAAACCAGGAGCTTGCAACCACCAAGGGGGACATTGCAGCCCCTTCCTGTGCTAGCAGCTGCCTGCACCTGGCCCTGGCCCCCAGCATGGAGAGGCTGCACTTGCCACTGAGAAGGGCCAGGAATCTCTCGCCCCCTCCTCCACAGTGGGAGTCGAGAGAAACAGGAAAACCACCACAGGCTGCTGCTGTCTGATGCTCTTCATTTCTTAGCAAAGGAAGCACCACTCTGCCACTTGGCCACCACAGGGGCTGCTTACTGGTACTGCGGGGGCCAGCAGCCACAGCTCTTGCTGGTCTACAGACATGTGGCCTCCTTCCCAAATTTATTTGTACCCTGAGGAATATATCCCCTGCAGTTTATTTCTTCTGGAAACAATTGGCCCCTGCCTCTTCCAAGACTATCCCCTTCTTAAGCTTATTGCTGGAAACACACAGTAGACTGATTGCTAGCATTTAAATATGATCTGTGGTTATTTAAATGACAACTTTATATGTTCATTTTAAATAACTACAGGTGCTTACTTTGAGCACTGCTCACGTAGGTAGTTTATGATAATGCTCTGATGAGAGTACACCTGTGTTTGTATCAAACTTTATTTACTTCCGAGTTCTGAAGCAGAATCTCCAAAGGCACTTGCCTCATTAGTGTCATGCTGGGAGCAACGGGGTTCCTGGCAGAAATAGATAACAGTTTTCCTTCAAATCTAACAAAGGTTTGTCCACACTGCAGCAGAAGTGATGGAATCAAAGCTGAGATAAGACACTTGAAAGGGATCCCTCACCTCAGCTGATAATACAGATGGGGACAACACAAGTTTTCCTAACTCAGCAAAAGTCATGTTGGCTCTGTTCCAGGAGAGGCATTTCCATTCTGCCTTCTCACATTTTATTCTGTAAAACGAGGGGCTAAGGGGTGTGTGAGAATGGACAGCTTTCATAGGGTGATCTGGATGGTGGACATCAGATGTCCCAGACAGCACACAGAACACAGTAGCACAGTACTGCTGAATCACAGAATGACTCAGCTTGGAAGGGACCTTAGAAATCATCTGTTCCAACCTCCCTGCCTTGGGCAGGGCCTCCTTTTGAGTGGGAAAACCTTGGGGAACAAAAAACCCCAAACTTTCAAATCACCTATTAGAATTCAGATTCTAAAATGTAACTGGAGATGCTTGTTTCTTCCTTCATAATGTTCATTCTATCTTCTTTCACACTTTATAGCAACCCACTGGTGGTAGGCTCTTGGGTGTTCTTCAAAAGCGTAATGTAGAAAATCTATACAGCATGAGTCAGGCAACAGCTGGGTTAAACTTCATCAATGGCAAGGCTGATGGGACTCAAATATTTCAACTATGTGTTTTATAATTTATAATATTTTTAAATGGAGAAATATGCATAGGGACACCCGCACATTACATGCTTATACTGTACTGGTTTCAATGAAGCTATGCATAAGTTTAAGCATACGTGCAGGTCTTGTCAGGAATGAGATATGACTTCATTAAAATGTTAAAGAAATTCAAATTAAACACTCCAGCTCTGTCAAAGCCTGTGAGCTAACCTACAGGCTATTTACATATACAAATGTATCTCAAATATGAGACTAAAATGTAATTGTCAACCACTATAACCACTCTGAGCTTTTGTAAACTTTGGGCATGAAGACGTATGTAAGCAATTTATAATTTATTTTATTCTGATATACCAAGGCTGTCTTGCAAGAAGCTCCAATTTGTTGCATTAATTATATTCAATAATAAGAGTACAAGACTGTGGTCTCACTGCAACTGTCAGTAAAATCTGATCCTACACACAGGGCTATTTGAGGAAGTACTGGTTTAAACTCAGTATTTTCTGCTTCAAGGGCTTTCTGGAAGATGTACTCAGGTCAGCCCATTGCTTATCAGTTCTTGCCTTGTTGAGGTTTGGTTATCCATTCCACCATGGGCAGTTGCTGCTATGTGCATTCTGTTTGCACTGTGCATGTGGACAAATAGATGCATTTACCTGCTTGGACACGGCACAACTCATGTCCTTAATTTTTGTGTATCTGCTGATAGTGAACAGCTGCTACTGTACTTTTTTTTTGTTAAGTGTTAAAAGACCTTAAGATCTGAGGTCCCACTGAAATGACATGGAGCTTGAACAAGACGTAAATACTCAGTATCACAAGTTTCTGTGTGCTGCTCAGCATATTCTGATAGAGTAACAAACAAATCTCACATCATCACAGAATGGTGGGGTCGGAAGGGACCTCTGGAGATCATCTACTTCAACCCACCAACTAAAGCAGGACCAAGTAACTTGCTGATCGCCAGGCAGAAGTCACTAAGGCAGAAGAAAGAAACCCACCCAACAAAACTCAAACTCTTTTCTCCGAGGAACAAGAAAGCAACTCCACCTTCCATACAGTTTATTTAACCTTTCTCGCAGCTCTTCTTCCTCACCGCATCCCGCCCCGCCGTTTGTGAGTGGGATCGCGCAGAAGGAGCTACTGAAACACCTGATACCCTCCTGCGCTGCACGGAAGCGCTATGGCAGGCGTTCAACCTGAGTCCCGGAGCGACAAGCCAGGGACACAAAGACAGGGCAGAGGCACAGCTACCCTATTCCGGCTGAAGCCTCAGCAGCGGCCAAAACCTCTCCAACCCCCATGTGTTTTGGCAGTACTGAACCGCCGGGACACCTCCCGGCGCTCCTCCCGCACTGCTGGCTCAAGGGACCCCTCTCCTCCCTCACAAAAGGGAGGCGACGGCAGCAGCCAGGAGGGGGAAGGGAGGCGGAGGCGGGAGGGCGCGGCTCTGCGGCGCGGCTTCCCCCTCTTTCCCTCACACACCCCTCCCTCCGGAGGCTCCGCGGTCGCCGGGCGCTTCCCTGCGCCCGCCCCGAGGGGGTGGGGGACGGCGCTAAGCACCTCGGGGCAGGCGGAAGGGAGCGCTAGGCGTTTCCCCTTCCCGAGGTGCGGCCTCACCTCGCCTCACCCTCCCCGACCGCCACGGGCAGGCGGTGCCCAGCGCCCCGCGGCTAACGGGGGCGCCGCCGGGGGCGGCGGTGGGGAGGGGAGCACCTCACCTGAGTGCCCGACTCCGCCCTCCGGAACGCGTCACCCATGGCGCGGCTGGGGGAGGGGGCGCGCGCCCGCTCCGGCTGCCAGCAGCGACCGCGCCAGCGCGCGGACGGCGCCTCTCCCCGCCCCGCTGCCTGCGCCCCCCAGCGGCCCCTGCTCGGCAGGCCGGCTGTGCCGCACATGCGTACTGCGGCCTCGGGGCGGGTACGGCGGAGTTGGCAGTTCGAGTCTCAGTAGGTTCGAGTTAGTGTGAGTTCGAGTCCCGGTGTCAGGTCACGCCGCGTCAGCCTGGCCTACCGCCGCCTAGGGCTTCTGAAAGGGCGGTCACTGTAAGGCGGCGGGTGTTTGGTTGGTTATTTTAAAGGGCTTGACTTTTTCTAGGCTGGTGGGTTGGGCTGTTTTCTCTGCTTCTAATGAAATGGGGGCAGGTGGCTGGGTTGAGGTGATTCGAGGGATGCTCATCAGTGACATGGAGGCTGACGTGACTCAAGGGATGGGCATCTGTGCAGCCACAATTAAACACTTGACACCTACAAAATTGCTCTTTGCAAAAGCCAACTATCAATTATGGGTTAAATTAAAAGGAGTCTGGAATACTTGACATACCTAGAGTGAATGAACCTGCCTTGAATGGTGTGTGATCCTCCAGGGCAGGATCTGGCCGGCTAGTGAGTCCCTTGTGTGAGTAGCTGTGTACCCATTGCCAGGAGTGGGACCTGGGCTTCATGAGGACCATATCCCATATGCTGTGGTTATGCAGACTGAGCCAGCAAGGGGGATGAGCACAAGGAGAAAGAATGTGGAGAACCTGTTTGTGTTTTCCATAGGCTAAATGCAAAAAACAGTAGGGTAAGAATAGCAACTCCGCATTATCTGCATATGAAAGAGCAGTAGTGATGCCATTCCTTTGGATTTAGCAAGGTTATTGGTGATACTGCATGCTCTTACATTTAGGAGAAGAAACTCGCAGTGGAGCTATTTTGTTTCTTCAAAGAAATCATGTTTATCTGTATAAAAGGGGTTTCTGCTAACTTGGTTAACACCACACATCAGAAAAATCTAACCTCAGGTGGAAGGCGGTGGCTTTGTTTGCTCTTTCAAACCTCTTTCAGCCCCAAATGCACTGCTTCTTCTGTTCAAAACACCCTGCTGCTGCCACCTGACTAAAACTTGAGGTTTTAGATTCATGCCACCTACCTCTATAAGGTCAGCCAGATTTAACACAGCACTAGTGTCAAGTCCTAATGTTTATCATTAAAATACAGAAAGAAGACATTCTCTTTGCACAGCCATAACACCTTTTCTTCCGTGTATGAAAATGCATGCAGAATTATCAAGACCATGGAAGTGAGAAACACATGGCTGGCTGCAAGGGAGTGGGATGAATGACAACAAATGACACAAAAATACAACTACAATAGAATCATAGAAAGGTTTGGATTGGAAGGGACTTTACAGATCAATTAGATCCAACCCCATGCCATGGGCAGGGAGACCTTTCACTAGGTCAGGTTGCTCAAAGCCCCATCCAACCTGGTCTTGAACACTATCAGGGGTGGGGGATATACAACTTCTCTGTGTAACCTGTTCCAGTATCTCACCATCCTCATAAGAAGAGTTTCTTCTTCATACGTAATTTAAATCTCTTGAGTCTGAAACCATTATTCCTCCTCATCACTGCACTCCCTGATAAAAAGCCCCTCATTTTTCTTGTAGGCCCCCTTTTAAGTGCTGGAAGGCTGGAAGGGTCTCCTCTGAGCTTTCCCTTCTCCAGGCTGAACAACCACAACTCCCTCAGCCTGTCCTCATAGAGGGGGAGATGCTCTAGCCCCTGGATCACCTTTGTGGGCCTTCTGTGGAACCACTCCAGCAGCTCCATATCGTTCTTATGCTGGGGACCCCAAAGCTTGATGCACTACTCCAGGTAGGGTCTCAAAAGAGATGAGGGTGAGAATCGCCTCCCTTAACCTGCTGGCCACACTGCTTTTGATGCAGCCTATTGGTTTAATTGTACTGAATGCAGTTTCTGCCTTGCAGTTTGAAAGAAGTCAGGCTAAAGGACAGACAACCTTAAGAGCTGCCTGTCTGACTATTGTTATAGTACCTTAAGAGGTCTGGGGCACGTTTCCTGGCAGAGTTCAAAAGACTTGTTAATTAGAAGTGATTGCCCTTGAAGCTGACCGATGATTGAACCTAACCCAAGTAGTGTGGTCTTGCCATGACTTATGACAAAGACACTACTCCCTACATCAACTACATGTTTGTTTTTATTTTTTTAAATTATAGATTCTTTGTTGCTGCTCTCCTCTAATTAAAGCCATTGCAGTAATTTTAAAAAAGTGATTGCTACTTGAATTTGGAGACCTAAAATACACAGCACATGTAAATGCCAGTGGACTGAAACCCACACCTACCTCATCACTTACCACTGCCTTTATCCCAGTAGGATCCTATGGGAGCTCTTCTACTGCATGGGTGAACTAATTTTTGATATTACCATTTACAGAAGATGAAGTACTCCACTGTTCAGTGGAGTTTGAGCAACAATGATTCATGAGAGGGAACACACTAAATCCACCTGAGCGGTGAAAGAAATGGATATTTAATTGCTTGGCATGTTTAGTAGGTAACACAAATGTGTAAATCAAATACACTGGCTGCCTTGACCAGCAGATTGCTGTGACCACCTCACATATGTTATCTTTGCATTCATTTGCTGGCCATTATAAAGTGATAAAACTGATACTTCCTTTGACAGCATTTGGCCTTAATAAAAGACTCGCATTGTGCTTTTTTTCATTTATTTATCAGCACTATAATTTCTACGCAGATCAAAAGTTGGATTCTGGCAACAATGCACACTTGTATACCAGGCTTATATAGCTCTTTGTCTGTCAACTCCCCTGCCCTCTACACTTCATCCATCAGCATCACATTCTTTCATATTTCTCTGTGGTGTTTCTGAGTGATAGTTTGTAATCCAGGAGTACAGGATGCTACCTACCCACTCCTTACTCTTTCTTTCCTAAATAGCAGAAACCTCCTTAATGCAGAATCCTCCTTAATGCCTTACAGCTATAAGTAGCTCATAGTATCCAGGGACTCTATGCCCCAGCACTGCTGTTTCTACAGGCAGAAAATTAGTCTTCCTTTGTTTGGCATGTGGGGGGCCTGAGGGTGCCCCTCGAGCCACAGACTCTGTTTATGTAGCCATGCAGCAGCAAGAGCAACGACTTCTCTACTATCAGCAAGATCAGACTCCAGGGGGTGCATCTCTGTCTTTATGAAATTTCTATTGTGGAGAAAATCCCTCTTTCCCAGTTTGGATTTTGAGCATCTGAGATGCTGTGTTTTCTACTGCACATGTTTAAGGCCCTTATTGTAAGGGGGGGAAAAAAAAAAAAAAAAAAAAAGACAGTGCAGGAGAGTAAGGTATTCTAAGTGGAGCTGCAGCTCTAAGCAAAATTATGATTTTGGGCGTGTGTATGTATTTCCTCTTTCATATGTTCATCATTGCTAATTTCAGCCAACAGAAGGAAACCGGGCTGGGTTCTGGGGAACAAAGGTCTAGCCCACGTGCCCTGGGGCTGTAGAGAACTGAGTCTACTCTTTAAAGAAACATTTACTTTCTTTTTAGAAGCAAAGTCCTAGCTTTAAGTTGTCAGTTGGTCTACAGTACAGAGCTAGCCTAAAGAATAAATATTCTATCCTAGAACAAGGCCTGCAATAAGAGCTTTAACAAAAGGGGAAAAAAGGCATGAAGAAAACCAGTGTAGTGACAAGAAATCTAGATTGTGTGAAGATGTTTGCCAAAAAATATATCACATTTTTATATTTAATTAACTAATAGTTGAATTAGAACTGGAATGTAAATGTTTCCTTCTTTAAGCAGTTTTTTCCAGCCATAGAGATTCTGCTCCAACAGAAGCTTCATCATTTTGAGTGTATTGTCACTTAATGTTCCCTCTCAAGATTTGTGTGGGTGACATTCCAGCACAAACCAGTTTCATGCAGATCTTCTAGGCTGAAAACAGTTTGTCTCTGCTCATATGGCTGAATTAAACTCTTTTACTGAAGTCAGCTGTTGTTTTTCTAATCAACCTCTAGATTCCTAAATACCTTTGCTCCAAATGTAACAGAGTACTGGAAAAAAACATTAAACACAAGAATCACCCCAAGAAATAAAGCAGAAAAGTCTCATTTTCCAGCTCTGTATTTGTTCCAGAGCACTCCAAATTCCTTCCTTCTTCCCCCCACCCTGCTCCAGCCTGTGGGTTTGAATGGGGAGGAGAAGAAGGCATGAAAACTGCTTTCCCCTCCCCTCCCTGCAGGCTTGAAGGGGGAACAGCAAAAGGCCTTTCCCCACAGGTGTGCTGACTTGTGTGGAAGCCCACGCTGGGAGTCAGGCTGGTGGCTGGCTGGGTCTTCACGCCCACTATAATTTGGCAAATGGACACTTTGTCTAGAAAAGAATAAATAGAGCAAGGCAGAAGGCGTGAGGTGCTCACCTTAAAAGAGCTCCTCACCTTGACAGAGCTCCTGTTTGGGACCGTCCCTGCTTTTGGATGGCTCATACCTTTTTACACAGCTCTTGGTTTTGCACCATCCCTGCCTTTGGATGCTTCTCCCCTCTTTTGCACTGCTCTGTGCAAACTTGCAAGCTTGGCAAGTTCTAGAGTACTTTGAGAGAGCTGCTGGTGGCACTTGGACCCAGCTCCTGCAGATGACTTCCTGGCTGCTATTCCAGACTGGGGAGACCTGAGCAGTTTAGCTCTCCCCAGTGTCGCTTCCATGAATCCCTGTCCTGTGGCAGTCGTGTTTTGAGACATTCCTGACTTTGGTGGCTTTTCCACCTGCCTTGGATTTCTGCCACGTGGATCCAGACTACTGGATATTGCTTGCAGCATCAGAAGGCAGTGGAGCCACAGAGAAATCCAGCAAGGGATCACTGCCCAGTACCTGTCTCACCTTGGTGAGTAAAGCCTGCTTAATTCTCTGCTCAGCCTGATTGATAGTGGGGTAAAGCTGCGTTTATAGCTTAGCCTTTTCCATTTCCTGACTTCCTAAATCTCTAAATTTGTCCATAACATCCTATTGAAGAATTCCTGATTGAATTAGAACCTATGAATAAACCTAAACTAGTTCTGTAAATAGTTTGGGGGCAGGGCTTTCAGGAAAATAATTCTATTTTTATAATTCCTGACTCAGCCACATTAATTCCCTGACTGCACGACAGTATTATCTACTTCTTCGTGTAGCAATGCTCACAACAGAAAGTTTACCAGCTAAAGACCACCCCAAAGTTGTAAGGAGGCTTCAACATTGATTTATAAAAGAGTAACAGTAATAGTTAAAAATAAGGCTTAAGGTAGATGCTGAACCTGCATGTGGCACATCAGATGATGAAGTGCCTGTTGGATTATTTGCATCCTCTGTGTTGTGTGACTCCTCCATTTTCACATTGCTGGTTTTGGCCCCACTGTTCCAAGTTTCTCTCAGTGACTGAAGTGATGTGTCACTGGGGTTTATCAGATTTTTTTTTTAGAGCAGATGGCCGATTCTTTTTACCTGGAGAGCTGCCACTTCCCTTAGATACATTTTGGTTTTTATGGCACTCAAATTTATCTGTTTACTTGAGAATTAAGGAATTTGTATTACAGAGGTGTTATAATTTCGCTGACCACAGAAAAGATGATAGATTTGCTGCATAACCTGGAAAAAACTGTTAGGACAGAAGCATTTAATCTATTGGTAGACGGACTGCTAGCCATGAAAATTATTAAGTTCTGGCATCAGTGACAGAGTTTCATAGCTGGCTGCTGGATATTCTGCTTTACATTTCAGCTTGCAGATTTACATCAGGAATAAATTTGCTCTGTGTAGCCATTCGCCTGTATTTATGCCTAAATTTCTTATTTCTGAGGGTTGTCTTTTATCAGCTTGTATTCCTGAGTTGGAATTACTGCTTGCTTGTTTGTACTAGGTTGTTGTTTTCCTTCTCTTGCTTCCATCCTGTCTGAATAATTCTGCATTGGCTGATTGTGAAGGTGCCAGATGCTCCTTACTTGGATGTCAGTCACACAGATAAGGACTGGTTTTGTATTGGTGACCTGGCCAGGGTATTTTTTGGCCTGTCTTTGGGGCACAGTTTAAGGTTAGCAATAAATAAAATCGTAGAGAGAAAAGCATGTGATTTGTGCACACCTTCAGAGCCAACAGTGACTGTAGATGAAGTTTCATTTTGAGTATTTGAGCTCTCACCTGCAGCCTGTGGAGGGAGAGGTCTTATGTCTGACTTCATGAACTGTTCCACTGCTGCTCGTACCCCACTGACAGGAATAATGCAAATTTTATCCCAGTCAAACAAGCTTCTGAAAATGTTCTCCACCTTCTACAGAGCTGTTCAATGAAGTATGAATGATCTAAGTTTCACTCTTGCAAGTTCCCCTTAGTTTGAACGTTGATGCCCTCACAAGCCCTAGGTTTTACAAAGAAGCCATGCAGGCAGTATGACCTTGCTGAAAAATTAACACAGACCCTTGGCCTGTCAATAGGAATGACTCAGCTAATTAATCTGAATGAATTAGCTGTGTATGCCATGCTGGGTATGCTGCAAAAAGATGCATCCAGGTAGTTGGCACCAAGTTTAAACTGACTGGTATTCCTTGGTGAAATCAAACCAGAGTTTGCCCCTGTGGTACACAGAACTAATGGTTCAAGTGTGCACTTCTAAACCATGAGATGAAGCCCAAGACGAATAACTATATAATCCAGGCCATTTTGGTGGGTTTTGCTTTTTTTTTTTTTTTTTTAAACTGACTAGGGAATCCCCATTTTACCCTTTTTACACAAATTTAGCATTAAAGTTTCTGTTTTCTGTAATCCCTACAGACCTCCTGTCAGCGTGGAATATACATCTATTGCTTTTCTTTTTGATCTTAACACTTGTAAGTAATAAATAATTGATTGCCAAAGGAATTCTGGGAATATATTCAGCCTTAAATTGAGCACTAAACTATCTGCAAATGTGCTTAGGCATTAGCCCAAAAGATACATCAAAAGAATGTCAATTGGATATTGGGAAGTGAAGTGCCATCATATGTTAGAATTAGGAAGCATAAAATATAAGTAGAGAGATAGCAGCTGTCAGATCTGCTACCAGCAGTAATAGTAGAAGGTATGTTTTTATAGAAAGCTGTAAATTTCTGTTCAAGCTAGACCATTATTTTGCCTCAGTAATGACACTCCAGGCCTTATGCAGGGAATGCTTTGGTTTTGATGGTTGTCTTGAAACTGAGGCTCGACAGTGCACTCACCTACAGTTTAGTAGTCTGTGAAATAAATCTCATAGAAGGAACTGGGGTACATTTTACTGCAGTGACTGGGTTTATTTACCAATGGTAAATCGTGCTTGATCAACCTGCTTGCCTTTCATGGTAAAATGGCTCGCTAAAAAGGTGAGAGCAGTGATGCTTTTGACACTAGCATTCTTGTCTGAACTCCTAGGAACTATAGCTTTGCATGAACAGACTTCTAGATCAGCCCAAAACTGCCTGGACCATGAGGTTTGAAGAGCCTGTTGTTCAGTAGTTCAGTACCCTGTGGTTCATACTGGGGCTTGATATTGTTTATAATTTTCATTGTTACTGGTGAGAATTGCAAACTCAGAAAACTTGTGGATTAGGGAAAGGATTAGCACGCTGAACAAGAGAGTTTCAGTCCAGAGGGATCTTAAAACACTTGTGGATTGGACATTATGACATTTAGTAAGGTGTGTGGAGCAGAATAAGCTCATGCAGGAATACAGACTGGGAACTTACTGTGAGAATTGGAAACTGAGGGCGAATTTGAGGATAAGGAAGATTCAAACTGAACATTAGTAAAATTTCTTCAGTAGGAGGATGGTACAGCACTAGAATACATTATTTGGAAGAGCTGAGGAAATCTTGATCCTTGGAGGTTTTCAAGACTCGGCCAAATAAATCTGTGGCTGATGTGATTTAGAGTTGGTGACAGTCTGGCCTTGAGTGGGAGGATGGTTCAGTGGGCTTCAGGAGCTTATTCCCAGTTCCGTTGATTTTGTAGTCCTTGTTACGACACAGCAGCCAGAAGAGTCACGAGTGAGTTTGCTTGCACCAGCTTTGTCCCCTGGTACTATGGAAAGTTACATCAGCCTCAGAGATTCTCTTCTACAAGGCAGCTTGAAGTAACTCTTATGAAGCTGCACATGTGAAGTGTTGCAAAGAGCATGCTGCACCTGTGTCTATTTGGCATTCTTTTTGTTTTTCTGTCTAGACGAAAGGTGGTCATGGGAGAGAGAAAATCAAGTTAGTCAGCAGTTTACTAATCAGAGAATTGAGGCTGGTAGAAAATAAAAAAGGTCTCTCTTTTGATTGAATAAAAATGGGTTGGATGGATTTCCATTCCTCAAAACCTCAGAGGGAGTTCTTTTTGGAAATTGTGGAGATATAGAATCACAGAATGCACTGAGTTAGATGGGATCTCTAGACATCATCTGGTCCAACCCCACTTCAGAAAACAGGGACATATCTGACTAGATCAGTTTGCTCAGAGTCACATCAAGCCTGACTTTGAATATTTCCAGGAATGGTGCCTCTATTACCTCCCTGGGAAACCTGTTCCAATATTCCACCACCCTCATAGTAAAGAACTTCTTAGTGTCTAACCTAAATCTGCCCTTCTCTTGTTTAAAATTATTACCCCTTGTCCTATTGCTACATGCTTTTGTAAATAGTCCCTTCCCAGCTTTCTTGCAGACCTCTTTCAGGCACTGTAAGGCCACTACAAGGTCTTCCCAGAGGAATAGGTTGTCAATTTCAATGTGAAACCAGTCCTGTGAAATTATTTTTCTGATAGATCCTAAAGTTAATACTGGGATACTTGAATGAAAAAGTTGAAATAAAACATTTAAAAGATGTTCTTGTTGGCTTACTGTTGGATTACAGTGTAAGACTTTGCTCTTTCAGTTTTGAAATACTAAAACTCCCCTAGGATGGGAAATCTCTTCCTACTGTTTGTTAACGGAAATAGCCATCTAATGTTACACAGGGGTAGGGTGGCACAAAATGGCCTTGTCATGGCTTAGGAACATCATCCTGTACCATTAGTTCTGCTTTCTTGCATGATTTTATCACCTTTTATGACTAGTATTTTTCATCCTTACGGCATGTTGTCTTGCGGTGCTTTGCCTATGGATAGGTAAAGCCAGGTAGCAGCCATGTGCTTCCCTCTTCACATGCAGTTCCTTGGCTCATGTCCTTTCCCATCAGCATGCTCGGCCCTCAGTGGCAGCAGTGACTTGGCACAGAAAGCAAGGACTGGATGATTATCACAACACTGTCTTCACAGGGGCAGCTGGGTGTTGACCATGGCAAGAGAAATAAATGTTGATTTTCTTTCTCTCAGGGTCATCCCCTGCCTTTCAGTTAAACAAGAGGTGAACTAGGCCCCACCAGTGCTGAGATGCCTGCTGACGTTCTCCAGCTGTGCATTTATCATCTGTCTCTATTCTTTATCCCCCCCACCCCCTACTTTTGCAGGATGAAAGTAATGACAATGTGAGATTCTAAATATAGCCAAGCCACTTGCAGGTTCTGTGATTGCACTGTAGGCTGTGTGAAAACTGCAGGCAACAGTATGCCTGCTTGCAGTGCTGCTTTAGGTGAGAAAGTATTTAGTACCCTAAGACAAAGTCAAAGAAAGGCCCAAAGGAGATGTTGGCAATGTTTGCCTGAAACTCTCTGTTAGTGCATGATGTCCTTGCTGGAAAATAATTCACTGGTAGATATCTGTTTGGACAACTCACTCGCACAAAAAGGCTCATCAGGTGAAGCATTTATGGGAGAGACCTCAGCATCCTCACAGGGCACCCTAGGAGTAGCTGTGGGCCCTCAGACCTGGTGAAGCAATCATTTCTGCTGCCTCACCTTCTATTTCCAACCACTCCTTCCCACTCTTTTACTTCTGCTTTGCTGGCACAAGCACTGGGGCATGTGTTGAAGTGCAAAGGGAGAGATAATCTGGCTGAATGAGAATGGGTCGGGGGTTAACCAGCCCAGCTCCATGCTCTGATTTATTTGCAGCAACCTAGGAGGTAAAAGGAGGAATGATGTCATAGCAGGGACACTTTAAGCAAACAGAGTTGCTGAAAACAATGCTCATCAGGCTGACAAGATTTCCTCTTTGTGAGAACTTCCTCCTGCCACCTGCAAACAGACAAGGCAGATCCATTACAGTTTGCATGGTAAGGATGGGGAGGAAATAACCTGCTCACAACTGCTGGACTCCAAAGTAGACAGAGAAGGGGAATGTAGAAGAAACTGTGGAGTGATAGTCAAGATCTTTTATATTCTTGTTTGGCATATAGTTCAGTTTAAAGTAACAGGTTTTAACTAAGGAAACCCTTTGTGATTTGAACCTCCAAATAGAGGAACTGCCACATAGTTCAAAGCACTGATAAGAGAAACCAGTGGACCTTTGGAGAACCATCTACCATAAGGGAAATGTCTTTTTGGTTTATATCAAGGAGTATCTCATTTGTATTCAGAGATGTTTATGTAATTTGTAAGATATCTTTCTATGCTGTTTTTACTTGCTGTTAAATATCATCATCATGTTTATGTTTATGTATCTGTCTCCTTCCATCTTATGTTTCAATCTTACTTACTCTTGGCCTGAAGAACTAGCCAAAGGTTGTTGACAACATTTTCAATGAGTCAGTTTGAAAGTTACTCAGGGGACCTGAGGTCACACAAGTGTTTTGAAAGTGAACAAGGACTCGAATATGCCCCATGGCTTTGAGCACTGGGGTCAAGTGAAATAATACTTCCAAATTAAGTTCTGGCCATGAGACAGTGAACCTCAATAACTGATTCAATTCCTGGTGGGTCTCCCCCCTAGTAAGTGAAGACAGAAAGCTCAGAGGGCATGTCAGCATGCCTCAAGCATGCTTCTGTGTGTAAAGAACCTATGGCATGATGAACCCTGTGGGCTGAGAAGAAGCCCTTGGGCTAGCTGATGAGAAATGATGGATGAAGATGTGTCTGGGACCAGGTGCTTGGCTTGGGACTGCCTAGGGGGTATCTCTGTGCCTTATGGATCAAAAATACTGAGCTCTAGGAAGGTAGATAATCATAGGTGGACTCTTAAATGGAAACACACAAGCAGTCCTTGAGCGTGAACCAGATTCCTTCCTTCTCAAGGTGTTAGTCAGTCAGGAGTGAGATTCATGCTTACTTTCTCACTGGCCTGTTGACTGTTGTCTTTTCACAGCTCAATGCACTAGCTGCAGTAGGAGATACATGGAAGTGGGACTGAGCATTTTATATTCTGATGGCTAGAAGATCTTGGTGTAGAAGTGGAAGCTGTGGGAGAGAGGAGGCTGGACCTTTAACATCTTATGAGCGTGCTGCAGACACTGACTTGTGATGCAAAAGGCTGCCACCATCATCTCCACCTGTGTTTTGCAGTGAACTCCCATGTAAGGCTCATTTGGGTATACTAAGATTATTATTTTTTTTTTCCAGGGAGTATTGGAGGAAACTCAAAAGCTTCACAGAAATTTTGAGGCAACCTTTAGGGGCTCAGCATGTTTCTTCTTTTTCAGACCTCAGGTAAGTCTGTATTCTAAAGTGATGACAAAAGTTTTAGATGTATCTATCTATCTATCTATCTATCTATCTATCTATCTATCTATCTATCTATCTATCTATATCTCTCTCTATATATATATATATAGATATATAGATATATATAGATATATTTACATACAGACATGTGTGTATACATTTAGCTATCTGACCACTGCAGTAAGTGGTCAGAGTCACTATCTGAGAGCGAGTTCCCCCAAACGGACCAATTTGTTGGTGATGTAGGTGGGAAAGACTTGCCCTTCTGGCTATTAAATCAGGCAGGCTTGTTTTGTTTTTGTTTTTTTTTTTCAAATGGAACTGTCTTAGAGAAGTACAACATAGAAAAAGACCCTTCAGTTTCACTTTTTTTCTCCTCATCCCAGCAGGCAGGGCTGAGGGCAGGGGTTTGGTGCACAGAGATGAGCCGTGACTTTGTCAGTAGAACGTAAGTATGGGTTTCCAAAGTGCTGATGGAGTGGCTGTGTTCCTGCAGTGTGCCAGGCAGATTGTGACTGCTGGATAATCTTTAAACTACTGCCTCACTCTTTGTAACTCTGAGCTCCTGAATTACGTTAGAATCTCATATTTCAGCCATAAAGCTGTGAAACAGTTACATTTTTCAAACAGCTAGAAACATTTTTCTTTCCTATTTTTTTCATGCCAATTCCATACCTTCCCTGAGGGAGCAAGAGTTCCAGGCTAAGTGGAAAAGTAATAGAGGATCTGCAATAAATAGATAAGACGAAAAACTTACTGTGTTGTAAAGCATGCAGCTGCTTGATTGCATCTGCTTATTTTGTCAGTGTGTCATATCCACTTTGTTGCTGTCAGGCTCTGAGATTATCAGTACTGAATCTTCAACCATTGCTTGCATCCGTGGACAGTCTTTCTCACTTTTAACCTCATGATGTGATAATCTCAGGTGGAGTAATGAGAGCTGACTTTATGCAAAAGAGCCCTCACAAACAACAAAACAAAACCAGCTGAGGAAAGGCATGGCACCTACCTAAGTACTACAGAAGTACTTCTTCCTTTAGTTGCTCTAAAGAGTTGCCATAAACCTTAACATGTCTCAGATTGGGAGTATAGGCAAAAGGAAATGCAAATGATAGAGAGTGGGGTGACCATGCATGTCTGCCTCTGCTGGGAGTCTGCTTGTAGCATGGGTAAATACATTTGATTTAGCTTTCATCTGCTTTGCTTGGGCAACAAGCAGGGTGAAGAGATCAATGGAAGAGCCACCCACTTGGTTAATTGTCCACAGCCCACTTCATGCTGTTGTGTTTTCACTGCTACCCAGACCTTAGATATACAGATTAGGAACTGTTTGCAGATATTTACAGGTGCTGCAATTGTTTTTTTCCAGTTGCAAAACAGACATATTGCTTTGTGTTGTGTGTGAAAGTACTGTGTGAAACTAGGTGCCCACAGATTTGGAAGTTTTTACAAATGCTGATGATATAGGAGACTTGAAACACAGGAGTTTGTCTTTATAGAGCAGTAATATCAAAACATTTTGTAATCTGTTACTAAAATTCCATACTTCATGGAAAAGACCTAGTTTGTCTGTTAGCTGATACCTATTTCAGCACCACCACCCCAAAAAAAAAAACCCAGCCAAACCAAACCCAAAACCAAAAAGTGGAGCTGGATGCAGGGAGGTATTGCTGGATGCAGGGAGGTATTAGTGGAGCGACAGAAGCCAAGGGAGAAGAAGCAGCAAAAAGTATTTCAGAAAATGATCTTTTTTCCATACAGGAGAGGATGAAAATACAAGTTTGGGAAGATGGGTTTCCTTTGATATTTCCTGTAGAGATATCAGGTTTGACAGTGACTGAGCTTGTATAATTTAGAAATGCTGAGGCTAACATACATTTTTCTGGTGCTTGTGCAAAAAAAAGTGTAAATTGATGGACAGTAGGACAACTACCAAAGATCTGAGTGCTCTGCAGCAGGTGACAGTTGTTGGATTTTGGATTTGTGAATTAGAGTCAAAACAACACCCCACAGTCAGCATATTTACTGCTGAAAGGATGAATACTTGCAGTGCATTAAGTCTAGAGATTTTGGGGATCCCTTTTATGAGGATTCAGTTATAATATACAAATGCCCAATAATTCTAGAATCATAGAATCATAGAATTGATTTGGTTTGTAAAGACATTAAAGATCATCTCATTCCAGCCCCTCTGCCATGGGCAGAGACATCCTCCACTAGACCAGGTTGCTCAAAGCCCCATCCAGCCTGGCCTTGAACACTTCCAGGGAGGAGACACCCACAACTTCTCTAAGTAGTCTCTTCCAGCGTTTCACAACCCTGACAGTGAAGAATTTTTTCTTTATATCTAATCAAAACCTCTCTTTTTCCAGTTTGAAACTGTTACCCTTGTCCTATCACTGCACTCCCTGATAAAGAGTTCCTGCTTATCTTTCCTGTAAGCACTCTTTAAGTACTGGAAGACTGCCATAGGGTCTCCCTGGAGCATTCTTTTCTCCAGGCTGAACAACCTCAACTCTCTCACCCTGTCCTCATAGAGGAGGTGCTCCAGCCCCTTGATCTCTATAGCCCTACTGTGGAGCACTGCAGCAAGTCCATGTCTTTCTTACACTGAGTGCCTCAGAGCTGAACATTGTACTGCAGGTGGGCTCTCATGAGAGTGGATTAAAGGGGGAGCATCATCTTCTTCAACCTGCTGGCCACACTTTTGATGCAGCACAAGGTGCAATTTGCTTTCTAAGCTGTGAGATGCTGGATCATTTTCCGTTCTCCATTCACCAATACCCCCCAAGTCCTTCCTCACAGGCGTACACTTAGCCTGTATTTGTGCTAGGGACCAGGTATATTTGCTTGTGTTGGAAGTAAGGTGTAGCTCCAGGTTTTGTGGGATAGCCTTGGAGAAGGACACAGCACATTCCACTGTTGGCAGAAAAAAAATGCCAGGATTTTCTCATTACTAAAGAGAATTAGCCCCTGGCCTTTGTGGAAATAGGCTGGGTTTCCATCTTTTGGTGTGTGACTTGTTGCAACCTGAAGAATTCACAAGATTTTCCTCAAAAGCCCTTTAAAAAAGCAGTTCTGCTGCTTAAGAAAGTCAAACAGAGTCTTGGAAAGCTATTTGCTATAAATAGCAGAGGATTAGGAGATAAGAAATGGCATGTTGCTTTTAATGGTGCTTCAGATCTGCTAGTGCCCTATTCCTGCAGCAAGGCTCAGTCAGACCCCCTCATGTGCCTCTGTCATGTGCAGTCCATGATTTTGGGCAGCTGTATTCAGCTACAATAAATATTTTCTTAAAGCACTATTAGACAAAAATGTTTGTGTTGTGTGTGACAGTGCTTGTGGTGACTCGAAGAACCAAAGACTTCATCTACACAAAGAGGTTTTTTGATGTCTCTGGTTTGGCTCATTAACAACTGCATTTAGTAACTTGAGAAGTATGTGGCTGCTTTGTTGATGTGTTGACTCATTTGATGTCTTTTAAAAGAAAACAAACAAACTGATTTGCTTGTCCAAACTAGTCGAGCTGACATACTTGCTGAGCTGGGCTGTGCTAAAGGATGTCAAGATCATCTCTCATCAGATTATTGTGATCTGTTTGCTTCATGGTCTGTATGAAGAAACCAGTTCTATATTACTGCCAGCTCTCCTGGGCCTCAGATGAGGTTTCATATGGCATTGTTGTGACAAGCAGACCTATGGTGTATGAATGTTATGGAGTGCTGACCAAACTGTGAAACCTGAGCCTGTCTGACATTGATAACAACTGCAAAAAAAACTTCCTCAAATGGGATTTTAATGACACTGACAGTAATAGGAGAAAATACTCCATTCAGTCCACAGGAGACAAAATGTGCAATGTCCAAGCTAGACTAACAGGCTGTTAGTTTGATCTGCAGGCCATACCTCTGTGTGCAATTGCTTTTCAATGACGCACTTCTCATAGCAGGAGTGGTACTGTGTAGTGTGGAGCTGGGTTATCATTTGTATCCTGGAGCACCCCTGGAGGAACTTCAACCTCTCTCTTTTTTGGGGTGTCTAAACATCCTGAAATTTCCTTTCTGGAACTGGTTGGAATATCTGTTTCCAAACAGATAACAATTTGAGTGACTATGTGTGCTCCAGTGATGACCAATTCATCACTGTGTTGCTGCATTCTGTGCTGTTCTGCTGGCTTTTTGTTGCCATTTTGGCCAGATTAAGCAAACTCCTTTAGATAGTGGCACCTGGGAAGTTGCCTCTGCCATATTAATTTGTTGTTGGCTTATAATATAGCTGGTGCTGATGCTGCAGTCTCTCTGTGAGTGTGATGTTGACTTTTCTTTGTAAGATTCCCAGCCATTTTCTTCACGTAACTACTGGAAATGTTTGCACTTTTCATGCTTCTACCCTTGATCCAAGCTTAGTTGATGCTGCCCAGTGAGTTCAGTTTGGAGAGAAGGAAGAAACTGTCAGATAATACAAGCTTTTATCATAAGTGTGCCAAACTGAAGCCCCAAATAGAGATTCTGAAAGCAAGTAATAAAATGAATATAAAAACTTGAAAAATACATCTGACTTCATGCTATTCACAAGTTCAGTATGGGCAATATTTTTTTTTCTTTAAACCTTGAATTCATAGCAGTATCACTGGTATTGTTTATGAAGACAGGGATGACTGGAATAGTTCAGACCTTCCCTAGGTACTAATTAGACTTCCTGTTGTTTTCCAGATTTCTTAGTGCAGGGCTGAAATCTCCTGATAGGAAAAAAAAAAAACCAAAACAACTAGCTTCTGATGGTTTACTTCTAAAATAAGGACTAAGGGTTGGCAAATTCCATGATGCAGCATCACAAAGTGCACAGAACTGAGTACAGGGAACAACATTTTGTGTTCTGTTACAAAACCATGTAGTGCACATACAAATACAGATATAGATGGTTTAATAATAGTATGGTTAAGAATAACCAGACTGCAAGGTAGACAGGCATGGTAACATAGGTGAGAATGAGCAAGAGAGTTTACTGCCAGTCTGCTGGCTTTGCTTGAGTCTGAGGAACTGCTGCCTTCATTAATTATGAACATTCTATACCATAACATTTCTCTTAGAGGACTATCAAAATAAAAGTGTAGAGTTACCGTAGTTGATATTCTCAGCTAAAAATGGGTCCCAAGTCATGCTGGACGGGCTTCAAATTTCAGACTGCTATTTGGAAAGTGCAAAAGAATAATTTCTCATCTGGGGGAAGATGAAGTTGTTAAAATTCAATTTTAAAGACAAAGAATCAGAGTGCCTTAAAATAAGCTTTGCAGAGCCTCCACCTCACAGAGACTTTGTAAAGCATTCAGCTACCATGGTGATGAATGTGGTATAAATAGAAAGGAGATTAGACAGAATCCAAAATGTTTCTGAGTAGAACTAAACTAACAGTGTCCATTCAGGAAAAAGAGGTAGGAAGTCGTTGTGCAAAATGTAAGAAAATACACACTTAGAGTAAATCTGGAGTGGTTTATAGAAAGAAGAAGGTAGGAAGCAATTGGTAATGTCATGGCTGGTAACAGAGTATTAACAGGGGTATCAGATTCTGATTCTGTTCAACTCTTGCACTGAAAAAACAGACATAGGAGATGTTTTAGGAACTTGAGAAGCACAGAAGGATTCTTACCTGGGAGATAAAAACATCTTTTGAACAAGCAGGTGCTAGAACTGCCAACACTCCCCTGTGTATCTGTGAAGGAAATAAAAGATGCCACAACAGTGGGATACATAGGAAAGATGCTCAGAAATAAGTCACCTGTTCTGCAAAAGATAATACATCTCTGTCCCTCCTCAACAAACCCTTTTTAATTTGTAACACATGACCCAAACATAATACAAAGACAGCAAGTACTTTTTAGTCTGTTTGCATAAGCAGCTTGTAGCTTTCTACCATAGTATATTAAGATTTATATATTAAGATATATATATTAATATATATAACTGTCCAGGAGGAATTAAGCTTGTATAGGCCCTAATTTGCAGACTTAAAGGACAGATAACTTCAGGGGCATGGATAATTCTGTTATTTTCTGACTATTCATGTGCTTTAAATTGCAGGTAGTCTGAAGTATCCTGCTGAAGAATGGTCTCAGAAGCAGCCATGTACAGGTCTCTGTAGACATAAAGAATATATGAGAGGTTAATGTGTGCTCTGCAGATACGTCTTTGTATCAATAGTTTACACTGTGTGGCTGCTTTTTCTTTTTCTTTTCTTTTTTGGCTTTGTTTCATCTGCAGCCAAGGGGAAAGCTTAGCTTCTCCAGCGATTTACTTTCCAGGGATTGAGTAATACTCTGTGATTGTTAGTGTGTGAACACCAGTACTTGGTGACCTTTCCTAGTGATTGTATGATGACAACTGTGTTAACAGCTGCCCTTAAATTACCTTTATGTTGGAGATGACCAAGGGATTAAAGACATGTCTTTTGTAATTTAAAAAATAATAGCTGAAGCTATTTAACTAGAGTTCACCAGGAACATATGGCCTTCAGGTAAGTAGTTTGGGTAATGTGAACCTAAATGCGGGCAGCATAGTCCTTCAACAGATCTTAGGTCTTATCAGTAACACTAAGATCACCTAGTGCTGTAACAGACCAGCTCAGCAAGGAAGAGCTGACTGTAGCAGATCTCAAGCAGGGGAGAGGTTATGTAAACTAGTAAAACCTTTTTTGGCGTCTCATTTCTTTAAGGGCAGGTAAACACAATTGGTTCACTTGCTAATTAATTTGGCAATGTCCCTGGACTCTGAGCTGTCACTAAGCTTCTGTCTGCATTTTTGTTTAGGATTTCCTGTCTCCTTCTGGCAGATTACGTATGTAACCAGAGCTGGGTTTCCATTACCCCTTCTCTGAAATAGCAATCTGATACATCTGGGTATAGCACTACTAGCTTTGAAGATGCGTGATCTAGAACACAACTCACAGTTCGTATTAACAACACAAAGCTAGCATAACTGCATCAAAAGCATGCTGGCTTCTCATAGGTAAGTGCAAGCTCACTTTTTCAGAGTTAGCTGAGTTTCCAGGGGGGCTGCTCTGTTACTGTTGAATATATTCTCACGAAAGTAAAGAGTTATCAAAACTACAACACCTTCTACTTCTTTAGATTAGGTTCTTTATTGTAAACATACAGTAGCATCAACAGTTCAAGATAAACCCCCTAAAAGTAAAAACCTAAGATAGGACTGCCCACTCAGTTCTCCCTTTGAAACGAAAGAATGAGAGATAATAGCCACACCACACCGCTTAACACATTCCTGGAAGGCATTTGGATGGTCTGGTAAAAAAAGGGTGTAAACAAACCAACAAAAACCAGCTTAGCTTCAGCTGTCTAATTTACTGTAGACTCTATACGCAGTCAAACTGAGACCACACTCACTTCTTGGGTGTCCATTTCCCTTTAAGTATGGCTTAAACTCAGCTAACTGTTGTGGCCTATATGGTGCAGGGAGTGGAAGAACATAATGGTCCCTGTGGGCTTAAAGCACAAAACAACAATAACAACGGGTGTGTTCTGAGGGAGAGATCATGATAGCCTCCAAATGCCACAGGATGATAGTTTCAGAAGAATCTGTCATCTGCTAAGCTGTATAGATCAGGTGTCTTCCCCTTCCTTTTCTCTCCTTTATCATTACTGTCATGGAAATAATCAATACTTCATTTCTAATATATCATCAGGATTAATGCTTTCACATTTCTCATTACTCTAAGACCATCAGCAGATATATGTTATCCTATCCACAAGCACAATTTTTGTTCCAGGCTCTCCATGGACTTGTCTCTGTTACTTAAGACTATGGATAGATGTCCTCTTTTGGATCCAGCTGGAACAACTTAAGATGTTACTGTGCTTTACCCTCTCCTCACTTCTGCTAACACAGCAACTTGTTAATGCTCCCTAACCCACTTCAGCAACAATCAACTGAGTTAGTGCATAGGGCCTATTTAAACTGTTGGAACTCTCTCAGCTGATTCTGCTTGAAGTGGGTTAGGGAGCACTCTCACAAAGAGCTGGGAGAGCTACCCGAGTAGTAATCAATGCCCGAGGGACCCTGATAAACAGCTTGAGAAGGGCAGGGCACAAAGGTTTCAAATCTCTGCAGCTGTTTGTGCATTGTATGTTTGCACAGAGCCTGTAGACTACATGTGAGCTATGGCAATACCTCTGGTTACAGATGAGGTCTTCTCTGCTGCAACAGCCATAGGCTTCTTTAAAACAATAAAAGAAAAACCCCAAACCACAAACAAACAACCCTCACAAATGAAAAAAGGAAAAAGGGAAAGTTGAGAATTATAAGAAAGTTTACAGTGATGTGCCTGCATCGCATATGAGCAGACATGAGCCCAGTACAGCATATTGTGCAACAGCATGGGAGAGTGGAAATTTTGGCCAGGAAAGTCTAAGCATATTCTTTCTTTTATCTGTTGGATGCTAAAGCAGTGCCTTTCATGTGCTGTTTTGATTTGACTGGTCTGAAGCGGGGAGGGGGCAGACAATTTTTACCAAGCTTTAATCCCCAGTTCTGGAGCCTACTTACGGGAGTCTAAGCATTAGCAGTTTCACAACTCACCAATAAGGGAATGCTTCCAACAATAAAATTGGGCTGCCTTCCACCACATTCTGTATCTTCCAAAATCTCCAAGGGGAACAAAGTGAACAAATATGTTGAGTGAGTGTGCTCAGTTTGTGGTAAATGGCTGAACAACCTCCCCAGGGCACATGCACAGTCTGCAGCCATCAAACCAACCTTGGGTGTGAGGATCAGAGGACACAGCTCACTAATTTGCTTATACAGGCCCTCGACCCAAAACTACATCCTCATGGGGAAACACACTTGTGGTTTGTGCTTGGGCACCCAAAGAGTCTATTTTTGGCATTACCATACACTCACAGTATGACCAGAGCTGAGTCACCTACAAGACACCATTATCCTGTATGTAAATTACCTATCAACAACTTTGAAGGTGAGGCATATTGCAAACAATTTTTATAAGTGCCTTAATTACACCAAGTTGTATTCCTAGCCTATTTATGGCCAACACAGAGGATCTGGGGGCTGTAACATGGCCACCTGCACCCAGAGAACAGAGCTTTGTATTTTTCACAACTGATCATTTCACTGTTGGGTGCTTTTCCCCAAGGCAAATCCCACCTTCACTGCAAGGTGAACTATGAGGCAAGGCTTGCTCTGATGGGGAGTGCCATTTGCACTGTTAGAGGGGAACAGGGGAACCGCCTCACTGGCACTGTATTCTTTGTGGTCACACAAGCCTTGAAAGAAGTTTTTTAAGCTGATGAAATACATCTTGGCCAGCATGTCTTTGCTGGTAACAGCCATGGCTGATGGGCTGAGGTCCCCACAGGTGAATACAACACCAAGCCCGCAACAAGGGTACTATCTTGCCGATATGCGTGGCCTCTGACAAGCATCACCACTTGCCCCCAAAGCCCACAGCAGCCACCCGTCACCCTGATCCAAGATGGCGGCCGCCGGGGGCGGGCAGCGGCACAGGTTGCGTCACGTGGCGGTGGCGTGCGGCGCGTGCGCCCTGTGGGCGGCGCTGACAGGCGGCTGCATGGTGCCGGCTGCCGCTCTGCCGCCGATGCACTGAGGCCGCGCCGGGCCGGGGGAGCCGGCGGTGGCGGCCGCCTGGATGCTGGCGTAGGGCCCGCATTGCCGGCTCCCCAGCATGGCGAGTTACCTGCCCCCCTGCGTGATAGACGGAGGCACCGGGTGAGTGCGGGGAGGGGAGGGACGAGTGCTGCCAGTCCTCTTTTTGGGGAGCCGAAGGAGTGTCTCTGCCGTGCTGGCGCCCCACAGCTGCTCGTCGCCGCTGCAAGGAGCCTCAGTGGGGAGTCCCTTCTCCTGTCACTTGTCTCTGTCGCGTGGCTCGGTCCCCTCTCGGCCTGTCACCACTGGGACGGAGGGTCTCTCTCTCGACCCTCCGGGCCTCTCCGCTCCTGAGGCGGCTGCTGCTGCCCACTGCCGTCTGCAGAGTACCCTCCTCAGTCTCCTCTTGCCCTTGGTCCCCGTTGGGAGCTCGGAACAGGGCAGCCCTACCGTGTTTTGGCCGTGTTGCTCGGGCAGGTCGTGTGACTTTGCAGATGTTATTTCTATGTGTACTTTTCTTGGGTCCGATTTTTTGTTCACGTTCTCCGGGTTTAAACTGTTGCATGATTAAAATTCTAAAATTGGGGATGACTTATTTCAAATGACTGGCAGGAGAGAGGTGACACATGTGCCCTGCTGGGAGCTACAAGCGGGCAAGTGGTTCAGAAGCAGCTGAGGTGTGCTTGCTGGTGTCCACTTGCATGCACAGCGGCCTTGCTGGGTTGCACCTAGCTGTGCCTCTGGCCAGCATGTGCATCTTCAACTTTTTCAGGTGTCAGGTCTGGCCAGCAATGGGGTAGGAGCTAACTGTCTCATACTAGTGGCATTTCTTAGTCGTTAAATCATCTGTTCTTCACCTTTGTCAAATCAATGCGAGAGTTATTCTATGTTTAGCCAGCTGACAAGTTTTGGAACTCAAGTCTTTGTAAACTAAAGTGAATCCAAATTGCAGAGGCTATGCTTTGAAGACATTTCAGGAACAGATCTTTCCTATATATCTGTAGCTAGAGAAGATACATCATCCCGTAGACGGATTCTGCTGTGCCTCAGGAGTAGGAAGTGTTAGAAGGAGCTGTAATGGAGGTGGTACTGAGTATATGATGTGCTTTTGCCAATATCTCTCATTTGGCCCAACAGTTATGGACAGCTCAAAGGAGATGAGATACTGGTCCCTGAGTAAACTGTTCAGTTAGGAACTTACTTGTCAGGCACTACGTTGGTGTCGGTGATTGCACAGATTTATTGGAATGATGGAGCTTTCCTCTGCGAGGAATTTGGAGCAGTATTTTAGTTTCTTTAATGCTTGAGAAGTTACCTTCAAAACTTCTGCAAACGAGCCGTCTTAAAAAAGCCCCAAATCCCAAATCAGACCTACTAATCCTAACCAAGAAACCCAGCCCGCTAGGTAACAGGAGGAAGCCCTTTCCAACAATGTGGTATTACACTGTCCTTGTGAAAAATTGTTTCATATTTTGAAATACATCTATATTAAACTCTCAAAACTTTTAGAAGTCCCTTATCTTGTTTGTGTTTATACCTTATATTACCAGAAATCAGCTCTGTCCTCTGCATGGGGAGTACTGGAGTCCGCAGCTCAAAACTTTGAGACTAGCATAGAGACTTGAATTCCATCTTGTGTGTAATTCTGTTTGTGCGTTGCATACTCCTTGGTAGTTTCCCAGGTTCCTTGTATGCATTTGCTGAAGATGTTTTAGTATTCATTCTCCACATAATTATTGGTGTTACAGGGACATTACTTTGCTGTTTTGAAGAGTTTTTCAAGGAGAGAAATAGGAGCTCTAGGGTGGACCCTTTTAAAAGACTACAGTATGAACTACAAAATCTAGAAAATACTGTAAATTCAGTGTCTGCCTTTTGCAGGAGGTTTCCTTTGCTCTCAGTTTGTGGAGTTATTCTAGTGTTGCACTAGCAGTAGGACTTCCTGATCTACACAATAAATAAGAGAAGGGTTTATTGTGTTCTCTCAGGGAAATAATGATTGAAGTAGAATTTTGAAATCTAGTTCTTCCATGGGTAAAACCAACAGAGTTGGGGGTGTGTGTGTGTATCAGTTCATTTCAGGAAGGGTTCAAAAAGTCCTGGAACATGTGAATTTGCATTTCCCTGCTTCCAAATGATGCTAATTCATATAAGACAACATGTTATCTCTGCTTGTGGGACTTCTCCTTGACTTCACTGCAGGGCACTCGAATGTGGGGCCTTTTCAACAGCGATGTTATTGAATACAAAGTTAGTTACCTTTCAGAAGTCCAGAAGAATGAAGTCTGAACCAAAACAGAAAGAAGTAGCTTGACTCATTGATACACAGTCTCTGGAATTTTCCTCTGTGTGGGCTGAAACCCTTCTTATTGTTAGGATGAAACTACATTGGATTACAAGCTCCAAACTCCAAACAATTCATTCAAATTATTCATGAACGGGCTTTCAGATGAAAAACTTGGAAGAGCATAGCAGAAAGGAAAAGGTATGCGTGCATGTGTGCACTGTGCAACATTATATATATATATATATATATAAAACACACTTTTCTACTTCAGTTTTTGGTAGTGAATGAAGTGCTTTATCCAGGCACTAATCCCTCTTCTTTTTATGTAAGGAGATTTAAGTTTGTGAAAAGCCTGTTGCTGTTGTGTTGTGTGTAAGGAATCTGGCTTAGTTCACTGTTGTTTGCAGCCATGGGCCTCAGTCCTGTAAAATGCTGGAATATCTCAAAAAAAGCAACAACAGGTGTATAGAAAATAAGTACAGACCTTCACGGAAGGAGAATATCATCATTAACCTTCCAGTATCTGAAGGGGGCCTACAGGAAGGCTGGCGAGGGATTATTTACAAGGTCTTGCAATGACAGGACGAGGGGCAGTGGGTTTAAACTAGCAGAGAGGAGATTTAGGCTGGATGTTAGGAGGAAGTTCTTTACAGTGAGGGTGGGGAGGCACTGGAACAGGTTGCCCAGGGAGGTTGTGGCTGCTCCCTCCCTGGAGGTGTTCAAGGCCAGAATGGATGAGGCCTTGAGTGACCTGTACTAGTGGGAGGTGTCCCTGCCTATGGCAGGGGGTTGGAACTAGATGATCCTTGAGGTCCCTTCCAACCTTACCATTTATGATTCTATAGCAGGACAGGATAACATTCCTTTATTGAATAGGTGACTTGAACTTTCTTTGTCATAAATCCACAAATCCTGCAGAAAGCCATAATTATGTTCATTTTCTCCTTGGTATTTGGAATTTCTTGCCCTGCTTCAATTTTTATGTGCTACATCTTCATTGTCTTTTCATGAGATTTTCCAAGTGATCACTTTACATCTTGCTATGAGTCTTTCTGTGGAGAAGGGCATGCTATTTTTAGTTTCATAGGGCTACCAGGTCTTTTTGGTGTTGCTCTTTTACATTGCTTTAAACTTCATAACTAGTTCTATTATGGGCATTTAGCTGTGGGACATCAGAGTGCTAGTAGGTGGGTGTGCGAAACAAAGATGTCTTAAAATACTTCTCTTTTAGTGTGTATATTTTCAGGTGTTGAGGACATACTTCTATTTCAGGTGTATTTTATTGAAATAATTTTTAGTGAAGAAAAACTAGTAAAATTTATTTTAGAAGTGTCCTTCTTGCTTGAATGTATTTTAGTAAAGAAAAGTGACTTCAAAGTCTTCCTGATGAGCTTAGAGGTGCACTCGATTTCTGGGAGAAGTGACCTGGACTTACCTTGAAGCTTGAGGCTTAGAGAGGCGTTTATTCTTTCAGAGCCATTGTTGCTGAACTGGAACCTCAGAGCATGTTACATTTCCTCCATCCTACTCTAATTCTTGATGCAAAATGAGCTGCTTTAGCCAAGTATTACTTCTGCTCTGTACATGTGAGACTTGTAACAGACATTATTGTAATTGCTCTTCTGCGTCTAAGGAGCCTGGATTAACTGACTGTTGTTTATAATCACAGGCTTCAGTCCTGTAAAGTGCTAGACTCTCAAAAAAACCGAGTCCAATATTTGTTTTTATTCATGTAGTGGGTGCTGGTGCCTTTGGGTAAGTTGTGCAGACATAATAGTTTTTTTTTTTTTTTTCTGTTTCGATATTTCCTTTTTCATCCCTTCTTTCTTCATTCCCCTTTGTTCATTGCATCCTCCTTCATTTGAAAAATGTCTTTCCTTGTCATTATGAGGACCTTGTGTGGAGAATTTCTCAGACATATTTATAATAATGATTGTAGAGTCTGTTTATGGCAGCAGAGCATCACAGGTGTTCTGGCAGTAATGACTGCTAGTTATTGAATGTCTTAGCTGACAGTGTGCTCTTAACAGTTTTTTTTTTTTCCCCTTTTTTTTCTTTTACAGGACTTTCTTAATGCATATCAGTGTTTTCAGTCACTTCATATTTATCTTTCCAGAGCTTTAAATTTTTTTAATGTTTCTTTCTCGTGGATACAACACATTATTTTAAAGATCTGGACAAAAACCTAATAAAGATTGGGGAAATGCTACAGTATTGACTACTGGGCTTTGGTCTTTTGTCCAGACTATGTGTTTTGAGATGGGTAAAGCAACTCCCTGAGTTTGTGATTTTACATGTCTAAATTATGTTGCTCTAATGGCTTTGTAAGAGTGTTCCAAAATATATCTCTGCTTTTTACAGTGGCCGAGGGGGCAGCATCTGCTTCCCAGGTTGGTCCATTTGCATCTTCCAGTCATTTTTCTATGTAAGTTCTTCTGTGTAGGACCTCAGAAGGGATCAAGGTTAGGAGGACCATCCCTTATGCACAAGATAGATAGTGAAGCTGATTAATGCACTGATCGCCTGCAAAAAAAGTATGTGTCGGAGACAATAGTTTTAGAAACTACTTGTTTCAACAATATTTAATTTTAATGGTTTTTAAAAAATGAACAGTCTCTCTAAATCCCCTTACATGCAATAGCCTTAGTCTGTTGGGTGAGTCTTCTACTGATGTTTAATGCACTCTCCAGTATCCTTTATTTTGGAGAGTTTGCAGTAGGTTCCTATCTCACTGGCAACAAATTAAAAAATTTTAAATGAAATTAAGTTGAAATACTTATTATCTACACATTCTCTACATGTGTCTCTCTGATACACAGATCACAAGATGTTGCATTACCATTAGTCTGCTAGGCTGTAACCCAGGAGAAAGAAAAACATGTTTTAGCTTAAATATTAATTGGAGAAGGGACTGAAGACCAGGTAACCTCTCTAACTGTTTAAGTTCAGAGCCTTTCAGGTCAATAAATATTTAAATATCTTGTATAAAAGGGAACAGTCTCTGTAGGAGGTTCTGGAAGTGGGTCACCCAAACATTTTAATGTACTCTTGAGTATGGCTCTGGAAAGTGGAATGTGTTTAGGTACTGCTGGGCAGAAGGAAAATCTGGGAGCAAGTCTGTCATGTCTTGAGTGAATAGACTGCTGGATAAGAAAGGTCAGCACAACTGCATCATCTCTTTTCCTTCTCTTTCTTAGTGATTTTGAGAGTAGTTTGATGTTCTCTTCCATTTGGTTTTATCAAAATATCTGAAATGCAGCCACTTACTGAAGTCTGTCACTTTTTTGATCCTCAATAGATTTGTATTTTTGTAGCAGCTTTTTCCAGCCCCCCCCTTCTTCAATGTTAAGTAGTGAATTTATTCTCATAGTTATGGTATTGCTCCTTCATGGATTAATAACATGCGAAAGAAATCTGTGAGATGTGTTCTTTGAAGAGAAATCTTTTTCACTGATATTGAGAAATAAGCTTATTGTGTAGTTTTGAGTGGGGTTAATTAAGCTTGTGAAAAAATAAATTGGTAGACTGTTGAGCCTGGACTTTTTGCTAATTGTATGAACTATTCTGCTAGGAGCATCTGAGAAGGAAGGTAAAGCTGGTAACCAAAGATGACTTTTGGAAGGGCTTTAATACAGAGAGTTTAGCATGCATGCAGGGCAGGAAAAAAGGCAAACTGAACTCACCTCTCATCCAGAGTTTAGTTTAAGAAATGAGCTTTGGCTGTACTGCAGAAACCTTAAGTTTTCATATATGCACACACATAAATATTGTATAGAAAGTATATATACAGATCCACATACTTGGATAAACACTCACTGTGAATTTTGTTAGTGGGGCTTGAAGGGCTTGGATTTCTGATGGGTTGCTATTTCTAAGTCTTAGAATTTGGTCTCTTGAATCCAGAAATGTTTTCCTTGGTCCTCATTGTGCATTTGACCAGAACCACATTTCATGGAGAGAAACAAAGAGGAAATACCTTGTAATGTGTCTTAAATCCCAGTGTTATTGCTTGTCTCATTCTGAAATGTGGAGAAGCTATGAAATAATCACATAAAAAGAAATCTTACTATTAATGACCTTCTTTACCAGCCAGTTTAATGTCTTTTTTTTTGAGAGCCACGGGAAGGTTGTCATAAACATTTTGGATTGGACTGAGAGCATACACCCATATAATAACGATGGAAAATACAATGAACTCTGGCACCCCAAACATACCCCTTGTCTTTTAACCTTGAGGAAAACATGTTTAATTATTATTTGAAACCTATTGAAGCTATGGCTTTGAAGAGATATTGAAAATATTATATTTTAATTCCAAGGTCATTGCTAATTCAGTTTTGATTTAATGCCTTTTTCTAAGCAAACTGACTTTTAATGAGTGTTTTTATGCCAAGTAGTCCATGAAAGGGAGCTTACTGTTTAAGCTGTTAATGAAGAAGCAGCCCTCTTCTTTAGTGATGCCATAATGTTGTTTGCCAATATTGAGAAGAGGCTGTAGTCAAAGACCTGAAATTCATTTTAGGACTTGGACTGTGATTGGTCAGATTTAACAATGTCCTGGCTTTAGGTTTTCATGGTAAAAATGAGTGTGAATAATAATAATTTCACTCAAATCATGTTACTGTTGTATTTCTATTCCAGTCTAATGATAGCATTTGGAGAAAGGCATCGGTTTCTGCAGCCATTCAATTAATATTGTTTTATGTTTTTAAAAAAAGGAATTCAGAGTCTGCTTCTGACTTCCTTTTTTTTTTTTTTTTTTTAATAGGATTAAGAACTGCTTTTCATAGTCTGGGATGTTAATTATTTCTAACTGCTCAGACTTGAACTAGCAGTCAGTAACAATGTGCAGAGATTTTAAGTTTCGCATGAAAATTATTTTTCTGTTTTCTTCCCCAAGTGACCAGTTTCTCTTTTCTCTTGACCATTTATAGAAAGAGATATTATACACCTATCAAAAGAGATGAACAAGGCTTCATACCATCTGCTGCCCATTTCTACAGCACTTTATCAATGCATACCTTGCCCTATAGAGACAGACTGTGAAAGTTGGGTCAGTGCAACCTGGGGAAGGGAAGGCTCCAGGGAGACCTTAGAGCAACCTTCCAGTACTTGAAGGAAGTCTACAAGAAAGCTGAGAAGGGGCTTTACAAGGGCTTGTAGTGATAGGACAAGAGATAAAGATTTTAAGGTGGAAGAGGATCTAGATTTACACTGGATGTGAAGAAGGAATTCCTGATTGTGAGAGTGGTGAGATACTGGCAGAGGTCGCCCAGGGAAGTTGTGGGTGCCTCTGGCCTGGAAGTATTCAAGACCAGATTGGACTGGTCTAGTGGAAGGTGTCCCTGCCCATGGCAGAGAGGTTGGAACTAGATGATCTTGAAGGTCTCTTTCAACCCAAACCGTTCTATGCTTCTGTGATTTTGGTGTAGTATATGTGTATTACCTCACAGAGGTACTGTGGGGTATATATATCTGTGATGATGTTCCTGTGTTTTGTACTGAAGACACTTTTTTTTCCCCTTCCACACTGGATAATAGTAAACAACTTTGCATAGTCTAATTTGGTTGTGCTGACTTTCTGAAAGGCAAGATCTGCACAGCCTTTTTTTTCCTTTAACTAAAGGGTGGAATGAGGCCTGCCTATCATTTGTGATAGCTGGTCAATAAGAACAGAAAGCAGAGGCTGAGTTTTCTGATTCGATAATTTGTTAAAAAAACAAACAAACAAAATTTGTAAGCTGAATCCATCTGGAAAATAAATAACACCTGAAATATTTACAGCTTCGGAGTTTTCTTCTCAGCAGGTTGGCACCTGAAAGCATAACCCAGAAAATGTGGATGTGGTATCACAGTATCACCAAGGTTGGAAGAGACCTCAAAGATCATCAAGTCCAACTCATTACTACAGACCTCAAGACTAGACCATGGCACCAAGTGCCACATCCAAACTTGCCTTGAACATCTCCAGGGACGGTGACTCCACCACCTCTGGGCAGTCCATTCCAGTAGCGAATGACTCTCTCAGTGAAGAACTTTCTCCTCACCTCCAGCCTAAACTTCCCCTGGCGTAGCTTGAGATTGTTTTGCTTCCACTTTAAAAGATATGAATTGAAAGCATTTTTTGTCTTCTTTTTTCCTAGGTACACGAAACTTGGCTATGCAGGAAATACAGAACCTCAGTTTATTATCCCATCATGTGAGTATTTTTTTTTGTCCCTCCAAATTCTAATATGCACTTCTCTGAGTAAATTATGTCCTTCCAAACTCTCAGCCCAGTGTTCATAGTCTCGTCCATCTGCAAAGTGATATTCATCGCGTTAGCATCTTTGGCTGGAGTGTAGATAAACTGAACTCCTTGTTTGCAGTTAGCTAGGACTGTTGCTCATTAGATCAGCTCTTGGTTGCTATGACAAAGATGAAGAGAGCTCCAGTCCAATTTCCTTTTTATCTCCATTATTTTTATGTCAGGACTATTGAGTAGGCAGAGTGCAATTTACCTCCTGTCTACCTGACACCATGGTTACTACCTGGATAATCTGGGGAAGGCTACTAATCAAATTAAGTACCAAGTAAGGTGCAGGTGGTGTCTGCCTTATTTACATTGTCTGAGACTGTAGACAATTTAATATTCAAAAAAGTTATTCCTATTAGAAGATGTTCTTTTTGGGTGTGTGTTTACCAATTAAAATAATTTTGCCTATTTAGCATTTTGTTGAGCAGATTTACTCTTTTGTGTGATAAACTTGTTGGAAATGTTACACCTTTCTGGTGTTCCTGTTGTAATTGTTGTCTTAAGACTTTCTCTCACATGCTGTTTATATATTTAAAAATAGTAGCACTGACTACTTATTTATGCCTGTAATGACATCTGTTATCTCAGGGTTGTCTCCACTTACGTTAAACACTGCCTTCTACTGTTTGCTAACTTCATCAATTGACTACTTAGGACTACATCTAGACTACCTTGTAGCTATTTTTAGCAGAAAGTAAAAAGCTTATGAACTAAATAATGCAATGGAGACCCATAGAAGTGGAGTGGCACATGCCTTTTGTTAGATGTACCCAAAGCACTGTTTGTGGTCTCTGAAGTATTATTAAAAATTAAGACCTAAACTATTGGTAAAGGTTTGTGTTCTGTTGAAGAAGTGGGATTGAAGGAGTTTCCTGTGGATTTCTTATACATCCTGGTTCCTACAACCCTAAATTTGTTGGGGCTTAGACTGTTTCCGAAAGAATTGTTTGCTGTGGTGCTGATGGTACTGGTGCGTTTGTGGATGATGTCTGTCTACTCTGTGTTTGCTGCTGTGTTATTCAGATCCTGATTATGATCTATTAAAAGAAAACTCTATATAAATAAGGTTATGTTTTTATTTATAACTTGCCCTAAATTAGTTTTGTTCTGTGTCATCTTCTTACCTGTAGCAGCCATCATTTAAACATTTTAGTGATAATTGCAACCTGCTAATGGGAAGTACAAATTTCTTTGGAGATCTCTCTGTAGCAGTGCCAATTGATATTTTTTTTTTTTTTCTTTTGTCCTTCTCCCTTCCTCCTTCTCACCAACTGGGATAATGAGTCCAGTACTTTCTTCTGAAAAATGCATAGTTCATTTTCTTTGCCTGTGCTCTTTCTCAGAATTCTAGAGTTGAAACTCAGAGAAAACCAATGTGACTTACAGGTTTAAAGAATATCTCCAGTGGAATGGTGCACTTTCACAATTTTAGTGACTGATGTAGAATACTTAAGCAAATAAATATTAATTAGTTGGTATTCAGCTGTTTTGTTTTGATATCTCTGGTCTTGATTTTAAGGTATTGCCATCCGAGAATCAGCCAAAGTAGGTGACCAGGCTCAGAGGAGGGTGATGAAAGGTGTTGATGATCTAGATTTTTTCATAGGAGATGAAGCCATAGATAAACCTACCTATGCTACAAAGGTAAGCATTAAATATTTTTTTTTAGAAGTCTTTCTAAAGTTGCACATTTTTATTATATTGTGTTCTGGGACTTTTTGATAGCAATTTGAAAAACATATTTACCAAATTATTTTACCTTAAGAAAACTGCATGATTTTGTTCATGGCTTTACCTTTTCTTGTCTGTTTTACTAGTGTTGCCCTGTGTGATTAGTGCTTAACCCCTTATCTAAATATCCATTAATACAGTGCAACTGTTCAGTTTTCAAAATAATTAGCTATTAAAATAGTCATAAACACTGAATATTTAAGTTCTTGCTAACAGCGTATCCTCTTAATATTGTTTATGAACTGGAGAATGTCTTAGATACTTTTGCTTCAGGGAGTGTCACAGTTGTTTTGTCGAGGGCTGTCTTTGACACAACTCTTTTGTGAATCATATTTTCCATATCCTAGTAGAGGACTTTTTGTACTTGCAAAATGTTACCAGCTTATGAATTATGTGGTAAAAAAGCATTTTATACATCCTACTGTGTTACTTAAATGTCAGCTGTTCTCCTAACATTGAACAAAAAAGTAAACATCATGCCTGCCAAGTTTTTTGTTGAAAAATATGTAGCCTACATGTTTTTTATTTCTTTTTCTAGGTTGGAAGCCATGTTGTAGCCAAGTATGATTCTCAGCTCTATAAATGATACAACTTATACAGAGAGATTAAGACATAGTGCTACCAAAGAGCAATAGTAGTTTTAGGAATAGTGTCTGGATTCTGCCTTCTAGTCCTAAAGGACGCAATTGCAATTTGAAGTATGTGGGAGTGGGAGATAACTGGAAATAGTGCCTCTAAATTAAAATTAGGATGGTGGATTTGGTAAGATAACCATGAAATGAGGTATTGTCATTCTTGCAGAAGATGTAAGAGTTTGAGGACTTAGGCTTCTTTGTATTTCTGGGTTTGTTTATCCATGTATGGTCTAGAGCATTGAGAGATCTGCTTGTTTCAGTGGCCTATACGACATGGTATTGTTGAAGACTGGGACCTCATGGAGAGATTCATGGAGCAGGTCATTTTTAAATACCTAAGAGCTGAACCTGAGGATCACTATTTTTTAATGGTGAGTAAATGAGGCTGGGTAAGAACATATTTTTGTAGTATTTTTTAAGAAGAAAACTAAATGTTCCAAGCAGAAGTAGTACTGTTGGAGAATTTTTCTTTATGTATCTTTCATTTTTTTGAGCAACCAGGGTGGGAGGAGCTGGAGGAGGAAAGTAATTTGTAAAACTGGATTATAACTAAATTCTCTTCATTTTGCAATGCAAGTTACTGTAGAATGATTTTGGTTTTTTAAAACTTCAATTGCCCTGTTTAAATTCTATTTGAAATTTTCTATTTTGAGTGCAGTGAGAATTTTAAATGATTGCCATACCAAGTAATGAGTGCATGAACTGTTAAGACTCTACCGAGGTGCTTTTTCAGGTTTTTTTGTTGGTGTTTTGTTTTTTTTTTTTTTCAGACAGAACCTCCATTGAACACACCAGAGAACAGAGAGTATCTTGCAGAAATCATGTTTGAATCCTTTAACATACCAGGACTTTACATTGCTGTTCAGGTGAACATACTTCTAGAGTACCATGTAGCTGCAGTATGCACAGTCTTCTACATGCACACATCTAACATGTTTGAAACAGTTTTTTCTGAGATTGTAAATGAGCACACTCAGCCTGCTTCTAAATGTAATCTCTTTCTCATGTAGGCAGTGTTAGCCTTAGCTGCCTCTTGGACGTCACGGCAGGTTGGGGAGCGTACCTTGACTGGAATTGTCATTGATAGTGGTGATGGAGTGACCCATGTAATTCCTGTGGTATGTAGCAGGGTGCAATTGGAAATTATCTGTGGTTTGGATAAGTACAGGGTTCGTTTAATTAACAGATTTAAAGAAGAAATATCAAAAGAAGATTAGTTTTTAAATGCTTAGTGTTGCTTGATTGGGATTTTTTTTCTTCCCTTACGATTGTTTTGAGGAGTTTATGTTTTATTATGTGACCTTAATCGATTTAGCTTGCTGCAGACTATAGGAAGGTCACAGTAAGGGATCATTAGACCATCTTTTAAAGTCTGTTCCTGTGTAAAACCTTGTCTTCCGTTGCTATGATGCCTCAGTTCTGTCTAGTATTAATGCTTGCCATGTTTTTCAGTCTCCTGCGTACCTCTGACAAGAAATGTACTAACTTTTTTGACATCCTACATTTTGGTTGTCTAATATAGCTGATGTATGCTTTCTATATGATTTTATTGTACTTTAGAAGTTAGTGGACTCTGCTTGTGTGTAAAAAAAAAAAAAAAAAAAAAAAAAAAAACCAAAACAAAACCTGCAAGCTTGTATAAATGGATGTTCATATACATAGTCAACCTCATACAGCTTAATTATGTTAGGATTTTAAAAATACAGAATCATCTGTGCATAGTGGCATCTGTTTATGTCACTTCCAGTATTTCTGAAGCATCTAGTACGCTAGAATGATCAGTCATTTTAGAAATTAGAATTGGCATTAACCTGGTTTTCAGTACATGCATCCTGAAAAAGACCCAGCAAATAGATTTCTTTGATTTTGTTGTGCTGCTTCATGTGGTGATTTATTTGGGTTTTTTGGAGGGTGTTTGTGTGTTTGTTGTTTGTCTAGTAAATATTATACTTTCTCCTATTATTTTTTTCATTCTCACACAAAACATGAGTGGTATGGGTACCTTCCAACCAAATCCATTCTATGATTCTATATAAAGTTCACTTTTCAGATCATGCCTAAAAGGAACTGACTCATCAATCTGTCTTCTAATGTGTGTGAGACTTTTTGTCTATTACTTGTGTATCTATTACCTAATGGATATCTGTTTATATGTGGTAATCAAGGTATTTTAAATAAAAATAATATTCACTTTGCAGTGGGTTGCACATTTTAATAGCAGTCTCAAGATTTTACTTTAAAATTAAAACAAAATTAATAAAAAGGAATGTTAGTTTTGCTGTTAATTAATAATACACAGTAGATATTTTTTTTCCTCTGAATTAATTCTTTTTAACTCTCCTCCTACATAGGCAGAAGGCTATGTCATTGGAAGTTGCATCAGACATATTCCTATTGCAGGCAGAGATATTACTTACTTTATTCAACAGCTCCTAAGGGAAAGGGAGGTGGGAATTCCTCCTGAACAATCTCTGGAGACAGCAAAAGCCATAAAGGTACACCCTTCTTTATACCTACATAAATAAATAAAACTCTCTGAGCTAATTTTTTGGCTTTGATAAGTTGCCAGTGACTATCTTAAAAATACAAACGTAGGCAATATATTGTAATTACTCAAGCTTTTGGTGGTTTAGCCAATCAAGGGTGGGGGAAGGAGAAAGGGAAAGAAAATCTTCATGCTGGACTGTTTGGAGTGTTCCACAGATTAAATCAGCATTTCAAGCTTTAGATTTATTTAAGATTTACTTTTTAATTTAATAAAAAAATAAATGCATGTAGTGTCAGTAGGGTGATGATTGTGCCTGATCTAGCAATGAAAGCTTGCCATTGAACTTCTTTGTTGTCACAGACCTAATGGTTTTGTGGTGCTTGCCTTTTTTAAAGAAACTGATCTAGATGAGTCAGTGGCAATCTTACTGAAATGTGGGTCGTGGACATTGTCCTGTAGGGCAACGACTTCAGTCGCCATTTGGGTGAGAAAACCTCTTGGCCAACCCCATCTGTAAGAATGTTCACGTACTTTTGTTTTCCATTTGTGTTACACTTCAGTGATGGAATAAATACTTCTTGCAGTTTGTAATGTGTGGTGTTTCTTACCAGGAGAAATACTGTTACATTTGCCCTGACATAGTGAAAGAATTTGCCAAGTATGATGGAGATCCTCGGAAATGGATCAAGCAGTACACTGGCATCAATGCAATCAACAAAACCAAGTTTGTTATAGATGTGGGTTATGAAAGGTTCCTTGGACCTGAAATTTTCTTTCATCCTGAGGTAAGAATAGGGACTAGCAATACTAAGTTAGAGAAACTTTTACTGTGAGTGAAAAGAGAGGGGGAAGGGATACATTGTCATTTTTGATGCTGCTGCGCCATCACGTGGAGGTACCATTTCAGCAAGCCTCCGGTCTGCAAACTGTGTGCAGCCTCGACTAGCTTCAGCACAGAGCAGTGTTAGCACAGTAGATGATTGTCCCTTGTAACACGTAAACCATCTTATTCTCTTTCTTTAAAGACAATCTAAAATCGAGAAAAAAATGTTTAAACTTACAGATTTCGTATAGTGGTTTTGTTTTCAGCATTGGTTTAAAGTGATACAGTCTTACACTGTTTGATTGTTTACCATCCCTTCAGTGTCTGCATGGTAGCATTGCACTGATAGTATTTTAACTCTTGGGCAGTGTCTTTTGCTAACGAGTTAATTTATAAAGCATGGATGCTAAATTAACCCTTGAGGGAAATGTGTTGAAATCTCAGTTGATGTGGTCATAAGTAACACACAGAATTCTGGGAAGCATTACAATACCCAGTCTGTCTGGTTTTTTGATAGTTCATTTCAAGTCAGCTTCAGGATATTGTGATATTGAGAAGAAAGAGTCAGCTTTTAATATGTCACAGCATATCAGAGAAGGTCCTCTCCAGTCCTGCACACTCTACTGAGTTTATTGCAGGCACCTGAAACCTGTAACATTTAAAAATTTAACCAAGGTCCACAGTAACTCTGAAATTTCCCTATGTCTACCCTCTCTCCATTTGAAGAATATTAAACCCACACACACTTAATTTTTCACTTCTTGTCTAAATTCCATCCTTAATCTCTTTGTGGTTGGTTTGTAGTTACCTTATCTTGTGGCAACATTAAACATCTGGGCTAAATAGTGTGTCCTCTCTGCTGTTTACCCATGTCATCTTGTGGAGAGGCAGTGAATTCCATGTCAAGCACTGGTTTAATAGTTCCTCTTTCCATAGTCCCTTGAAAGACTGTTAGGAACAGAATAAAGGACTAATTTCAGTTTTCTTCATTTCTTGATAGTTTATTTGCTCTGTGTTGAGGCGTGGGGGGGAATTAAAGCCCTAAACTGACTTTCTAGACAAGAAAAACACATTAGATGATACCTTCTCTTTCTCTCTCTCTCTCTCCAGTCTCGCTTCTGCCTTTGTGTTTCTTTGTCCTTCCAATAAAAATCTAATGCCTGTTCTATTTCATTTTAGTTTGCTAATCCTGATTTTATGGAGTCCATTTCGGATGTAGTTGATGAAGTTATACAGAACTGTCCCATTGATGTCCGGCGTCCATTGTATAAGGTATGGTTTTCGTGGGTAAGACTAATGTAATTTATTTGAAGGTTAAACATCAACATCATGTAGCAACTGCTATAAGAAATGTGAACTTGGAATAGATAAAAAACAAAGTGCTTCTTCTGAATGAGTGGTACCTGACATTTGCTGCTGTTCATTTTTGGAAGGAAGGTTTTCTGTGACATGAAATGAGGCATCCTTACTATATTGGTCATTCTTGTGTTGAAATCCACTGGAAAAAAAAGACCCATGCTGCATGCAGTAGAGATGACAAAATACTTTTGTGGAACTCATCCCTGTCATTCTTTAGGAAGACTGTTGTATAGTTCATGTAAACCTGTTTATTTGGTGAATTCTTTAGCTCCCTTTTAATTTGGCATTTTTAAATATGGTCCCACAATCTCTCCTTGTACTGATTTCATTTATGTAAATATATAGTGTAACTGATAGCATGGAAATGCAGAGAAATTAGAGAGCGAGAACAGTAGCATGAGAGGATTTATGATATGCAGAAAAACAGGGTCCCTTCTCCCAGCATTCAGGTTACTGTCAGCATTCTGCTAATCGTGTAACTAATGTATACCCTGCCTACATCAGTGGGCAGTATCATCTCTGTGGAACAGCCATAACTGGTGCTAGCATTCGATGCTTTCAAGATGAGTTGCTATTTAAATATCTCTTTTCCACCTGGAAATGCTCTGCAATTTTACCCAACATTTGTCAGTTAGGGCATGAATTTTGGCATTTAGTGTCAAAAAAGAGTAGCTGAATTTAGCGGCTCTCTAGTGAATATAGTTATAACAACTTTAAGGGCGATCAAAGGGCTTTCAGAAGTTTAAAACACCACTTGATATTCCAAGAAATGGTATTTTTGGTTGGTAACAGGTTCAGAAAGTGTCACCCTCACTTCACACTCTACTTAACTTTTCCCTACTCAGAGTCTCTCCCCAGATACTTCCAGAGTTTAAAGGATAACAGAAGATGAGAACAGTATTTTGACAGCTCTGAGTTCTCCCATTAGAAAGGATGTAAGTGCAAGGTCATTGGCTCTCCAAAAAGTGATTTCATTCAACTTTTCTCTGATGTGTTTTTTTGCACAAATAGATGGATGGAGGAATTTAAGATAAGTGATATCTGAAACCAGATTTTGTCAGATATATCTCTAAAGATCCTAGTCAAGCATGACTCAAACCATGACAGCTCAAGATGTAACATCATTGACCTCAAACTTTTAAGCTAGCTTCTCAGGCTGAAGCCATTGCATTGGGTGGGCACTGTAGTGTACTGTAGGGTGCTTTATTGTAGATAAATCATCCAGATTTTCAGTGGAAGGGCAGCTGCATAGAGATGGCATTTTAATCATACTGGATTTTCTCCTTAGAGAAGATGGATTTTTAGCTGGGTGTGCAGCCTATTGTGAGTGATACTTAGCTTTACCTTGCTGATGCAAGTAAGGTTTGGACTACACTTGTATCATAGTTCTCTTGGGAGGTTGAGCTGTTGATGGCCTGGTTCATGATGAGCTGTCCTTAAAGCCTGGAGAGATTTGAGGTGCAGGAGGCTAAAGGGGGTGGTTAAGCATTCTCCCAAGGTAAGTTCCAACTTGAATTGCTGGTCAATCTCTGAGAAGAACTTCCAGTGCACTGTGTGGCGTGTAGATGGCGCTGGCAGACTGCTCTGCAGCGTCAGGCTGCTGTGAGGTGTCCGGCTAGCAGATGCGTGCTGCAGGCAGGAATACAGCCTGTGATGGTGCCCAGCTTATTCACTGTATCCACCCTATCCCTGCCCTTCCTCTCTGAAATTATAGGTATCCTCAAGCAGAAGACTGGAGAAGGTTCAAGTGGCTTTTGCTTATCTGTGCTTCAGCAAAATGACAACCATAGCTGTGAATAACAAAGTGCAGAGCAGGGTTAAGGCTGAAGAGACTGTCAGGCCATCAGATCTGTATCATGTTGGCACAGATGATAAAGCATGGAAAAGGACAAGTGTCCCAGCTGCCCCAAGTGACTAACACTGTCAGTGTAGCACAGGGGTACTGAGGAGCAGCCCTGTTTATTCCTATCACAACTGTAATTAAACTTACAGCATTATCTGGGCTAGCTGGTTTCACAATACTTCTCAATACTTCTGCATTATTTTGTGATTACTTTTGTGTCAGAGCACGGTTCTCTGTGGAACAGCACCACTGTAAGGGGTGCTGAAACCTTTTGCTGTTACTCAGATAGTTAAATGAACATTGAAAATGATGATTTTAAAGAAACAAATTGTTTCTTCATCATTAAAAACCATTTTTTCTCACAATATGTTTGACTTCTTTGTAATGTTCTTGTAGCTTGATACGTACAGCATTTCTTACGCTTTTCATACAATGCGGGCAAATACTGCCCTGTTTAAATTAAGGCTTAATTGTAGCTTAGTTGATTGACTTGCTCAGAAGATACCTGCCTTCAGCTTGTGAACCTTCTAGTTTTACTCATAATGATTTTTATTAACAGACATATACTGCTCTCATTACATGTCTCTCTTGTGATTGTATCATGTTAAACAACTCCTAATTTGGAAGGAAGAGAGATTGGGATGTGTTGTTGGAAAGCAGTGGGTGCTTCTTAGTCTGGTGCTGCAAAGTCTGAAATGTCCAGCTGAGAGTGCACTTACTCCACGTTACAAGATTCAATCTAAAGATGCACAAACCAGTTCAGCACCTCCTGTTTGGTAGTGTTGAGATATCCAGAAGATGACTTTGGAATTGTTATGTAAATTTTATTTAGATAAGAGATTTCTGTTATAGTAACTGAGTTATTTTGTGAGGTTGCTTCTCTACATTGTTAAACTGTACAGACATAAAACCAGAAATGTAATGGAGAGAAACTCACTATCCCAGAGTTCATAAGAAAAGGGTACAAATGAGAAGTGAGAAATTCCTCGCCAGCCCTCTGAGGTACTTGTTATTTACTCCCTCATTTTCTTCCAGAAACATACCACATCCATTATTTACTTCTTGTGGTTAGCTTTTTCTGTTGTATAGAAGGTCTTTGTTAATCTCTTCTGAAGGAATATATTCTTTTGAAACAAGTTTTCAAGCAGTTAGCTGTAAAAGTAAAAATCAGCTGGAGCTTCTTGCTGTCAGATGGTAGGATAATCAGTGTTAGTTGTGAAACCTGTGGTCTGTTTAGGGCTCTTAAACTAGCTGGAGTGTGTTTGAGCAGCTAAGATCAGGATAAAGTCTTGTTTAAAGGTGTCACCTGGAAACAGATACTTAAATCCTAACTTCCTCAATGTCTTTTTTGTGGGAATCCATAAGATTCTTAGACAGGCCAAACATCACTAGTAAGAATTCTTCACCAATGTGTTCAGCATGCTTCGTTGTTTTGTTCATTAATTGGAGTTACTATGTCGGTTTACATTTGCTTATTCAACTTTATTAGGTCCCTTATTAGTGATGGGTGTTTTTGAAGGGGTGTTGGATATCTGTAGAGGTTCTGCTTTCATTGTGAGTGTGGGCTGCCTGGCTTCCTTGCAGAAGATGATTTGTGGTAACTTACAGGAGCATACTGCCGGTAGGTGAAGTCTTTTATTGTAGAGTTAGCACAGATTTGGCGCAGTGCTGACAAAAAATACAGGGAGCAGGAGAGCTCCAACTGTGTAGTTAAGTATCTTATAATGGCTATTGATGTTACTTAGTTACTTAGAGACAAAATCTTGTCTGGACTGGCTCCCCAACATATGTGGTAATGAGATGACCCATCTTTTCAACGAGGACACCATACTGCATCTGTTGTCTTTGACCAGTACTAGTGTTAAACTTCTTTCAGTGTAGAAGTGCTTGAATAATCATAACCTGACGGAGGTGTAGCCTCTTGGTTTCTAACACTGGGATGAAAAAAGAGCCTTCCAAAGTTACTGCAAATTCTGGAGTTGCACAAGTTAGCATTGGATGTCTTAAAACAACTATTCTCAGGTGTATTCTGAGATCTATTTTTTAGTGGTAGCATTGTC
>VWZE01006809.1:447915-578583 GCA_013396675.1 Eubucco bourcierii | reverse complement strand
CTATGAGGACAGGCTGAGAGAGTTGGGGCTCTTCAGCCTGGAGAAGAGAAGGCTTCGAGGGGACCTGATAGTAGCCTTCCAGTATCTGAAGGGGGCCTACAGGAAGGCTGGGGAAGGATTATTTACAAGGTCCTGCAATGACAGGACAAGGGGCAATGGGTTTAAACTGGCAGAGGGGAGATTCAGACTAGATGTTAGGAGGAAGTTCTTTACAGTAAGGGTGGTGAGGCACTGGAACAGGTTGCCCAGGGAGGTTGTGGATGCTCCCTCCCTGGATGTGTTCAAGGCCAGATTGGATGAGGCCTTGAGTAACCTGTACTAGTGGGAGGTGTCCCTGCCTATGGGAGGGGGTTGGAACTAGATGATCCTTGAGGTCCCTTCCAACCTTACCATTCTATGATTCTAAGATGATTTGTGGTAACTTACAGGAGCATACTACCGGTAGGTGAAGTCTTTTATTGTAGAGTTAGCACAGATTTGGCGCAGTGCTGACAAAAAATACAGGGAGCAGGAGAGCTCCAACTGTGTAGTTAAGTATCTTATAATGGCTATTGATGTTACTTAGTTACTTAGAGACAAAATCTTGTCTGAACTGGCTCCCCAACATATGTGGTAATGAGATGACCCATCTTTTCAACGAGGACACCATACTGCATCTGTTGTCTTTGACCAGTACTAGTGTTAAACTTCTTTCAGTGTAGAAGTGCTTGAATAATCATAACCTGACGGAGGTGTAGCCTCTTGGTTTCTAACACTGGGATGAAAAAAGAGCCTTCCAAAGTTACTGCAAATTCTGGAGTTGCACAAGTTAGCATTGGATGTCTTAAAACAACTATTCTCAGGTGTATTCTGAGATCTATTTTTTAGTGGTAGCATTGTCTACTTTATGGAGTACACTTGAAGTTTTAATGTGCTTTGAATGGAGTTACTGTTTTCACTGTCTTTGCCAGCTTCATTACTTCCAGGTAATATTTTCCGATGGCATCTTTTTAATTGCTGTTTCATCACTCTGGTTGTCTGGATTTTTTTTTTCTTTTTTTTTTTTTCTCCTCCCCATTAGCAGTTTTGTTTTCCCATGTGGAGAACATGATCACTTTCAGGCAAGGGAAGAAATGTTCTTGTATATGAGGGAAGCAGGGGAAATATCTCTCCTACTTTAGTTTTAGGGCCATCTGTGATTTCTGGATCCTGCTTATAACTATAGCTGCTTTCCTCCTCTTTGTCCACTTTTTCTGGGAAATATTTTGGTAATGTTGTGGGCATGTGTGCATTTCTTTTAAGTACACCTGCCTTGTTACGCACTCATTTATACTGTAGATAATTTTAAACTCTGAAGAAGTGAGGTTTTTCCTACTGTAATGGCTTTCACATGTGGAGACTCTTTTTTTCATGAATAAACAGCTTTCTTCTCACTTTATAAGTTACAAACAAGGTTTGACTTGTTATTTGTTGCTTAAAATCCAAACAGTTACTTCTGCACCCTGCAAGTGTGAATGCCTAATATGCACATCTTTGACTCTTCAGATCTGTGTGCAGGTTTCTTGGCTGAAGACGGTGGTTCAGGGATTCTTTCATTACATGTACAGTCTTGGTCGGCAGTGTCAAAAACTGTTACTGAGAGAGAGTCCTTTGACCTGTGTTTAAGGAAATCTTGATCTCAATTGAGTTCCTTGTGGGCATGTGTTTAAGGCCTGTAAGTGGTTTCAGAAGCACTAACTGGCACTTTGGATTTCAGTTGTAGCACTATGCAAGGGCACACAAGAACACAAAGTTAATTTTTCTGATAATAAAATGCTTTTTTGCTGCCACCAGGGTTATGTTCTAGAGTTCTTATTTGGAATCCCCTGCATAGCTTTAAAATGATTTCTCTCTTAGTCTGTGACATCATTAGAGTTAAGGATATGAAGTTCTAAAACTCCTTTTCAGAATCCATATACAACTCCAGGGTAAGTGGCTTTTGGTTCTCCTCTGAAAACTTAATACCAGACACAAAGATGTAGACAAGGCAAGTGAGAGGTTTTGTACCTTTGTACTGCAGTTCTCTTTGGAGAAGCAATTCTTTTGAAGAATCGTTGGACTTATTTGTTGCTGTGTTTAGTTCAACTCCTGAAAAAAGTTGAATTCTAGATAACTTCATAGTTTCTGGAAAGACATAGTAGTGTAAGAAGGCTAGAGCCATGATTGGCATCAGGGCTTCTATATGAGCATCCCAGGGAAACCTTTTGTTGCAGTCTTATTTCTGCTGCTCTGTACCAGTCGGATACTAGCTCACCATTTCAATGGAATCTTTCTCCTTTGTAATAACATTTTACATTTAGCTTTTCTTTGAAGGAGCAAAAAGAAAAGTAGGAGATGATGGACCTTCTGTGGAAACTAAGCAGTGCTCTTAAGGCGTTCTGTGTAGCATGCCTACTTTCTGACAATGTTAAGATCCAGTTACCTCTGCAATGTTGGATTTTGGGAAACTCAATGGATTTAAAGAATGTGTCTTTATTTTCTGCACAGAATGTGGTCCTGTCAGGAGGATCCACAATGTTCAGGGATTTTGGACGACGACTGCAAAGGGATTTGAAAAGAGTGGTGGATGCGAGATTGCGACTTAGTGAGGAGCTCAGTGGTGGTCGGATAAAAGTAAGAAAGAATTTCAAGTGCATTATCTACATGAATAGTGAAAAACATGAAGTTCAGAATTTGCACTTCACTAATGAAAATGAAGTGTGGTAAAATGTGTGCTGTATATGTATGTATTACTAACTATGTTGGTAGCCTTCCAATGTATGACAGGAATCTTAAAGTTATTGTGAGAAGTCACTAAGGGCAGTTCAGGTTTCCCTTCTAGAGCTACGTGATGTTAGCAGTAGGCAAGAGGGATTTAACTGCAGTGTCTTTCAGCATAATAACAATGAAGAGCATGAGACTTGATCTCCTCAGGAACATGGCAGACTGAGTAATAAGTGTGAGACAGTGATTTGAATTGAGAGGTGAAGATAGCTGGGTCTGAGCATTTTCGTGTTGTAGTGATCTTGCCAGAAAATCTAAATGAACTAAATATGAACTGTTTTTTCTCAGCCCAAACCAGTTGAAGTTCAAGTGATAACACATCACATGCAGCGTTATGCCGTTTGGTTTGGTGGTTCCATGCTGGCTTCAACAGTAAGTCTTCATCAAATTTGTTCTGAGTTTTTTTAGGGTTTTTTTGGTGTATTGTTTCTGCTTATATTTGATCTGAGCACAAAGTTTTAAACCTTTTCATTGTGGCAGCCTAAACTATGTCACATTCTAGAATCCTTACCCAGCTTTTATCTCAGTAAAATTTGTACAGGGCAAGTGGGAGTTTTACTTCAGTAAGAATATCATGATTTGCCATGATTCTGGAGCAGATTTTTTATGATAGTTGTCATACAGTACCTTTTATTCCTTTAGTTAGGACTTCAGGAATATAAGATCCAAATCAATGATCTTAAATCCAAGAGAGAAGCAAATATGGGAAAATGGAAGAAATTCCTATTTTCAGAGTGGGATTGCTTATTGCTGTGGTTAAAAGCAGTTTTCTGTCCAGGCAAATTTTCCTTGATTAACTATATTCATATCCTAGTATTTCTAGTTCTATTTCAGTAATGTAATACCACTTAATAAAGCTGCAATCTACAAATATATTAAGACATTAGCTTATTTGTTTGTTTTTTCTACTTGATACATTCTTAAATTTTTGAAGGGATTTGTTTTATATTTTCATAGCCAGAATTTTTCCAAGTATGTCACACCAAGAAAGACTATGAAGAGTATGGCCCTAGTATTTGTCGTCATAATCCTGTTTTTGGAGTCATGTCATAATGCTTGTCTAATGGAAACAAGATCTCTGATACCTCGCTGGTGAAGAAATTCATGTGAAGCAGAGGAAGACAGCAGATATGTAAATACTGAAGCAAGATGTGGTTGTCCCTTGGAAGCGTTTGGATCACCAGTGTGCACTAAGGCACAACTTACAGCCCTGAGTCATTTCAGTAAAAGCCATTTATCTGCTGACTACTTCAAAGCCTTTCCTTCTTTCTTCCTAAATGTGAGGTAATTGAAAATAGGTAAGTCTCGGTTTAGGAGGTTGTGCAAATACTACTGAAATTGAATGTAGAAGAATAAGGCAGTGTTTTACTGCTTGTGGAAAGATTTAAACCTTTCCCACTTGTGTCCTGATTCTGCAATCAAATCTTTAGCAATGGAGCGCTAAATACCACATTGCCTTCAGGGGAGCTGCCCAAAAGGATCTGATTGCAGGATTTGGACTGTACTTTGTAAATGTAGATTTTTTTTTTTTTTTTCCCCCACATAATTTTGTATTTTGAGATATTGATAGGGTGAGTTGATGACTAGTTCTAAGCACGAACAGCTATCAGTGTCATGGAGTGATGTTACGCATTTCCAGGTGTGAGGCATGTATTGGAGTTGTGCTGGTATTTTTTTTGAGGAAAAAAAAAAGCCATGTATGCTAGAAACTGATTTGTCCTTGTTTGGATGACACAAGCTAAGTGATTTGCAGTATTGTATGAAGTTTATTATAGCAGCTGTTACTTTGTTTGGAGTTTTCTGAAACTGTTTTATAAAAGATGATGTTTTGTTTTGATGTTGGTGAGTGGTGGGTGACACACGGGCCTTGCACCAGTGAAATAAAAGCTGTTAACATCTTTATGAATGTTTGTGGTAGTCCTGATTTTCATGCTCCTCCCACTTTGTCACAAGGTTAGCTTTCCATTTATATATCAAGGTACATGGAGTCACAGTAACACTGCAGTTGGAAGGGACCTCTGAAGGTTTTATGATGCAGGCTTCCTCGGTGTAGAGCTGGCTTCCGAGTAAAGTCTGGTTGCTCACGGCTGCTCGAGTTTCACGGTTTTTTAAATGGAAGTTTCTGAGCATCTGGACAACCTATTCCAAGGCTCAACTACCCTGTTACGGACACATGTTCTCTGTTATGGACAGTGTTTGTTTACACAGAGTAGGAAGTCCTACATATCCTGTCTGTGCTCATCTTTATTTGATCTTTGTCAACAGGGGCTTTTAAACAGTTTGTGTAGCCCATGAGGGGTTTTGTGAGACACAACAATTTAGTTTTAACTTGCATAGACATATTGAGACCAAGCAATTACTTCAGAATAAAGTAGAAATTAAACAGAATGGGACTCCATGACTCAAGCCTGATTCTGAATGCTTTTGATTTTTCAAACTCTACTCTCGGTAAGAACACATTGAATTGTACTCTTAGTCCTCACACTAAGGAAGAAACTAATATGAGATGTGTTCTTTGAGCTTGTTCTAGTGTTATGTCAGTTGGTCTATCTTTAAATGTGTGTTTTAAGCTTGTGACTGCACTGTGGCTACTTAGGGTTTTGGCCTGTACAGCAGAACGCTGAACAGTTAGTACACTGAGCAAGTGTGGGCCGAAGCACTGACGATCTCACTTGGTACTGCAAAGCAGGGAATACTGGAGATGTGGCACAGTTAAACTGATTGCAGACCACACATTAGCTCAGCACTGAAGATATCTTAGAGTTAGCAAGAGGTGGTGTTTTTGCTAAACACTTTTAAGAAACCATGGACACTGATTTAGTTGGGGCAATTAATGAGGCAGGAATTATTAAATATGTGATTATTTTATTTCTGAAAAGCCCTGCCCACAAACTATATGCAAACCAGTTAAATTGGAGTTCTAATTCAGTTGGGAAAATCTTCACAAGGATGCTTATGGGAAATTAATTTATTTAGGAGACTCAGAAAATTGGGGAAGTTTAGCCACTAAATGGCTTTGCCCTACTTGCAAATAAAAAGCAGCCCAGAGCCCTAGGGAATGTCTGTGCTACTCATGGCGGTGGAGTAGGAATTTCAAGATAGTCCCTGGTTCCTTTGTGGGAGTGTTGGAACTGCTCGGAGTCTTGATAGCCATTGAGAAGCTTCTAGATCTTCCTAGGCTCTAGTAGGGTGCTGGGAAAGATGCAGATGATCTCTGACCTGATCCTGGTTTCTCTTGGCACAGAAATTTGAAGAGGCGCAGGCAGGATCTCTTGCAGATGTGCAGAGAGCTTGATGTTGGTGGCACTTCTCACCACGTCATGAGGCACATAATGTCTTCTCCTGGTAAACTTCAGGCATTTAAGTCTCCAGATGGTTCAAGCCCAAAACATCAGGGCTGGTCTGGATCACCAGGCAGAGTAGAACATGTTGTCCAAGCTGAAAGCAGCGAGGCAGAGCACGTTGTTTGAGCAGAACACGTAGAGCAGAGCAGCACACGCTAAGGCAGAGCATTGAGGCAGGGGCAGCAAAACTGCTTGCAACTTAGCTCCATTTCTGTTACTTGCCTGTGTGTAATGGCTCCTTTGGCAACAGAGATTCACCAATCACAGTGGCATTTGTAAAGCCAGGTGAAGCCAGGGCTTGCTTACCTTTCTTTGGGCGAGACACTAACAAATACCTAAACACCTGTGGGAACCTGTTTATCACTTTGGGTGGGGACATAATGGCCCAAGCCTTTGTTTTCCTCTGGCTCTTGCTTCCCCTATCAGCAGAAGGGTGGGGCAAGCCAGGACATCTAATAGACCTATTAGCCTTCCAGGACAGATGCTCATATTGTTTGAGGAAAAAAACTTCTTTCCAAAAGTAAGACTTGTGTTCAAAACAAGTGAAGAAATGTACTTGTGTTCACTCCTGATTAACACCCCTCCCACTCCCCCCCCATTGATAGCAAAAGGACGTTCAGATGTCCTGAAACTGAGTGTCTCTGTTCTGCAGTTTTTTGTAATGCTGACCTACCTACTACACCACAGATCATGCGAGTTAAAAACAGTCATTGAGCAGAAAAAAAGTTCGAGATGAGATGTGTCAGAGGACAAAAGAAAATGTATGTTGTTATCCCCTTCCGTCTTGTTGAGTCCTATTGGGCTAATGTAAGCTTGTTGACAAGGAAGCTTGCCTTCTCAGTTACATTTTATGGATACCTTGCAATGAATAGCCACAAGGTTCTTTGAACAGCAAGTTGAAAATTCATTCTTTAATCTGTTGGTTTGGGTTTTCACCTGAGAAGGAATACGTGCATTGGATTTGAATCCTCTTGGACAAGGGGAGGAATTGAATCTACGAGTTCAAGCCAGAAGGGCTGGTGGGTGTCTGGTCTACCTCCAGACATAGCAGCAGCTGCTAGTATATGTCTGCAAAACCTAAACTTAATGCATCAGAGCAGGTTTTTGGAGTCTGATGCAGGTAAGTGTTTGCTGCTTTAATAGCTGTTGCTGAAGGGGCTGTGGTCCTGCTTTGTCCCTGGAGCAGGCTCTAGTGCAGGGTACTTCTGTGAGATAATTTAACACGCTAGCATTGCTGCGAACTCCCCACACTCTTGACTGAAATGATCTATCAGATTGGCTCACAATGTTTGTTGAAACTGCAAATTTAATACATAGACCAATAAACCTGGACCTGAGATAGTCTTGAGCTTTGCTTCTGGTTGCTTAATGACTCAAGTGAAGTCAAGTCCCCTGGTTTGTTCTGCCTGGGTTTTTTTTGGGGGGTGAGGGCATGTAAGATGTGTTGAAATTAATTGAAAAGCATTGAAAATATCTAGGTCAACAGCATTGCCTTGGTGGGGACTGCATGAAGACAGCATAGGTAAGCTGAACTGCAGCAAGAAGTTCAGTCTGGTCTCCATAATTGTAATTGGGGCTGCTGTCTGAGGACTTGGGATACCATTTGTGTGTTAGAGAAGGGGATTATCTGTCCTCATCAACCAATTAGCAAATTGTCTTTTAGCCTTGATTAACTTTGACTTGGTTTGAGCCAGTGTTCTAAAAGCAAAAGGTGTTTCTTGCTACTGATCCTCTGAGCCTTTCCCCTTTTTTTGAGTGGTATTTAAAAACACTTAGGGCTTTTGTGAAACTGAAGAACATTGTGCATATGTTCTGTGTGGTACTTTCAATTAACTACAATTAGTGAAGTCTTGATGTGGAGTACTGATTTTTTTCTGTAAATAATTAATTCTTTATGATAACTGAGTTTTCTCATCTGGAAAAATTATTGTTGTGCCAAACAGGTGCTGGAGTTGGAACAAGCGAAAAGGTTATTTAAAACCACCAGGGATCCTGAGCAGTGATACACACCCTCCTGTTTAAATTACAGTGCATTGCATAACATCCAAGTGTTGTGTGCTGGCTGGCAGATAGCTCCAGTGAGTGAAAACTCATGAGACTGCAGCAAAGGAATAGCCAGTTACCTCGGCTTCATACTCTGGTCTCTAGCAAGAGCGTTTTTGCAAAAGGTAAAGAAACAGAGCAGTGAAGGGGAGTGCCCATCTAATCTTTCAACTTCTTGGATTTATTTTCTGCAAGCTAAATGTATGTGATGGAAGAAAGGCAGAGCAGTATGTGTGCGTGTCTTGCTTCTGTCCTTGCTGTTTGTTCGGCGTTATTGATCCTGTCGTCTTCTAGATTCCACATCTTGCTGCCACCCACCATGTCAATCCTGACCATGCTGCATCAATTTGGGCAAACCACTTTGTTTCTGTATACTTTTCCCTGATTCTCTCCTAGGGACTGCCTCTTGGGACAATAGCTTAGCTTTTGTCGTCCCTTTCATAAACGTTAAATCCTCAGTTGCAGGTGACTTATGTGGGTAGCATTGTAGCCTGAGGGCAAGGCATCTCTTCCTTGGATATGCATCTTCGGGTAGTGCTTTCACCATTCAGTTGTTTAAAAATCTGTGTTGTCTAGTACAGATACTGCATGTGATTCTGAAAGACTCACAGGACAAGATGTCCAGCTATGATCTCTAGGCACTACCAATAGCACCAAAGCAGTGTGGTGGAGGGAGCAGGCTCACTGAGGGCTGATGAAGTTCCCTGCACTCCACCCCTAAAAAGTGTTGAAGTAGAATTGTTAATAACTGCTTTAGCTTCCAAATTGCTTCAGAATTTTTTTACCCTAATGTTATTTAAATGAAAAATATCTGTGGTCCTGCGTCTGTGTTCACATCTTTAGTCAAACAGTGTCAAACTGTTGTGTATTAGTTAATGCTTTTTACCTGGTTTTGTGACTGAATTGTAAGAAGTCCTGTGAACTGCAGCTTATTCACATGCGAGGTAAGGGTGTGCCAGCACAGCAGTTTTGATGTGCTTCAGGAAATACCAAGTGTCCAAGCAGCTGCCATGCTGTGTTCTCAGTGTTCACCAGAAGCTCCTCTGAGGCAGTGGCTTTCTGTTGTGCACCACATCTTGTCACATTGCTCAAGAAGGAAATTTTGTCCACTCTATATGCAGTGCCTTTTCAGTGGCGTTCATGTCTTGAGGCATCTCCTGCCGGGCAGATGAAAGGCTGTGGAGCTGGGCTGAGAAAGTCTGTAGCCTTCAGCTACAGTAGAGGTCAAGCTAAATCAGGACATTTGGGTTATTTTTCATCTTTCCCTCTGGTAGAATAGAGAAGAGGGAGCACTTTGTAATTCCTTAGGCATTTAAATGAGACTCTCTTTTTTTTTTTTTTTTTACTAATACATTACAATATTTTTACTAATACATTACATGGGGAGAGGCATGGGTTTCATAAGTACCTGTAAATAATTAAATGGACTCCCTGCCACCTCTGCTGCTTCTCGTGTGCCTTTTCCCTTTATGTTCTTTGAGTTCATCTGACAAACATAATTAGGTTCTATTATTAGTCATTACTTCTTACACATGTCTAGTTTGAAGTTTGGTGATGCTTTGCTGTTGGCCACAGAAGCCTGTTATATCTTCCTGGTTACATCAGTTGTTAGAAACCTGAAGATTTCCCAACAAACACTGCATCTTGTGGTATAAATTATTATATGGAAAACCATGAAGGATTTTTTTTCCCCCACTTTCAGTTAATGTTCCTCTGCAGCTAGAGCAAGGAATCGATTGGGCTATCAGTAAAGGGAGGTGTCTAACTCCTTGCCTGGGAAACAAGGAGCTGATGTGGATTTGAGAATGAAGAGGTTATTTATAAGGGTGATGACCGCCATGCATCTGGAGTTTGCTAGTGAGTGCATCTTGTGTTTGTGGTGCCTGTGCAATCGTGCATCTGCACTTCAAGAGCTGCTGCCCTATTATGGCTGTTGTGCACTAGTAAGAAAAGAGCAGAGTAGTTTGATTGGGAGGCTGCATTCATCTGAGGACATTTTTGAGCAGTGTGCTGTGCTTTTGTTTTTCTAGACCCCTGTGTGCACTTCTACAAAGGGAAAATTGTTCACTGCCTTTTGACAGGTGGTAGATGCTGTATATGAAAGATATTTTAAGTACAAACCTGTATTGCTTGTAATTCTACTGCTACTTGTTATCTGTAGTATGATGCAGAAGAAGGGTGCTTTGGAGGTTATTTCCAGTAAGGATGTAGACAAAATGAAATAGAAGATATGTTGCTGAGATGGCAGACACCTACCTGGCTCACACAGAAGCATAGAAGTGGCATCCAGGGGATAAAGGTCCCTTGGTCTGGACTAGTGGCTTAGGGTGCTGGCCCCTAGGGAATACAAGGCATAACGGTGTCCTAGTTCTTTTCCTTCCTCTGGAGCATCAAAATGCTTTGAGAATACTTTGGATCCAGAAACAGGATGCATTTTGGGTAGTGAAAGTGAGTGGAGTGTTGCATTGCTCACTTAGGAGTTAGCTAACATGGAAGGGCGTGTTAGCATCTGCTGCTCTTTAAGTCCTTTTAACTCCTTGCCAAAGAATCTGTTTCTGCCCTTTGCCTGTCAGCTGCTTGGTTTAAGTGGCGATTTATGACAGATCTCTTTCAGTAGTTTTAACCTGTGCATCCATCAGGTTACCCTAGAAAGCCGACTATTGGTGCAACAAACATGCAAAGTGAGAGTAGTAACGTGGGTGTTTCCTAGGCCATGTGTTCTGATGCTTATTAATGGTAGTTCCTGTTGAATACCCTGCATCTCTGGCCATGTTATCGCATTTAGTGTGGCTTGCTTGCAGAATGTTGTGGTCCATTTGTTCATCTAGTCATATGGTATGTCTATAATGCATTAGATGATATTGGCAATTAAAGGATTACAACCAGGATATAATTATGGCCCCGTGGAATAAAGTTTTCAAATGATTTTGCTGCAGTCACTAATTACACTGTGTGCGCCCTGATGCCAAGGATTAATAGGGGGATTACAGACTGTTCTCCTGTAACATGGAGTTCATGGAAATGCAGTTTACAATTCACTGGCTTTAAGGAACTAGTGGCTTCTCATGGGAAATGTTATTAAAGCATACAGTCCAGTGGAATGTTTTTGTGTTGTAGTTTGCTTGTTTCCCTCTCTCATCCTGAGTTTATCATGCAGTGACTAGTCACGGTAGCTCACGTCTTGAGCAGACAACCCTTAAATTGGAGTATTATGGAAGTAAAAACAGACAAGCTCCAGCAGACAACCTTGCACCATTAAACTTGCTTCTCTTGCACTCTTTCTTCACACCAGAGTGATGTCAACTATATACTTTGGATTCTCTATCTCCATGGAATAGAGATGGCAGCCTTCATATGATATATTGTTGCATGTTGCATATTACATATGCATAGTAGGATTTAAACATTTTATTTCTGTGTATATGAAAATGGTTTATTAAGAACCTCTGCAATCAATGCTTCTCTAAAGAGCTGCAGTTCTTTAGTTGTAATGAAGATAAACCACTGCGGATGCCATTTAAAGTGGAGGAGAATGTAAATAAGGTTCATATTTGAAGTAGCAAAATTGTGCTGAACTGTTGGTTGAGCCCTCAAGTGGGAAACAGTCTTCTTTTTGCCAAATTATAAGTAAATTAAATGCTGTTTAATTTTCTCTCAACTTGGATAACTCCCTTCAAAAGTGATATAAAATGTTTGATTAACTTTGAATTGACACATCCCGATTCCTCTCTCAGTTGTGAGTGGTTACAACAATGCTTATGAACTAAACTTATGGAACTCAACTTGCATAAAAAACCTGTTCTTACTGAACTCTCCTGTCTTTACCAATGAAGTGGCCACATGTGTACTGCTTTATGGGCTGGTCTCTGGATGTTATCACAGTTGGCTCAGTGACAATTTGCCATGATGCTATGGATCACACTTAAATTTTAACAGTGCAGTTGATGGCACTCCACTGCCTGGGAATGTTCCTTGGCACTGTTTCATTTACCAGCATAAATTGAACTGGTGTATTTTCAGTGGCAGAGTGATGCCAAATATTTCAAATAATAGGCTATTTTATTTTCTTAAGTCTCCAGATCTTTGTCTTGCTGCTTTTCACATGGAGCTGATTTATGTTTTAGAATGCTTCTAGTATAGTTGTTGGCCAAACGTGAACATTGGGCTGTCAGATAACAATGACAAATAAGACTCTCCAGTTTGTGTTGGGGGGAAAAAAATTGTCTTTTTAAGTTCTTCATGTCAGAATAACATTTAAATGTATAAGTTGTATGTATGCAAGAGTACAGGTCAGATTCTACTCTTAAATTTCTATCGTGGGGCAGTGGGGTTTGCGATTTTTTTTTTATGCTTAACAGGGTTTTTTCCCTTTGTCTTTTCACAGTTTTGCATGAGTTATCATCATGTAACCTCACTAAGACTCTCATTACAGAGATGTATCCAGCATCTGATTCGCCTTTGAGAATCTTTCCTCCTGATGGGAGCATATAAGAAGGAAAAAGAACCCAGCTTGACTTTTACGTTTCACTGGATGGCTTTACAGAACTATAAATCGAACAATTTGTTCTGGAGTATTGCCACAAATAAGGTCTGGCAGCTGGAACTAGCCTGCTATGTGCATTGCATGAACATTAAAGCTCCTATGTCTTTCTCTTCAAGCAGAAGCTGCTTTGAAATTGAAAATCATTCTTTCTCCTATGATGTCTGTATGGCATTTCCCCCTTTGCCCCAGTTTTCTTCAGTCTTGGACCTAAGAAGCTTGCCTGGATGTTTTGATGAAATGAATAACCAAAAAGATTGGCTGTGACAAAATGGCACTTTTCAGTGAAAGGTGGATGACTTTTTGGGCAGCTGTACTCGAAATAATTTCTTTGCATAGTAATTTTTCAGAACAAGGAACCAATTCCGAGTGTTTGGCAAGATGCAGTCTTCGGAACTTGTGTGTTCCCAAATGGGTCAAAGTTAATGAAATGATGAAGTAGAATAAAGTGAGCTACTAGATGCAGTTACCATTGTGGTTTACATAGCAGCAGAATAGCTCTGAAAAATAAATTAGTATCAGCAGATGACTAGTTTAGTGGTGTTATTCTTTTTCAAAGTCAGGCATTGCTTTCTTTTCCATAGGCTCGACTGTACATTCATAATAAAACCCAAAGAAAGGAAATCTTTCACAGAATAGTAATATAAATCTATCCTGAGAGTTAGAGACACTGGGTCATGAATAATCCAAAGTCTTAATAACTGAAATTAATTCCCCTTTTCTCTTCTGGGGCTCAATGTAATCGGACAACAGATCAGTGCTATCATCAGTTAGACTGAGCAGATATAAAAATAGGCCAAAAATTACACTAAGTAAATTGTGGCAAAGCCAACTCAGTTCTTTCCCGAGGGAAGGTCTGCTTGTTCCAATCATAATTTGTGCCACAGGCTTTTAGAGTGGGACTGCAGAAATCTTATAAAAATTGTATTAGAGTGGGATCAGCCACCCTTAAACACATTAAGCTTCCAGCTGTGAGCAAATTTCTCCCACAAGCCCAGGGAGTTTTCTGTGAGGTTCCTAATTTTCTTAAAATCTTTCTTTAATGGCGTCTTGTTAAAGCTGTTTCTTCCTCCTGGGTGCATACAGAGAAACAAGCAACTTGTGATTCAATGCATGTTGGGGTCTTGGCTGTAGCACTTGATGATTCATGAGCCATTGTGTCTTCAGAAGCAAAAAGACAATTATGCTCCAGAGAGCATGTGTTAATTGTTCAAATTGGTACATTAAACTTTTGCACCTGAATGATAAATGACACAGATCTGCCTCCTTGCAGCCACTTTTTACCTGTTCCAGCCACCACCAAAAATCACCAGGCAGATCAGCAGCCCACTGATCCTTCAGGTAGCTTCTGACTAAGTCCTACGGGTTGGTGCACTGAGGGTACCTTCTTCAGGATAGAGCAGAACAGGCAAGAGCACAGATGTAGAGTGAACATCAAAGTAAAAGCCACTTTTCTTTATATAAGGCAAGTTTAAAACAAAGTAGCATAATCCATCTTCCTCCTTCATCCTGTTCTGAGCTTTGCTGGAATTCCCAATAACCTATTCAAGTGACATCAGCTATGAGGATGATTTCTGGATCAACAGAATTGGGATGAATCAGATCACTGGTCCTTGAGCTGACCCTGATTAGCTTTGACTGTATAGATAAACTGTGAGCATTTATTCTTTCTGTGCCTCCTTTCTACATCATTCAGTAGTATTTTGCAATGGTGTATTTTAACTGCCTGGTGTAATTTGTGTGTACTTGAGTATTAGGTGAAAGGCTCTGGGTTGATGTGCAGTGTCAGAGCTGAGAAGGTTCGTTTCACATTGCTGCTGTTTATGACAGTACTGCTTATGTTTAAATATCTTTTGATGCCTCTGAAATCATCTTACTCCTGCTCTGTGTCTGTTCCTGGGTCCTTCCTTGTTTGTGTTTCATGAGTCTACTTTTAAAGTTATTTTTCTTCATACATCCCCTGAGCTGTCAACATCTCCTTCTAACGAGCAATGCTGCAATAACTAACCATATTGTGATTTATCAAGTGCTAGGGATGTCAGCTAAGGCATTTATAACAGCTTTGTAGTTCAATAATAGGGAATTCAGATTCCAGGATTCTGTCTTATTATCCTAAAGGGAGTCGTTAGTTCATTAATGATTGTCATTTCCATTCCTGGGTCTGTATCTGTTTACTCTGAAGACAAACCCCAAACTCCTAAATAGCTTTATGAACTCATTTTGTACCGTTAGGGATTGCTTTAACCTTTTCCAAAATGAGAACCACAGCTTCTGAGAAAAAGCAGACAGGAGGAAGAGTTTGAAGACATGCACACTGAGAGAGATAGGGACTAAAAGCCTGAGCACGGTGGGGAGGAGAACAGTTGGCTGTCAGTGGAACCTGTTTTGTCTGCTTTGGTTTGCTAAGTGGATACTGAGGTGGGAGTTGCCAGAGGGCCAAACTGGCACTGTTACCTTGAGCCTGATCTTTTGTTTTTATTTTACTCTTAATGGGAGTTACTAGACCTGAGGCAGCCATGTGCTGCATGTGGCCTTTTCAACAGCTGCCTGCTCTTTTTGGCATGTCTGATTGCCTATGGTATTGATGAAGAAAGTGAGTAGTATTGACAGAGCTTTGAATGATGTTACCAAGCTCAGTGGTCCTTGTCATGTTCTTCCACAAAGTAGTCAATGTGGTGCTGAAGATCTTGGTAAAAAACTGTGCTCTGGTTCCTGTGCAATCTGTTAACTGTTGGTGTAGCAGGAGCAGAAGTAAAGATTGTCTTGGAAGTTCCAAGTATTCCTTTCACATACATCTTAAACAAATAAATTCATAGTCCTATTCACTGACCGACAGTTAAAAACTCTATACCAGTCTGCAGCATTCATCACCTACAGTTAGCTTAGCACTTGCTTTTGAGAACATTTGGACAACTGCAGCTCAATTGTGTTTTCATTGTTGCTATAAAAGTGAATGCAGTGTTTCCATTCCCTGCTATCAGCTGCTGTGTGATGTTTGTCATTATACAGTGACCATCTGTCATCCAAGCTGCAAAATATCCAACCACTTGTCCTGCACTGAAAATTGCTCCCAAGTGTCCTGTTTTTAAGCCATGTTTGCTTCTTGTAAGGTCATTACCTGTCTAATCCATTTATATTCTATAGTGAACTACAGCGATCGTGGTTAACATCAGAGTGCTGTTAACTGCCTCTGAATTTTGAGGCACATCCCAAGTTCCTCATCACAGCATGACTCAAATGGTGAAGGTAAGTTAATGTATTAATATTCTTTGAAGAAGCAAAAGGCAAATGCTGTTACCTACACTTATGTGTACTGTTACACCAGCTCTTCAAACCACACTGTGAATTGGATGGTAAGAAGAGTGTGCTCCTAACAGAGAGTGGTACAATCCAGGTCACAGTAATAACACCCCTCACTTACAGGCGGACTTTGTTTTTGCCAGTCAACAGTTGTACAAGATGGCTAAAGGAACCAAGGCAGAGGACTGTAAAAGACTTGCTACGTAGAGTATACAAAAGACCTGTGGCTGTACCAAAGTACCAGTGGCTCCTTTCCAGTGGAGCATTTCCCTTGCTTACACAACTGTGCTGCTAAGCTTCTGATGAAGTCGTTTACAGATGAGTGATTTGCTGGGCTACCCACATTGTGTCTTAATAAAAGTGAATTTCCTGAGGGTGTAAGGTGTTACAGTAAGAGGTATTTCAGCTGCATCGATCAGGAGTGGGGAGCACATTACATGGCTTATAGGTTCTTTGGAGGAAAGTTTTCCCTGTGAATACACCAGAGGAAGTGTGGGGCAGGTCAGCCTCTGGTCACTCAGTTGTTGGTGCCAGTAGTCTATATTGGTGCTTTTCAGGACAATGTCGTTTTCTTCATCTGAATGTCTGGAAATCTGTCACGTGGATTTCCTGCATGCTGTAGTAGTGTTTTATGAAAGGGCACCATGGCTATGGGATGTCAGTGATTATAGCAGACCACTATTTCATGGGTGAATGTTCTAGAATAATGTTAATTTATTTGCTTATTTATTGGCAGCCTTAGAGCGAAGTTTGTGAGGTACCAGGAAGCATGCAGCAAATGTGTTTTACCTCCGTGGCTGAGAACGATCTTGACAAGGGATATTTCTGACAGCAAGGTGGAGCTTTGGGGTGCAATAGAAAGGATGTATAGGGGAGAAGGTAGCAACCAGTATCAAGCAATTATTTTTTTTTTTTCTGGGCTTAAAATGTAAGTGCAACAACAGTGGCAACAAAGAGGATCTGCAGTCACTCACTTGTACTGGGAAAGGTGTCACCAGTTTATCTTCTTGCTTGGGAGGACAGACCTATTCTGTCACTCAAGCTGTTCTAATACTTCAGGCATAACTGTGAGAGCTTCCTTAGGGAGTGAAAAATAGTGTTAATTCACTCAAGTGGCTGCCTTACCCTGGGTTGTGTTGACTTTTGAACGCTAAGAGTTGTGAGGCACAGAGGGACAGGGAGGACAGTTGCTGACATTTCCTCTAAAGCCTATGGGCACCTGAAACTGTCTTCTCTGCTTTATGTCCATCTTATGGAGATTTCTGTGTTTACTGTGGCATTACATTTTTGTTCTCCTGATTACCACAATAATTTTGATACTCCTAAGCAGGACCCTGATCTGGAGAGAAGATACAATGATTTATCCCACGTGATCAGCAGGGAAAGTATTTTTATGGCTCTGTATTTTTCTTTTTTTTTCCTAGGGAAGTTGCTAAAAGTCCAGGTGCTTTTAAAAAACTGTTTTCTTTTTGCCTATTTGTTGTTGTGCTTGATTTGAATAAGAATTTGTAAACATCTAATCTTCTCAGTTTTGATGAAAAAAGTTTGTATGAAAAAATTTCCCAGCTGCCCTCCACCACCACTGTCTTCATCAGTGTCCCATCTGGCTTCTGCTTTTGAGTCAGTTTAAAATAGTTCCTGTAGTGTTAAGGTTACACTTGATAATTGGGGGAAAAAAATGAAAATCCGAGCTTCAGGCCAGTCCGTTACACCAAGTTTTAATTGATGCAAAGCTTTTACTCTTCAGCTAACATTTGTATAAGCAAAGCTAAATTGGACCACTGTGGTTAGTCTCCAAGGCGCAGAGTCACAACTATTGGGCAGCAAATGCCTTCATTACTCTGAGTTTTCTGTAGGTAAAGTACTTCTGGTATATTGCCAACTTTTCTTTTTCAAGGTAATTTCGATCTAATGCATCATACTGCTTAATTCTGCTGCAGCTGAATTACAACTCCCTGTGTTCTGTCTTTGGAAAGCATACCATAGTTGCACTTTTCAGCCATGTGTTAATAGGGGTGCTTTTTCAAATATTCTGGTGATGGTAAAAAAAAGTAAAAGTCTGCTGTTCCCCCTCACTGTTCTCTGTGGAAATCTAACCAGGGCCCACAGTGGAGTTCTGGAGGCAACCCAAGAGCCTGGACCTGGACTATTTCCTCTCTTTTGGAAGTGAGTGGGAATCAGCAGAGGAGAGGTTTCAGGCAATGTCCATAAGGGAATTTGATGGACAGATGTTGCCATTTTAATGTGACCTTTGTAGTCAAAATGTCTCTCAGCAGTCTTAGCCTCATCGACTTCCTCTCAGTAATGATTCCACTCGGCACTGTCCAGTGCTCACTGTCCCATTGGATGTCAAATATAGAGATCAAAGTGCTCAGCAGTGTGTCAAACTGGGTCTCAGAAGGCTGCTCGTTCCTTGTCTTCTATTTTTGTCACCTGCTGAAGAGCACAGTTTGGGAGAGATGGTCAGGTAGAAGGAGTCAATATCCAGTATGTGGTTCAGTGGTCTCAGTTCTTCTCTGCTATCTCTGTAGGATCAACAACTCATATTCATACCTGCCTTAGAAACTGTCAGCCTGTGCCACAGACAGGATATGCTGTCCACTGTGTTTAACGACCTCTTACTCTGTGTCCATATGTTGTCCATCCTGTGCTACCTGTCAGCCCACAAACCACACTCATCTAACACCTCATTAACATCCAGGTGCCCAGGCTGAGAAATCTTCTGTCCTGAGATGGGTGTGATGTTCTCTGTTACAATGAGGATTGTGCTGACCCTTCTGGGAATTCCCTCCATGTTTCAGTACAACCATTTAATTCTGGGAGAGATGCTGAGTTGGAGCATGAGTTTTTGATTTGCTTCACTGACCTGCATAGAGAAAGAGTGGCAGGAAGGGAAAACCAGAGTCAGTGTGAGTTTGTATATTTTCCTAGTTTCTGATTTCTGGATTTTTATGTTTGTCTTTTTCAGAGGCTGGTGCTAGGGGAGGACACATACAAGAGTTTGGGTTTGAAGCAACCTTTAAAGGTCATCTATTCCAACTTCCCTGCAGTGAGCAGGGGCATCTCCAACTTGGTTCCTGATTTGGAATGTTTCCAGAGAGGAAACACAGGGCAACCTTAACCAGTGTTTCAACACTCTCATTGTAAAAAAAATCTATAGATCTAGTCTCATCTCTCCTCTTTTGGTTGAAAAGCATTACCTCTTGTCCTGTCAGAACAGGCCCTGCTGAAACTTTCCTCATCTTACTGGTAACCCCCCTTTAAGTACTGGAGAACTGTGATAAGGTCTTCCCAGAGCCTTCTCCTCTCCAAGCGGAGCAACCCAAACACTCTCAACTTTTCTGTATAAGAATCACAGAATTATTGAGGCTGAAATAGACCTCTGAGATCGTCAAGTCCAACCTATGACCTAACACCACCACATCCACTAGACCATGTCACTAAGTGCCACATTCAGTCTTCCCTTAAACACCTCCAGAGATGGTGACTCCATCCTTCCCTGGGCAGTCCATTCCAGTGTCCCTTTCCATGAGAAAGTGCTTCCTAACAACCAATCTAAACCTATCCTGGTGCAAGAGAAGTGTTCCAGCCCTCTGATCATTTTTGTGACCCTTTTCTGGACCTGCTCCAATAGGTTCATGCCTTGTGCTAAAGACTCCAGAGCTGGACACAGCACTGCAGGTGAGGGCTCACTAGAGTGGAGTAGCATGGCAGAATGATCTCCCTTGTCTTGTTAGCCATGACTTCTCTTGATGCAGCCCAGGATACAGTTGGCAATGATACTGGATGGTAATTTTAAAGTTGAAGTTTCTTATCATGGAATAATGAAGAAACTTAACTTTTTGGTCTGACTGAAGACAAACATATGTGAGCTACAGCTTGCTAGGGGTGAGATTGCACGTCATCCTACCCCATCCTTTGGCCAGTTTAATCTGTGCTTTTCTTGATAGCCTGCTGTTTGGATTTAATGCAGTAATAGGAGACCGTGTTTGGTAATCAAATGCAGCCTGAATTGCCGAGCAACCATAGGAGTAAAGCAGAGGTATTTTAGTATCACAGTATCACCAAGGTTGGAAGAGACCTCAAAGATCAGTTTAATGTGTTTAAGAACAGTCATGTTATTTGCAAAACATTTCTGCTTTTACCTACTTATTTTCTTCTTTAGCCAGAAGTGTCATCAAGGAGGACAGAGTACCATAACAGGTTTAATTTCATGACAGAAAACAGCATGGAGCAGTGTTTGGACATCAGTGCCATGCAGTGGTTTACCCAGTCAGCCAGCTGCTAGTGTTTAGGATGGAAAGGGAATGATGGTACTAATTGGAAAGTGGGTGCATAAATTTGACTGGCATGAGCAGGAAAGCTAAGGAGCTGGCAGTCCATTTCTACAGCGGTGTTCCTCAGAAATTCTAATTAGAGATAGCAATTGGGTTCTTTGTGTTTTCTTCTGTGTGCACTCCAAGCAGGATGAAACCAATTAACTTTCTTATTGCATCTATACATTATGTACAGAACATAGTGATAGAAGACATTTCTATTTGAATTCTTGCCTTTTGGCCTTTAATAGAAAGTCAGCTAGTTGCAGTTTATTGGACTATTAGAGAGTATATAGGAACACAATTTTTAATCTCTTTTTTGTACCAGAAAGGAAATCCTAGACCTTTATACTTCTAGAAACTTTTTGTACAGTGCTTGTGATTTCTCAGCAATTTTCTCAAACCTGATAAGGATGCACACTAATTAAGTTCAGATGAAGGAAACTTCTTTGCAGTTAATCTCCCAAGTCCAACTGCTATTCTGTACGTAAAGCTCTTTGTGACTATGAGTAGGTATTTAACCAGGATTCTGTCTGGAGGCAAGGAAACATGCAAGCTTGAGTCCAAGCACTGTGCATGTAGAAAGGATGAACTTTAACTATATAGAAGTGTTTTGATACAGCCTGGGATTGTCAATAGATTTAACTATTCACTTCCTGGCTTTCTGTAGTCAGACCTTATTTCTCAGGAAAAGGGATGTTAACCTGTAAGCTAAATTTATGGTGATTCCAATTACTTGGTAATCACAGAATGTCAGGGGCTGGAAGGGACCTCTAAAGATCATCCAGTCTAACCCTCCTGCCAGAGCAGGATCACCTATAGCAGATCACACAGGAACACGTCCAGGGGGTTTTTGATTAAGATGTTGCTCTAACAAAGAGAAATGCTGAATCGAGTCTGAGAGGCTAGGAGGAGGCAGACACAGGTCTGTCTCAAAACATTGTTTTACTCTCAACTCTACTTCAATTTACTTTTTAAAAAATCAGTTCTTCCTTTGTGGTTCATAAATGAAGAACCACAAATATTCTGAGAAATGGTGTTAGTATTTGGTGAAAATTGACAGAGACCTGGCCCTGTCTAGGTGTAGATTTATGGTGTTCCAGACCCCCAGTCACCATCATGATGCTACCTATGCTCTGTAATGCAGAATTAGGAAGAGCCTGTTTGCTCCTGATGCAAGGCCCTCCCCAGTCTTTATCACAGCTCTCTCCATCTCTGATAGAGGTCCAGATCAGTGCTACCATGTGCATTTGAAGAGGTCCTACCCTGCTCCCCTAAAATGGCTGCATTTCAGAGGTAATTGAACAGTTATGCTTAGCCATCTCCACTGGTGAACCTGAAGAGAAAACAGCATTAGCCAGAGTAACATTGCAATATTGAGAACTGTGATTTTGTTTTGGGAAGATGCTGAGTGAGTTCTGACAAGTGGCAAAAAACTCTTCCAAACCAGATTGGATTTGACATCAAGGAAACAACCTCGGAAGCGACATCTCTGGAAGCTGAGCATAATGGCTTATTTGTTCATATTTATTGCTGCTCGCTAATCTGTGGGGTGATGAGAAGTAGAATTTCATGCTGCATATAAACGATACTGCAGTATTTCCTGCCGAGTATAGCCTGTGTATGTGCAGTGTTGCTCTGCGGTGCAAGAAGCAGTTTCATGCTACTGAACGCTGCTCGGTTAGCTAGAGGGAGCTCTGGGTCTAAGATCCATGCCGTTTCAGCCCTGCTTCTCAGCATTGAACAGTACTTTTAATATCACCAGTCTGTCACAACTGTTGTTTTTCCAAACTCATTTAAAAATGACATTTAAAGTTTTGGAATGCCTTTCCAGTGTGAGAACCCAAGTTTTGCTGAGTTTTCTTGCCTATCTGATCTCCAGAAAATGTTTGGGCACTCTGGTAGGGGAACATTTTAACTTTTCTTTTTATGAATTCCTGCTACAGTAGAGGCAAATAACCCAACATTTGTTTTAAAATATTCTCCTTTTAAATATCTGAGGCTTGTAGAGACACATGTAAGTGGTGGTTTTCCATTGAGAAAGGCATTGTGGTGATGTGCTCACATACTCCTTAATGGCCTGATCCAAAATTCTTCTGTATGTAGAATGATACTTCTTGACTTTGAAAGTTTGACCCCAGATATTTCCTGATGGAAGTTTTTTGTCTGTTTTCTTTCTCCTCTCACATTTGGATTTTGCAAAACGATTTTTGTGCTTCCTTAACCTTGAATTAATACTTTTCTGTGTTCAGGTAATTTTGGAATTACTAATGAAATAAACCCTGCACCATCACAGGAGCCACCAATGCTGCTGTTCCCAGTTTACTGGTGGAAGAATTGAGGTATAACATGAGCCAAGAGGATACATTGAGACAAAAAAGCCATTTATGCTCTAAGTCTTCCTGTTTCCCTGCCTTTATTGTGTGGCTTAAATTACAGTGCTTTCAGGCTTTTAGATGCTTGCACAAGTGTCCATAGCACAACATGCAACCCTTTTCCTTTCTGGCCAAAAAATTTGCTGTTTTATTTCTGAATATCAACATTTCTATGAAATTCAGTCTGTCAGAGACATAACAAACTACCTGACTGCTCAATACCTCAAAATCCAGTTTGTTGAATTAGAGCAAGAGTGAGATGTCTCAGATATGTGTGATGGATTCATATCTGTACACCTTTTACAGCAAGCTGGTAACTTGATCCAAAAATGAAAGGCCTTAAAACAGGACTATTGGCATTTGTGATTCACGGCTGCAGGGTATGGTTTTGTGTGTGGAGATAATGGGTATCAAGTCTAAAAGACTCCTGCACAAAAGCAGCACTAAAACCAAGTGGACCATGGAGATTTTCAGTGCAGATGAAATCAATGACTCTTTCAGCTCCAGCTGCCACATGTGATGTCCCAACCAGATCTGTCTGTGCGAGAAACCAATGATGCTGGGAAGACTTTGATGGGCAGAGCATTAGGTCAAGTACTTGATTTCATGGAGGGTCAGGAAGAACTGACTCTAACTCCACCATTGCCATGAACCTTTTTTCTCAGTTTCTTCTGGGCAGGGAAAACCGTAATCTCCACGTTTCAATATAAAACCAAATACATTCAGGGTGAAAAAAAATATATAAACACATGAACAATTGAATAATTAAAAATTAGCAGAATAAAAATGCACTTTGAAAAGCACCTTACTTTTCCTCCTCCAAGTGTTTAAGGTAAACTCAGGAAAAATTTTAGCCCCTCAAACAGAGATAGCTGTTACGAAGAAGAGAGTTGTCTGGAAAAGTTTGCCCATCTTCAGACTTCAGCCTCTGCCCAGAATTGCATGTTGCTGACTGAGCCTTATTGCCTGGTTGTCCTGTGTGATGGCACTCAAGATTGTATGCTCTGTGGCCTTCTCCAGCAACAAGGTCAGGCTTAAAGACCTGTAGTTCCCTAGATCCTCCTTCCAGCCCTTCTCATAGATGGCTGTCACATTTGCTAACCTCCAGTCAACTGAGAACTCCCTGGTTATCCAGGACTGCTGAAAAATGATGGAAAGTGTCTTGGTGCACACCTCTGCCAACTCCCTCAGTTCAATTAGGTGATTCTTATCTGTCTCTGTAGACTTGTGTTTGTCTAAGTGGTGTAGCAGGTTACTAACCATTTCCGCTTGGATTACAGGAGCTTCATTGTGCTTACTGTCCTCAGAGGAACTGCAGCTTGAAAGGGGGATGCTGCAACACAGCTGTGAAAATCAAAATCATAGTTTGAAATATTTCTTTTGAACAATATGGAGAGGCAAGGTGTGGTTTACCCTTTCCTATCCTTTAGATGACTTTTACAGGATCTGCTTTCTGTTTGCTCTTTAGGAACAGCAATCAATCAGTTTGGTCTGTAGGAAAGCCAGGATGAAAACAAAGTTTTCTTCCTTACCTGCAGTCAAAGTGGCTTCAGTTGGCAGCTGTTGCCAGTGTCACTTCCAGTCTTGCAGAAATAGCTGCCACTTAACATGCTCTGGCTTTCACTTCTCCCCGTTGTGGATGCAGCTGCCAGGAGCTGGGGCTGGTCCCAGTGAGTATACTGACTGTGTGCAAGCTGATGTGTACATAGAGCAGGGAGAGAGTGGGGAGTTGGAAGAACTCTTTGTTCCTGTGGATCTCATCCTAGGCTGGGCATCCTGGATCTGGCAATGTCTCTCTCTTTTGTTTGCTGCTGTCAAATCTGTTTTGCCTGCAAAATGATCTTTCAGGTCCCTTCCAACCCAAAACATTCTGTAGTTCTATAGCATTCATCACAACTGCATCTGTGAATTGTACATGTAAGCACAGACTTACAGTGGCCAGGCTAAGAAAGTCACAGTCCACTTTGGTCACCTCTGAATGCTGCAGCATATTCCCACAGCAGCTGCTAAGGATGTAGCTATGTGATCCTGCTGCTTATACCACAATGCATCAGGCAATATGGAAAGGTCAGTGGTACTGCTGTAATTGCTTTCTGGCTGGTGAAGCATTGAAACTGCTCTACAGTCCTGGATTTAATCTCTTTAAATTTCCAAGGCCTGGGACATCTGCCATTAAACTGTCCCTGGCTGAAAAAATTCCCTGGCAGCTTTATGTTTTCAGGCCAGGAAAGGAGTCATCTGAATCATTTGTCTGTGATATAATAACTTCTTATCCAGGTATATGAGGTGAATAATTTTGGAGACAAATTTAAGAATGCAGTTGTTGAAAGATGTAAACCAAGTGATGTAGGCTGGAAGATTTGAAGCTGCTCCAAAGGCTTAATTGCAATGGTTCAGTGGAAAAGAGTGGAAATCATATTGGGATCACATGGTAACTGGTTTATATACCAAAGATTTTGTGGCTGTGGTGTAGGCATCCATAAGTGAAGTGGATGTCTAAGCTCTCATAGCTGATGAAGACGAAGCCAAACTAGCCAGTGGAGATGTCTGCTTTACACTGAATGGAATAATTCTCTAAACTGTGTTAGTTATCCACTGGGATCTTAGACACCTGGGTTCTATAGAGCTCTAAGTAGTCCTTTGTGTATAGATTCATTCAGCTGGAGCCAAACCCTACTGTAAATTGGTAGAAAATGTAACCCGGAGTGAGGGAGAACAAGATGGATGTTCAGTCTAAATATGAAAAGACTGCAGAGGAGTAGTGCTTCTTCAAAACACAGAGAGGACTGCTGTCAAGAATAACTTGCTTTCCTAATCCTTGGAGGGTAAGATGCGAAATGATGAATTCTGGTTTCAACAAAAAGGATTTAAAATTGAATTCACAAAAAAACTTGGTAATGAAACACTGCATAGGTTTACTGAGAAAGATGCAGAGCTGTCAGTGTTTGAGTTATTTGTCAATAGGTATAGAAAAATATCCATTGGAGAAGGTTAGTTTAGATTCCTTCAAGTGCAGTGACTGAAAGACAGCATCACTTTACCACTGTAATTGAAAGTTTATAAAACATTAAGGAAATCAGGGCTTCCTTTACAGAGGAAGTTCCCCATTCTGGAATTGGGAATATCATCAGACTGGGATGGTCCCCACCTGTAGATCATGCTTACATTTTCCTGAGGAGTTGCTGGTGTGACAGCCAGAAGAGACAAGTCTTTCTGAAGCAATAAAAAAGCCATTTGGTTTTCAAGGGCTTAGGCTACTTGCAAAGTGTAAACCACCTTACACCTTAAGGAGAAGTGGTATGAGCATTTCTGCCAGCATTTTGACTGTTAAAGGAGTCCCATCCACCATTTTGAAGCTGTTGACCACCGTGTCATGCAGAAGCAGCCCCTGAAGCTGTAAGAGTCCTCACAAAATCTGTGTGATCCAGAGCACGTTGCACCATTTGAACTCTATTCTAAGGCTGAGAATTTGCAATAGGCGCATAAGAAAAGCCTGAATGCTGGATTTTCCTGACAGAGAGGGGGGGAAAAAAAGGGAGAAACAAAATCTTCAAAGGCATTTGACATAAAGTAGTTTAAGCCTTGTGAACTGCTGAAGCAGCATGTTTGGGTAGGGCTATCTACTGTAGCTATTAAAAATATCAAGCCATGTATTACTGTGGCTGTGTTATCTCTGACAAGATTAAGTGCATTCCTGTCAGAGAGAATTTTCCGATAAAGATTTCATTGCCTGTTCCCCACATCCAAAATGATAACCGACCCTGATATTTCTTTGATCCACTTTATCAATAAAAATTGTTCTGGTTGGATTATTTCTGTTTGTCTCCTAATGAAGTGACATTTTGTGATGTGTCAGTCAATCCTGGAATTGAGAAAGACATATTAACTCACAACCACATCCTTAAAGTAGGAGCTATGTACCACACACTGAAATATGCTGTGCTGTGCTTTTAATCTGCTTTACTCATAGAAGCATAAATCACCCATTAAAAATAATTACTGAGGTGAGGGAATAGCTTATTTGATGAACCAGATTGCTCACTGTGAATCATAGCATCACTTGCTGAAACAAACATATGAAGGTATGGAATTGGGGACATCAAAACTGATTTAGGAAGAGGCCCTAGCAATGTTAAATCAAAGTTACTGCTAATAGAGTAGAATATATGGGTTGCTGGGTAGACATCCTGAGGACCACATGGGGTCCCATGAATATTAAATATTCCATGCTGCATGGAAAAGATGCAACAGAAAGATCTAAAATACGGACAGGAACCTGAACTGAGGACCATGGCTGCTGCATTGAAGCCTACCATCGGGGCCTTTTCATCACTCACTTATCCTACCTCTTCCATTTCCAGGGAAACTCAGCAATGCTGTGATGAACCCTCCACAGTCAGTTGGGCCTAGTACAACAGAGGCAGTTGGAATTTCCACATTGGCACTGGTGAGCTTACCCAGAACGAAAGTTGCCCATTGATATCTTTGTGGGTTGGAGATGCTCGTGATGGCTGAGGCTGCTTTTGCTTGCAAAGTGGGAATCCCATTTTAAGACTACTTCTAGCAATAGAGATGGTTTGGGGGATGCTAGAAAGGGGCTATGGCAAAAGAAGTAGGAACTTGGAGTGTCTGACCATTCCTTACATGGAGTATTAGGGACCTGCTGTAGGTGGTATTAGTGGAGACTACAACTGGAGTTACACCTCCACCAGGATCAGACCAAGGCAGGTGTTAGTCTGCAAGCGTGGGAGGAAGAAGGTGGAAGAGCATTTAGGAAAGGCTGAGGCTGATAAGATTGTATCTGATTTAGCATGGAATTTGCTAGCTAAACCAAGGCATGGAGCAAGGCAAAAAGCCAAGAAAATAGAGATATAAGCTGTGACTGGAGAACTGACCCCACAGAGTAGGTAAATGATTGATTGCTTCCATCCAAACAAAGACTCATTGGTTCTTCTTAGACTGCTGATTGTTCTGGTGACCTCAAAATACCTGAGTAGCAAGACTAGAGACCAGGAAAGTCGATCTGAGTCTGCAGCAGTTAATGCCACTGGTTCTAAAGGATGTGCAGCTGTTTTCATAGGTGACATAGTTTTCATTGCCCATTATGATGTCAAGTGTGTTAAATTTATGGTGCAATGTGTTTGTTTTAATGTGCAGCGTCTGCATCTCACCAGCCACATATATTTCAATCTTTAATGTAGCCATCTCATTGTATTATAACACTCTTGCATATTTACTCACAGTCTCTCTGAATGGGGAATTGAACAGTATCTCATGGCATTTTAGTAATTAAATAGATTGTGTGTTTTGCTGGCAGTGTGTTGTGAACATTAACTTCTGAAAGCTTTTTCATTTGTCATTGTCTCATTCCTTGGCATTATGATTACTGCAATTTTATATGTGATAAGACTTTACAACAAGTTAGACTGTATGTCAGAAATTCCTGCCCGCAGCAATCTACTGCACGAGATAGAAGTGTAATGGGATTCATAATGTTCACTCACACTCTCTGTTCATCAGCATTTCCTCCCGCCTCCTGACTGGGGTTTTTATTTGTGTCTCTCCCTGTTCCATTTGGACTGAAGAGAGGGGGGGCAGCTCTCATTTTTGATATCCTGCTTTAACCTTGACTATGAAACACTCTTGCTTATCAGGAAGCTGTTAGATGGTGTTTCAAAGAGGCCTGGATGTTGGAGGAGTGTATGGCTGTGTTACAAATTATGCAAAATAAATAATTTTTATATCCAGGCAAAGATTGTTAATAACTATGAAAAGTGTTTAATAACACGAAATCTCACCAGAAAAATTATTTACAAGGTTTGAAATGCACAGTTTGGAAATGTATACGGACGGGGAACAGGCAGAACAGGAGCGCTGTAAAAGGTAACCAACAAACGCAATCATTATACTGCAAGAGAAGGTTCTTGTGGTCGCTGTACTACTTGTGGTTAATGATCCTGCTTGTCCACTAGATGGATGCAGGAAGCTCCTTTCTGCTTATGGCAGAAGTCACTTAGTGATTACATGAGGCTTTAAGTATTTACTCACAAAATATTATCAGACAGTACCCAAAGCACGTGGAGGGGTTGCTGTTGGTGGTCTCAAAGCTGTTAGAGGCTTTGGAGTTTTTCCAGGCACTTTTCTCAGGCAACTGGGAGTCTGACACATTCTCTGACCTGGTTCCTCTTGATTCCCAATTCAGCAGAAGCCTTGCAGAGGGGCAGGCAGGATGCAATGCCATGTGCAGGCTTGGCACAAGGTCACGCTAGCTGTGCAGGCCAATTACCTGCAGGCATTTAGAGCCTGTTCCTGGTAAACTCGAGGCAGTGGAGTTTCCAGGCAGTTCAGGATGAAGTGAGACAGCAACATCAGGCATGAATACAACAGCAGAGAGCATGTTCTGTTACCTGCTCATCCGTTTTTATCAATACAACCTGAGACTGATGGGCCTTTGGACATAGGTTAGCCAGTCAGGATGGCACTTTGCCAAGCCTGACAGTATTAGCTGAAGCCAGGGCTTTTGTTTTCTTTTCCCACAGTTGCTTCCCCCAGCACAGAAGGAGGGGGAGCAGGGGAGCAAGTCTGGGCAAGTCAGAGTCCTTAGACTCAGTGGCTCCAGGTTCTCTTCCTGCAATTGCTTCTCCCCATAGCAGCAGAAGGGGGGGAAAGCTTTAAAACATGTCTGGGCAAACCAGGACATGTATAAACCTATTTTGGCCTATTTAGGCCTACTGCAACAGGCTGGGAATAGGATGTGTGCTCTCACAAGTGCTATTACAAAACCTTGCTTCTTAGGATGTGAAAGAAGCTACTCTAACCTTAAACCTCCAGCTCAGTGGCACTGTTCTGGCAGGAATGTGAGGCATAAAGCCACATTGCTGAGGCTTGCCTGCTGCTGGCACTGAGTGCTGTTTGTGTAGCAGCTTATAAATCCCTGTGTTGGCTTCAGGGTTGGCACTTCTGTTGCAGCACAGTAGTGTTGGTACCTGTTTGTGCCCATTTTCGACTGCAGAAAAGCCATGACTGTCAGTCTGAATGGTGTTTATAACCTCTAATGTAGGATGGCTCTCTTACAAAAGTTTGCCTCAACTACACTGCAGTATGGAATGGAAAAAGGATTTACCTTTGGAAAATGACATGCATCCTGATTTCAGAAACCACTGGTGGGATTCAGTTTGTCCTAAATTTAGGGATAGTTAAACTCTGGGATCAAGGTGGCTGTGTGCGAGCCAGGTACCTGAACTCCCATTTTAATCTGTAAAGATCCAGTTGATGGAGCCAACAGAATGCAGAGAGCTGTTCATCTCTGTATAAATGTAAGATGAGATGAATGCTTTCTTGATTTCACAAACTGTATGGGCTGTCTCTCTCTGAGGTACAACAGGAGCTCATGTGTAGACATCTCCATGTAGACACTAGAAAGATGTAGTGCCTGAAGGTGATGGTGGTGAGTACTGAAACTGCCATCTTAGCTGCAGACTGTGACCATGACATCTGTCTCTAGGGATGGCAGTGACCTGGAAAACTGCCTTCACTACAACTTGTATTTCCTTATCTGAAAGAGAGCCCTTGTGAAAATGCTGTGGAGGTGAACCCAAGCCTGGACATGCTTCTTTCTTCCTTGTTGTTGGTTCCAAAGGCCATGGGCTTTGTGTGTAGCAGACTGCTACCCTAATAATGCATGTGTTGTGATGCTGTTCCTGATGGTTGTTGTACCTTGATGCCTGTTCTCAGCTGCACTTCCAGAAGTATGCTACAATCTGATGTTGTACATCCATTTTCCTCCCTCTCCTGTGTGGCCTCACTGCCTGATGTCGTGGCTGTTCATGCAAGTAAGGCTTCTGGAGCCCCCACTGAGCACTCTGTTCTTGGAAACTTTTTTTGCGTCCATAGGGCCTCCTATTTCTTTAAGGTAGGGAGCTGCTCTTGTAAGTTATGTGTTTTGAATTGATTTTTTCTAAGGCAAAATAAGATAAATCATATGGCTAATAAAATTGATGAAGAACCAATAAAAGCCCAGTGACAGACCATCTGGCATGCTTAAGATGAACAAGAAGAAACCCAAGCCCCTGCTCAAATGTTAACCTTCCTTATCACATTAGAAACTCATTCACACTTCATAATAGCCCGACATTTAATTTCAGCTGCTGAGATTAATGCCAAAGAATACATAAGCAGACAATAATTCTCTGTATCTTTCTATCTGTATGCAATGAGTGGACTCATCAAGATAAACAGATCAGCAGTTTATTCCCCCCCCCATATTTGCTAGCACCATAGCTGCAGCAATAGAAACAGAACCTTTGCAGGAGCAGAGCATCCTACTGTTAAATGAAAGGCAGCTGGAAAGAGTGAATTTTTCAAGCACCAAAATTACTTGGGAGGAGACCCCCTGTTGAAGTCCACAGACTTTCGATTTGTAGTTCACTGGCCTCATGCTGTTGAACCATCAGTGGGCTTTGGAAATCTCCACCTGACCCTGCCAGGAAGGAGGTGAGTCTCAAGGTAAGTCTCAGATGGAGGTCTGAGGTCATAGCTCCATATTACAGTCGATGAAGTTGTGTCTTGCCAAAGACTTATTCTGGCTTTCTGACTTGAGCAAGGATTTGCAAAAACCCAACAGGGGTGTCCCAGTATGGGGCCATGAGCCTGCTTGGGACTGGAGGACAGAAATGGCTCTTGCCCCTTTCCAGGAGTGAGAATGAGGACACTGCACACTGACTGGAAGGTTAAAGAGAAATGCTATTTACAAGAGCATATATGCAAAAGACAATCAGGTAGAATAAGTATAAAACCGAAACTGGCCTTCTAGAATTCTCCACCCCTTCCACCCTCAGTGGGCCCTCCCCAACTGGGGCCCACAAGGCCTGGGTGGGCCTGGTGCCGCAGCTGCATTCTCTGCCAGCCATCTGCCCCACAGACTGTGAGGTAAGAACACCTGCCGCTCCTGGAGACTGGAAGGGGGAAAGGCAGGGAAGAGAAGGGGAGAGGATCATTCAGGCACTGTCTGTTAAGCTATGATGCTGGGAGGCAGAATAAAATGACAGTGTTACAATATCCTGGCACGAGCAGGTCCATCCACCTGGGACCGGACTCTCTTCCTGTGGTTTTGTGAAGGGGAGACCCAGATCCTTCCAACTACCGCAAACAGTTATTTGAAGTCATAGCACTGAACAGGCACATCTGTAATGAGTGACCTTTAAGAAGCTGCATATGAATGTATCCTTAATATGGATTGTGACCCTGATACACTGAAAATTTGCTTCTGGGATTATTGGATGGTTTGGGAGTTCCCTCCCCCCCCCCTCTTTGTAAAATCACCCAGACTAGACTCAGCCAGCTGGAGGTTAAGGACTGAAGCTCTCTTTACAGCTTAGCACAATATACAAGCAGATGTATGCACAATATGCAGGAATATTTACAGAAATATACAAGTTAAAGGTAACACAGAAACACAATGCCCCTCCCAGGGAGGGACTCCCAACCACCTTTTAACCCCCTTTCCACCTCTCTACCTTACCCCAGGGTTTGCCTTACATGCAAAGTGAATTTGGAGGATCAGCAAGGGGGGTTAAAAGCAGAGTGGTTAGTTAGGTTAGCAGAGAGGCCTGCAGACAAAACCCACAGCTAGAGAGAGACCAAGACACTCTCGGTATCTGTGTGTCATATCTATGTTTGTATTCTTGTTTTTGTATATCTCAGCAAGCCTATGAGTGAAGCAGACATCACCATTGTTTGCTTTTCACAGCCTATAATGTAATTTTCTCCATTAAAATATTCCAATTAGCCTCAAACCAGCACAGGGAAGAAGGGATCTGCATAGTGCTTACAGGATGTGGGGCTGCCTCCTTGGTAGGCTTTGACTTGGGAGGGAGATGGGAGATCAATGCCAATAAACAGGGTATGATGTTGTCTACTGTAATGATGTGGATAAAAGCTAATGGGAGCCTTTGGTGTGTGACTAGGGAAAACGGAGTAGAAGGAAGTGATATTACTGCCGTTTACTGCAGCGGTTTGTCCATTGGTCAGAAATGATCCTGGAGTCTGAATAAACACAGTAATTACTACTAGGGTAACTACAGATACTTGTTGAAAAACATCTGAATTTAGGAGGAAAGCTTACTTACAATAGGAAGTAAGATGTATCACAAATAAGGATGCATCTTACACTGTGAGCACTTATGTAAGGGAAGAAAAAAATACTGAAGGCAGAGGACTGGTGAAATCAGGTAAGGAGAGAATGACATTTTGTGTCTGGAAGTTGAAGATGGACGTGTTCAGGGTAATACCATGAAGTAAGTTTTTATGGGGTAGCAACCCTGGTAATACTACATCAGCTGATTTTGTGGCTTCTCCATCACTGCTGGGTTTCTCTTGCTAAGCTTTACATACTTCAAGAAGAAGCTATGCAGGTGAAATGTTATGTCCTGTGTTATGGTGCTGTCATACTCACTGATCATAATGTTCTCTTCTGACATTATGACTTTATGAACCTAAGAAATAAATGATGGAAGGGCAGTTGTGGTACAGCTGCCGCATTAAGGGGAGGAAACCGTCCGGGCCATATCTTGGGAGACAGACTCTGTAATGCTGGGGTAGATAGGCAGCAGTGAGAACTGACCTTTGGTTTGTTCAGTGGCAAGAATTGTAAATACATGTTCTTGGCAAAAATACAGCTTTTCCTGCCAGTGCTGGGAAGCTTTGCTTATGCAAAGGTCTACCATAAACATGGCTTGCTCTGCATCAGGCTTTGAGAAGGGCACTGAGGGACAGGTGTTTTTTTTTCACAGGACTGTACAAAGGGATTGTAGTGGAGGAAGGTTATTTTGGATAGCTGCTGCTGAAGTCAGCGAGTTCCTACCCAATTCAAGGGACATTTCAGACCAGAAATTCCATGCTCCTCTGTTTAGCAGTGCGTCACCCACTGCTGGAAATATCCCTTAAAATACAGACCAAGTATCATTCACCTTCTTAACTACAGGGGTGCACCGCTATTGAACTGGATCACATTTGCTAGGACCCCCAGGGCCTCTTCTGCCAAACTGTTTTCCAGTCAGTCTGCCACCAGCAGGTGTGCAGAGATGTTCCTTTCTAGGTGCAGGACTTCATGCTTGCGTTTGTTGAGCCACATGAGGCTCCTGTTGATCCACTTCTCCAGGCTGTTGAGGTCCCTCTGAATGGCAGCACAGCCCTCTGGTGCATCACCTCAGTTTTGTATTATCTGCAAACTTGCTTACCACTTAACTAGCTTCAGTAGCCAAGCTGTTGGTGTACACTCTGTCATGTGAAGCATCCGTTAAGTTTTTCTTGAATGCAAACATTGTGTGTCCACATCCTGACCTCCCCAGGGCTGTGAGCTGAAGGCCACATTCAAGACATCTCTATAGAGCACGTCTGAGTGACAGCTGCCCCCTCCAGTAACACTTGTAAGTGGCAATTGGTGAGCCAGCGACACAAGTATCTTGGAGAGGGCTGGTGGTTCCTGTACTTCATTTTTCCCCTGAGCTACCAAAAATGGCCACACGTCCTTAACTCTCTGCACCCTTCCCTAGTGCAAAGCTACACTAAAAGATCATTACTTGAATTTATCCCACCTTTAGTCATATCTACATCTTGTAGCTGACTTCAGTGCAAACATCAGCAGGTTAGTGTGGAGTTATCTGATGCAGACACCTATGATGTGGGCTGTGGAGTCATGCAGAGTTGCTAGCTCAGACCCTGAGAGCAATCAATTGCTCTTAGCACAGTGACCAACCCAAGCACAAAATCTCTGCCTCCTAGCAAAACTAATGTACTCAGAGGTAGAACCATGCTGTTCTTGAGCCTGGGCGGTCATAGTTTGCTCTGGCATTTCTGGTCTGTTCATCATGCTGTGATGTCAATGCACTGTTGGGCTCTTTTCAGGTTCACTATATCATGACTGTTCTCAGGAACTGAACAAGAGTTGTGTTCCCAGCTCATTGGAAGGTTAGAGCTCTTATATTGTCACCTTACCAGTTGGACAGGCATTTTTACAGGCAAATAATAATAGATCAGGTGGGGAGACTGAAAGGCGTAACCAATAAAAAGAACAAAGCAACAGGGATGGAAAATTGTTACAGTGTAGATTAATTGCAGTTACAGACATAAAGCACAAGTCAAACAAGTCAGGTAGACAAAAGTGAGCTTGATAGACAAGGAATAAAATGCAAAGTACAGGAACAAATGCAATTTCATCAAAGAAGTTTTATGAGGAATTATTGCCCAGAGGTAAAGAATCTGAGGATAGAAGAAACAACCAATAAAGCAGAAAGAAAGTAGTTTATTATTTGAAGAGGTTAAGGTTTAGGAGCAAGATCTGTGATAGTCCTTTAATATCAGCAGAGATCTGAGTGCCATTATTCCCCTGGGTAACTTCGAGACATCTCTGGGGTTTCTCCAGCCTGCAGAATGAGACCATCAGTAGCCTGCCCTGTTCATGAAATGATTGTGGGTCCCTCTCCATAATTCAGCAACACAGGACAGTGAGGAACTCAGAGGTAGAAAACATGAACCTGAAGGCTGAATGAATTTGATGAATATTTAACTCATGAAATGTATTGCCCTGGGCTGTCATGGAACCTCCCACATTGAGACAATTAATTGAAAAAATAGTCATAAGGAGAAAGGCTACATTACACTGACAGGTTGACATTACAGCTGAGCCAGTCAGGCCTATTGAGCTGGTGTGGGCAGTGTNTGGGTGTTATGTTTGCCCTTCTCCAGTCAGCAGGAACTTCACCAGTCTGCCATGACTGATCTGAGTGCCATTATTCCCCTGGGTAACTTCGAGACATCTCTGGGGTTTCTCCAGCCTGCAGAATGAGACCATCAGTAGCCTGCCCTGTTCATGAAATGATTGTGGGTCCCTCTCCATAATTCAGCAACACAGGACAGTGAGGAACTCAGAGGTAGAAAACATGAACCTGAAGGCTGAATGAAATTGATGAATATTTAACTCATGAAATGTATTGCCCTGGGCTGTCATGGAACCTCCCACATTGAGACAATTAATTGAAAAAATAGTCATAAGGAGAAAGGCTACATTACACTGACAGGTTGACATTACAGCTGAGCCAGTCAGGCCTATTGAGCTGGTGTGGGCAGTGTGTAGCAGTTTTTCCAGCTACTAGGCAGCTGTGGTCTGTTCGATGTAGGTAGCAGCTGTTGCAGTACTTACAGGTAGCATTCCTGTTGTTGAGACTATTTGACAAGTCCTGCTACAAGACTATCATATTAAATTACCATTAAATCACCATTACTTTTGCAAACGTTTAATAGTCAGAGAGAAACTTGAATAAATGGACAGTTCAAGGAGGATGGAATTGGTAATTTTTGTCTTCCTTAGCTTGTCTCTCAGCTGTGTCCAACTCAGGCATTGGTATGCAGTAACAGGATTGTTTGGGGTCCTCTCAGGGCAGCCAAGGGCAGTTGCCTTCAGCTGTTGGTGTAATACTGATGTGTTACTTTTCTTTGTTTCTGCAAAGGGCTGAGCAACATGGAGGTTGTGTGTGCAGGGAGGTTGTGTTTCCAGGGAAAGAGGAGTTTGATGTCTTTCTCTCCTGGTGACTAGTGCAGAAGATCACATATACTGATGCCTGATCCAAACCCTGCTTAGCCAAGGGCAGTCTTCTGATGAAAAGCATTTTATGGAAGGTACTTGAAAACCTACTAAAGATTACATGTCTTGTAGACTTCATGCTGCCTTTTATTAGGATGAAGATTCCTGGAGAGCTTACCCAATAGTTTCATGAATTCATGTGTAATGGCTGCTTTGCATACAGAAGAGCTTTCTAAAAGGGGGAAAAAAAATTCAGTTTATACCTTTTTTTTGCTTGTTAACTTCTCCATGTAATATGAGGAAAACTGTGCTGACTCTACTGAATGAACAATTCATAAGATGATGAGAATGGAGAAGAAAAGAGCAAGCAGGCAGTATACCCCCTTTACTGCCAGCACTCTGTGGTGTCCTTGTATGTGTTATTTTTAAAAAAAACTTAAATGTTGTGGTTTATTTTCTCACCTTCACAAACACAGATCATGGTGTTGAAGCCAGCAGCCAAACTCTAGATTTATATTAAAAACTCTGAAGCTTTCATCAGGCTGGGGTCAGAAATGCAAGTTATCTCTAGGCAGACCTGTCACCTTGCTAAAAAGCCCTTTTTGTAGGAAGACTCCAGATCTCCAGGTCTTCAGTGGTTAGATTTAGAAACAATTGAAGACTAGATAGGATTGACTGGCTCTCTAGGAACTGAAATATGGATTTGACATTCTATAAGAGTAAAAATAGTCATGTTTGGCCTACCAGGGGTTGTATTTCACTAATAAACTGTGGTAGTGAATTCCCTCAAACAGCTATCAAAGATACACATTGGTGTTTCAGTTAAAAATCAGAAGCCTTGGTGATATAACAAAGCTGATGTACTAAAGCAAATGAAATTTTCACCAGTGAATGCTTGAGGTTCCACTAATCAGTTGTTTAAAGGCAAGTGCATTTATTCTTTTCATTACTGACTTTAGTCATATTGTAACATTAAATACGATAAAACTTGTTATAAATGGTGCCGGTCCCGTATGGTCAGATTATTTGTGAGAATGATTGCTGCATGGATGAGAATTACATTACTGTAGGTTATTGGATTACATTTCATGTCCTGCTGAATTTTAATATCATTTTGTGTAAATGCAAATGCTAAAATAAATGATAGCTTCTGCTTTAGGGCTGTGGATTAGTTATTCAAGATGATCTTACTATTAACTGTGCAGGGAAGATAAATGGGTTAAAGGAGAAACTTGACATCTTATCAATTTTTTCTATATAGAGGCTTTAGTGGGAAAAAATGCTTGTTGCAGCAGTTTCCTTTTAGTTCCTTAATCATGTGTTAAGTAAATCTGTGGTAGGAGTTTAGCACAGAATTTGTAAGTGCTTGGTCCTAATGAAACCACGCTGGATGTGGCACTGCGGCAGCAGCAGGACAAGGTGTATTACAACAGGAACTGCTCAAACGAGTCAGTGTTCCTCCTTCCCAAAACTAAATTTACTGAAGAATTTATGGTGCCTGGTAGAACCCTATTTGTCTGTCAAAGATTCACAAGGTAGATAAGTGCTGCATTCTCTCAGGGTGGGGAGGGAGGGACACACCTGTCTCAGAGAACAGTGACATTTCACAGCTCTGTACAAAACTTTTGAGACAGCAAACTGAGGAGGTTGAAAAAAGGTGCAGGCAAAAATGAAATTAGAGGCAGTTTAGAGAAGAAAAAACTCAGTGCACAACCCATGTTCAGTGGAAAGACCAAGTGCATAAGGAGTAGTAGGAAAGGGTGGAAGCGAGAGTGTGGGTATTGCAGCAGGGAGCCACAGGACAAGTAGGCATTGCCCCCCACTACTCCTGAGCTGGTGTGGCTTGACCCTAACTGGGACACACTGATGGACTGGATAGCACTGGAGCACAGATAATAGTAACAATGGCTGTACAGCAGGATTTATGAAGAAAAGTTAATTGCCAAATGTGCATAGTTTTTCTCTGTGACAGCCTGGCATTAGAGCAGTGTAAATACAGATGAAAAGGAAGAGGTGTCATTTAACATAATAGGAGGATGCTTTGAGCAAGGGCTTTTCTGGGTCCGTACTTCAAGGAAGTCTGCATACTAATGAAGACTAAACTCAACCCCTTCTGCATGCTTGGCTGCTGTTGAGATCTGCTCCTGGCCAAATCCTCAGCCTGTGCCATTTCCCTCCTCTTCAGAGGGAAATCACTATCAATCATATCCAGGTGTGATGAAGAGGGAGTCCCTATCTCTCTCTTGGGAGTCAGCAAAACTCCCTTGCCACTTCTCCAGAGGCTGAGTATAAATTCCCTTAGTCAACATTACGCTGTATTCAAGCCCTGCTCTGCTATAGCCTTTAGCTCCAGTTAATGTTTGAATTGTAGCTATGGAGGGTTTTATCTGCAGTTACCTGAGTGCTGTAATCAGATGCTGCCCACTGGGGCAATGGCACATAAACATCTGGGTACACTTGTCCCCAAATAATGACTTAGCTGGTAAAATGGGTCACAAACTGACCAAACCACAGGGGAAGCTTTGGAGACTATCAGGCAGAAAGAAAAACCTTTCTCCGAACTTCACTGCTTCTTTGCTAGAGGATAGCAGCTATGTGAAAACTCCTACAGCTCAGAACAAGGCTCAGCTATCAAGAAAGCATCCAGAAGTAGTAATTTCTCATTATTTCTTAGATTGCATTTTAATTATTGACAGGCAGCCAGCCAGCATTGGATGGAGGTGACTGCAGAGAGCCCAAAGGCATTCTGTGGTAGGGGGTTAAATTTTGTTAATGATAGGAGTTTCTGCCAAACTCTGCTGTGCATTGCAAATGACACTAACTAGACTTGGAGGCTACTTCAGTTACGTGCTTGCATTTTATTTACATGAGACATTTCATATGCTGCCACTTAGAAAATGCCAAAGAGCACAAAGAAGAAATAAGGATGGGTGAGTGTCTCTGGATAGCTGACTGATTTCTTTCCCCACATTGTGCAGTTACTTTTCTGCAGCTAAGGAAGAAATTAGTGCTTATTTTGTCATCATTGTTTAAGAAAACTCCCTCTCGCTACTGCCGCCTACCCTTCTGCCCCTCATTTCAGAAAAGAATTTTACTAAGAAGACTGAAATTATTTTTGCAAGAGAAATGTCATGGTTTTGGGGTCCCTTTCTTAAGTGCTAATGTTTCTGGTTATTTTCCTTAATGATCCAGCCCCAGCAGTCACACAGACAATTTAGATTAATTACATCCCTCAAACAGTCTCTTGACATCTTCAGGTTCCTTCCTGGTTACCCAAATCCATCTCCTTCCCCCCAGTCCCTTATTTTTCTTAGGGTTGCAGTTCAACACATATGTATTTCACTTCTGCCCTTACCCTTTGGGTATTAAATTCAGAGATCCAGTTTCCCATTTCAAATTGATTTTGATTTGATCCACTTCTGGAAAATCGTATTTCTCACACTGCTCAGGGGTTCCAAGCAAATCCTTATGCTATCCACATTTCCTAGAACTCTTGGTAGACTCTTGTGGCACTCATGCCAGAGGATGGTGCTGGTGCCACCAATTTCTTGGCCATGAGGAGGATTTCCAAAAGACTTCAGCTTTTCCCACCTCCTACATTCCAGAGGATCTAAATTTTTTGGCATAGGAGCCAAAAATCATACCAAAATCTACTATGTCACTGTAATGCCCCCACCTTTACAGAAGCTGTTAAACTCACTTTTGTAAGAAGTTAGCTGGAAGAGGAGGAGCAGGAGGAGCCTCAGTGAATTTCCTGCTTTATTCTGAGTGTGGTGTTTGTGGTTTGGAACACACCTGCAAGCCAGCTCAGGGCACCTGCCCTGGCTTTTACACCCTTCCAACTTAATATCTTGGTTGACTCCAAGTTGCTAATGGCCTGCAGACCATGGCTGGCCTGGGATTCTGTCTTAGTGAAACCAGGGCAATGGCACAGCTGGTAACCTCTATTCTTTGACAGTCAAAGGAGATACACTCTGACAAGACAGTGAAGTGAAGGCCTGACACTTATAGACTGCTGTCCTTCATGGTCAGTGATGCTAGTGCTCAGTTATGAGGGGGTTAATAACCAGATAGTGCATGTGCATGCATGTTCATGCTCTTAAAAATGCTCATGTGTTTACTGTCAGAGAAATGATTTCACAGTTGGCTAATATTTGGACAGGAAGAGCTGTTGGTATCCTTCTTGATTTAGAGTCTCATGGATTTTATAAGTGTTTTGATTAGTTTATCTCACATTATTCTGTATCTCTGTACCCCTTCCTCCCTGTCGTCATCTTGTTGAGCTCTCTAAGACATATTTGGCAGGCTGCTGTAGGAGCACTCTGATACTTTTAAATCCAGACTATCCACATTGTAACATAGGTCAAGAATGCTTTGTGGAATTAGCTTTTTAGGGCTCAATACATGTAAGAAAAAAAAAAAAAGCTTATACTTTTGAGGTGAAGATTTAATTCAGCAAATTCATCCTTTAATCACAATCAAACCAAATTCCTCTTAAAACTGTCTCAACATTTCACTGCACATGTTACAGGAACCACGGTAAACAGTGAGATATTAATTGTCTCTTTTCTGTTCCATTCTGTATCACCCTTAAATCTGTACAATATCCACTGAGTGCAAGTAACTGCAATCCCTATATTTAATCTTAAAGTGTAATTAAAACAAAGAAGTGTGAAATGAAAAGCAACCAGACAGAAAATACAGACTGCAGTTGAAGCATGTCTGTCTTTTGCTTTGGGAATACAAATTGGACTGGTTGCATAACTTGGAGCAGTCTAATCGAAGTAGTACTGGAAATCCAAGCCAGTTTTTAAGGAGAAAAAAAAAAGCCAGTGTTGCAAAAGTCTCATTCAGTATTGGACTGTAGGTGATAAGACTGTGCTGGGAGACCATGGAAAGGCTCTGGTTCTCACTCTCCAGAGGAAGATGCAAGGGGCAGCCTTGCCAATTGTGGCTATCACTCTGTAATTGCTGAATCAGCAATGCTAACAGTGGGCATCCTCTTTCAGGCAAGTGAGCAGCAGCAGCATCTGGTTGAAACTTAGTCATATTCTGCTTTGGTTTTCCATCTTATCTGATCTTACTGAGGAGACTTTGCAGCCATTAAAGAAATATGATAATGCTTTATTTGTTCCATTGTTCTCAGCCTGCAAAACATTTTAAAAAACATTAGTAAATAGTTCTACCACTTCTGGTAGCACTCTTCTTTCTCTCTTCAGTTTTCATACTCTCACATCGTTTTCTGAAACTTTAATTCTCTCAATGTTTTCCTCTCTGTACTGTCTCCTATTTTCTTCCTCATGGCAGCTCCCTCTTATCTTCTTTCGCGCCTGAATTACTTTTGTTTAGTACCACCCGGTGTTCTCTCACCAGCTCTATTCTTCCTCTTTACAACCCAGACTGTTTTCCCAGGAGGCTTGGCTCATCCCAGCTCTTTGAATTCAATTAATTGATCATCATCAGCCAGATTGCCTTTGGCAAAGAAACCCAGCACGCTGGCTGTCTTTGTGCTTTAACTTCTGTTTTATCCTCATTTAATTTGTGCCCTTTGCAGCTTACCGAGCCCTAATTACCTCTGCTACCACCTCACTGTATTCAATTATAGCCTTCATCTCACTGACCCCACATCTTTGTCCTCATCAAATCTCACCTCTCTGACTTTGCCCATTATTTTTGTACCGAGTCAGAACCCTCCATGGGGACCTCAGTTCTTCCTATCTCATTTCTTTTTCTCATCTGCTTCCAAGCACAAAGGACATGCTTGCTTTACGTTTATCTTCTTTCACCTCTCCCAGCTATTGTGGGGTCCAGCAGAGGACAGACAGAGCAGTGGTGCTGATAGTGGCTTCAACCAGCATGCCTTGACCTGGCTTAAGGTAGCTTGACCTATACACTAATAATTTGTAGTAAAGGTGAAATCCCCAGCCTCCACTGCCCAGCTGTGATAAACCCTCAGATGCACAGAGAAACCAGGTTGAAATTTGTGTAATTTATTTCTGGTTTTGTAATCCATCTCAGAGGTGAGGAGGGTCTGGGTAATTCTCTTTCTAGGGTGCATGAGTCCTGAACTCATTAGTCAGGTTTCTGATTCCTCACAAGGATCTGATCCCTTTTTAGATTATTTCTCATCTGTATGCTGGGCTTCACTGCTGGTCGCAGGAGATTCACTTCTCTGGTTTGGCTAAAGAGCAGTGCTCGTTTCTTACAGAGCTGGTGGTGAGAGGTGGCCATCATCATACCACAGGAACTGGGTTGCATGTAACCCCCACCTGCTTGGTTCTTTTGCTCTCTGCACAGGGAGTCAGGGAATTATGTCATGCATAGAATTATAGAATAGCAGAATTGGTTTTTGGTTAGAAAAGACCTTTAAGATCACAAAGTCCAACCTGAAACTGATCCCCATCTCAGGGAAATTCTCTAATAATGACTTTGAGCTTCTGTCTCCCACACTGAGAGCTATTACCCTGTCTGGGAGGGTGACTCCTGAAATCACATGCAAATTTCCCAGTCACTAATGCAATCAGAGATGAATATTTGCCTGTGAGGGAACAGGCCCTGAGATTTTCCTTGAGTTATTTTACTTCCTGAGGCTTGCTCCGCAGGCGAAGAGCTGCTACTCAATCTCTCACTCACATAGGAGTGTAACATAGTGTGCCAGGTACTTCCTCTGTTCTTATGTTAGAAGAGAAAGTGCCTTTCAGTACTTTTTCTTCTTGACATTAGTTCATTCCTTTGTCTCTTTCATATTTTTCCCAAACATTAAGCTTCTATTGCAATCCCCTTGCTAACCACAGAAGTCTTTTTCTCCTCCCTCCCGTGCTATGTTGTGCTATTAGATACATGAGGATAAAACAAAGGAACATACAGAACTATTTTGATTACTTTGTTGCTTTTGTGCCTTGCTTGAAAACACTATTTCTGTGTAGGATACTATTATTTTTTTAAATCAGAGAAGAACTTTCTGCTTTCATTGCTCATTAAAATGTTTTGTGGTACACACAGGTACAACAATATGAGAGCAGGACTTCAGGTTTGCTAGGATTCTCATTTATCCCCAAAGCTTTGCATGAAAGCAAAGTATTACGAGGTCATTGAGTGAGTCTCTTTCTAGGGCTCCCAGAACCATCATTCTGAACCCAATCCCTTCACAGGGCGCAGTAAAACCAGATCTTCAATCCTATTGCAATATTTATCCCAAGATAGCAGAGGGAAACAACAGTGCTTAAAACTGTAAGGTAGTGCAGTAGCACTTTTTATCATGNCACTATTTCTGTGTAGGATACTATTATTTTTTTAAATCGGAGAAGAACTTTCTGCTTTCATTTCCACCCTGGGTATCAGAAAAGGCTTTAATTTACTTACTTTTAAGCTCAGTGTATCTGTGCTTCAAATGCGCAATGTGGCTATTTCTGCCTGGTGAAAAATAGATAATCTCTGTGCCTACAACTTGTCATAAATATGTGTAGAAGCACATTCTGGGGGTCACCAGCAGATACAAATCAACATTATTTCATTAACATGTTTGTAGCATCAGACAACTTCCATTATTTAGAGCTGTTTACAACCATTTCCCCCTTTATAAAATGCATGGGCACCAGAGCTGCAGTTACCAATAAAAGTGAAGAAACAGGGTTAGACTGAAGCATCTGCACCTACTGCAAGATGAATAAACTACTTAAAAACAGTGATGGTGCTACAGGTCCCAGTTGACATATAAATTGGAGAGTGTTAAGCATGTGGGCTTGGGAGCTTGGTGCCTGGCAGGAGTCATTTACTGCCCATTTCCTTATAGGTGTGCTGTAAGTGAGGCAGAATGGTGTTGGCATCCTGTGATTTACCTACAGTATTGTGAGACCTGGGGCGTGTCCTTCACCTAGCAATAGTCTCTGCTCACTGCAAAGGAATAAAGGTACTGCTCCTCTGTACAGAGAGCCCTAAAGAAGAGCAGCTTTTTTTTTTTTTTTTTTTTTTTTTTTTTTGTAACACAAAGTCCTCCTTTAACAAGACAGGTTGTAGCTGTAGAGGTGCATTGCCTTGGAGAGGGGACACTGGAGATCTGTTTTAACAACAAATCATGAACACTCTGCCAGTTTTTGCATTCCTGGGGAACAGGCAAAAGCAAATATCCATGGATTCAATGTTTACTAGGGTGTTTGTGAAACCTGCTTCTTTCCTAGCCCAGCTAGGGGAAACTCTGCTTTGCTGTTATGAGAGACACTTTCATGTAAAAAGTGCTCTCGTTCCCCACGCTCCCCCTGGCAATTTTCCTCCAAAGCAATCTCAGAGTGGTAATTTGGGAAGTCATGCTTTAAGTTTCCAATTCCTCTGTTGACAGACCTCTTCCAGAGTCCAAGTCACTCCTTTAATGGTGATTCACCTTTTGCTACCCTGAGCAATAGGTTTACTATTTCACAAACTTGAAGTAGATTCAAAACTGCACCTTCACCTCTGACATGCTGGTAGAGCTACAGCAGTGAAAGAGGGCAGCACATCTCCTTTAGGAGCTCTGATATCCTTTGGAACAGGTGGAGGGGTATTTCTTACCCTTTGGGACATTTTCTATATTTAGGATCTGTTATACCTTCAGAGTGTTGCTGCACTTTGTGCCCTGTTTCCTTTTAGGCTGGATGCATGGGATGCTGAGCATGGGGGTTTACTGCTGGGCTTCAGCTGGGAGCATTAGCTACATATTACTCTGGATCTTAGGCTGGGGAGGAGTTGAAGAAAGTGGGCATTTGTACATTCTAAGGATAAAATGGTAAGGAAGGAGAGGGATTATTAAGCAAGGAATGTGGTCATCCACATAGAGTGTCTCCTGGAGACTGTTGCACAGAAAACTGTAATCAGGGTGAGAAAATCAGCTTTATTTTTAATCATAAGACCTGAAAGAAGCTGTGAAAATCAATGGCAAGTGATAATAAAACAGTCCATTTTTATATCTGTATCAATTATGTGTGCCTGACTATGTCTTGAGACCAGGCAATGATGGAGTCTTTCTTTTGTGCTTAGTGAGGGGTGTATGTGCAAGGACCTGAGAGCCATGACCACATTACTTTCCTGCAGCTGAAACACGTCCAAGCAGGGAGGACCTGCCACAGTCTTGAGACTCTCGCTGAGTTTCCTTGTCCTGTGTGCAGCTGATAGGACTTTGGGTGGCATCACCATGCAGTTGAGTTGTCAGTGTGTATTGTGTTCTCCTTCCCTGTCTTCTGTTTGTAGTAATTTACTACAAAGGGGTTGCTAATTCTGTTTAGAGCTTGTTTATGCTTTCCCAGAGTTGCTGCCAATGATGTCTGAACATGCTTAAAGGCTAACTTGCAGTGAACAAGGTCTGCTAAAGAACAATTCACTAACTTCCCAGGATCATACCATACCTTGATGAGACATTTCTTGTCCTCAGGGAAAATGAGTCTTATGTGACTGGTGCTAGAACAGAACATAGGGCACAGTCTGTAGCTCCTCATCTTCCTGGGAGCTTTGTTCCAGGACCATTGGTAATTTCTCCAAGGCTGATGTTGAAAATTAATAATTCCCCACTTGAATTAATTAATGTATTTCAATTGTCTTACATTAGGAATGTAATGAGGAAAAAGTGGATGTGGGGGAGGTGAACTCAATTAAAATGTAATTGTTTCATTCAGTTCACAATCTTACATAAGTGAATCTGTGAAAAGGAGCTTTTATAATTAAAACCAAAAGTAGGCTTGGTGATGTCCACCACCACGTTGGAAGTCCATCTGCATTACAACAAAAAGAAATCCAAGATGTCTGTGCCTGATAAGAGTATGCTATGTACCACTGACTTGCTCAGAGTTTATTATTTACATGTGAATTAAAAACAAAACAAAACAAAGGCAAAGAAGAAAATCTACAATGTTCTTTTACCACCATTTCTAATATTGGACATATATATTGCATCATGGCGGGGACCATCCTTCAACATGACAAAGTTTATAAGCTTGATGAAACGACTACTTAATAACTAAATTCCATCTGTTCAAAATTCTCCAGGAAGCACTGTATTACACTAAATTTTGGCAAAGTGTTAGATGAAGTTCAGCCCCATATTAGCATTTTAATTGCTGGCTGATTGCTTTTATGTTGAAAAACTCGGTTCACAACAGTATGTAAGTTGCAATTAGTTTTTACTGTGTGATTCATTAACTCCTGTAAAGCATGTCTTGCTGCAACATTTGGAAGGTAATATGCTGGAAGCATTAGCACTCACATTAAAAAGCACGGAGTGGTGTTGAAAATGTACTAACCCTACCTTTCACAAACTCATAGCCCTCATTTGTTGGCAGGACATGTTCTCTCGAATGAGATTTAGCTGACAGCTGCAGATAAAATTGTTTCATAGTGACAGGTTTTCCATGTAAACAGCATCTTGGACCTGCAGTCTGTTCCGTATGGGTTTACATCTGCCTGGGATTTGACTGAAGCCGATGGAATGGACACAGGCTTGAGGGTTCCCTTTGTGAGAGACCAGCTGCTGAGTGTAGCCTGTTTTGTGATATTCCTCTGGGGAAGTATCTGACATCTTTTTCATGCCTCAAGAATCTCATACTTCTTTTGGAGATGCTGCCTTGTTCACATTGCTTGTGATGGGGAGGATGTGTATGTTCAAGTTACATGAATCACTTCTGCCTTGAGAAAGTGGGATAAATTAAACAGCATCTTTTAAACTTTCCCACCTGTGTTCTATACTCCTTAGGCAAATATTTTAACTCAGTTAAGAAGCAGCTAAGGAAAATTGACTCCTTTCTGATAAGAACTGAGGTTCATTTTGCCTTTTTCTATGTCTTTGGGATACTGGTGTCTCTAGTAAAGATGTCAATCAATAACACATGAGAACATGATCAGTGAGTTTCCCACTGACACTTGCACAGTGTGACAGCTTTTTGAGTATCCATATCAGTTACACATTATTTTAATTTTCCCTGACTGGATGAAACTACTCTGGAAAGGTTATTCTGCATGTATGTGCTAGCAGTTGAAACTAAATCCAGGCTGTGAACTGTCTGTCAGGACAGTGGTGTGATGCCTGCTGTGCCATACTATACGCTAACCTTCATCACTCTCTGTTACTACCTCACCAAAAGCATGAAGCTCAAAATGTAGCCTTTGCTTTTGAGAGGGTATTTACATTTTTCAAGACTGATGAACAGTGCAAAGAATAATAGAGGGGGTTGGAGGGATGGAAATTTCCCATCTGGGCAATTTCCCAGGGGAAATTTTCTGTTTTCACAAAAATATTATGAAAATTCGAAGCTAAGCTTTTGTCACTTGTTGGCCACCAGAAGTTCTACACTGGGAACCATTTGCCCAGTGATGAAAGAAATACTGCTCGTTCCTGCAGATATGTATTCAAATCAAACTGAACTGGTACATTTGTAATTGCTTAACAACTTAGGTAAAACATGAACTTTCAAGACTTCATCTCAGATTGTATCAACTCAGCCAGTTCTCTCCTGCACCTGATTAGAATCAAAAGCACCTGCAGCTGTTCAGTCCTTCCCATTGATTTTGAGATAAGTGGCAGCTGCCTCCTGGCCCTGATTTTGATCTCTTGGTTTAAGCAACTTACTGCTCACACCGAACTGTAATGCAAAGTGTGGTCTGTGTTGGGAGATTTTAGATGCATGCTGTAGTTATAAGTTGTGTGTTAGGTGTGAATCAGGAACTTAGATTTGCTTTGCTTTTCCTGGTTTTGCTATCTGGAAAGTACAAACCATAAGAGCTCTACTGACTGCAGCAGAGGTAGCAGCAAAGTGGGGAAGACAGAGATATTTCCCCTACTGCCTTTTCCTGTTTTTATAGTTTATGGGGCATGGGACCCAACCAGCCAAAACCTTCACTGGTCTTGTTTGGTAGTTATTGTTGGTCTACTATGCCAGCAGCACCCATGAATAATTTCTGTTTGAGTTTTTGTGGAGCGAGATCAGGTGGAGTTTTCTGAGTTTGCCCTGCTCAAGTTAGAGGTCCTAGTCTCACCTGGCTGGCATAAATCAGCTGCTTTCATTATAGTGAAATCAGAGTGACTGTGCTGTGTGGCTGCACTTGCTGTCTTGCTCCAAGTGTAGGAGTGTGTGAGTAATGGCCAGAGCAGCAGCTGCTCTGCTGACCTGCTCCCTGCTGCTAGCACTGCAGTGAACTGGTGAGGTTTTGAATAAGCTTTTTTTTCCATTCTTATCGGGTTTGCTTATTTGTAAAATTTGTTTGTTTGTTTTTTATGCTTTCAGTGAGAAGGTGGAAACATGTGGGTAGTGTATGTAGAGGAAGGGAAAGTGATGGGTAGAGATGTGAATGATGTGAATACTCATTTGGTGTCTGAGATGGAGGAAGGTGTCACTGAGTCTGCCACACTGCTGGTCTGCTGCCCTGTGTTTAGACATGTGTTACTCAAAGTCTTCTCGACATAGTGGTTATTTAGTATCCAGCAGAACTGATTTCCAAGGACAAAACTCCTTTGTAAATCCTCTTCTGTAGTAGTGAAAGTATTTTTTTCCCCCAGCACAGCTTAAACTGTTTACAATGACTGGCTAAGCTGGGAAAATGGCCATTTTATGCTAGAGTAGGAGTGTCTATGGAGTGTATCACCGTAACTGTGAATTATATGGTCTATTATAGTGATCAAACTTCACTGTAGAGGCAACTCCTTAGGCTGGAAAGTTGGAGTTGGTGATGCCTTTGTTGGACATCACAGCTGGAAAGGAGGTTTTTCTACGGTAATTTTTTTTTTTTTAATGTGTGAGATGTAGGTTAGTTTTTTTTTTTTTCCCCCTTGAACATCAATTTGAAAGTAAATTAAGATTTTTTTTTTTTCCTAAATGCAACTTAAAAAAATACCTCATTACCAATAATTTCTTTGGTGGGAGCATTGTGAAAATTTCTGTTTCACCCCAGCACTGTTGGTTTGTGGTGGGCTTACTGTCCTCTGCAATCTGTCCTGAATTCATGATATGCAGCTTCAGATGGCAAGCTTCTCCTTAACAAGCTAAAATGGAGAGGCACATTTACATGCTAGTCACTTTGTTTGCTGGAAACTAAGAAGCATCTATACTCACTGAATTCACTGAACTGAGAAGTGTTTGATTTCAGATGTTTTCTCCTTCTCTGTGTGCTGTTAGGCTGACATCAGAAACTCTCTTGGTAAGAAGGAGGAAGACATTTAGAGATAAGGTGTTTGCTTTGTGCTATGAATGAAAAAAAGGAACAAAAGCTGATGAAAACATAGTTTCTGGTACATACTTCAAAAGAAAAAGGGAAAATGGCAACCCAGTGCTGCTCAGATTCCCAGATTTCTTCTCTTACTTTTTTTTTTTTTTTTTTTTGAAGAACAAGCTGTAAGTGAGGATAGTTGAATGGGGGTAGTAGTGGGGGTAGTAGGGGCATCTTGTGTGAGTCTGTGCTCCTTCTAACACACCCCACACATTGCTGCCATTGCTTCCTTGAGGCTGTGTTTTGCTGAAAACTCTCTGGATGACCGGAAATCCTGGAGACAGACTTACTGTTTCTCTGTGTCTTATGGATTGTTTTCAAAATGTCGTTTACTCTGGTGGACACATGAAAAGCTTAGCTTCTTTGTGACACAGTATTTAAACCATATGGCACCATGAAGGGGGAGGACTAACTGTAGTCTGGCTTTGCAGATGGGAAGTTGGTGCAGAATTTTGTCTGTGGGAGAAGGAATGAATGTGTGGGCTGGGAAAGGGCCAATTAGGCAGGCCTGATTTGGGTCAGCCCAGCATTGGTGCAGGAGTGTCTGGTGTTTGCTGAGCTATGCAAGGCCATGACAGGTGGAAGGAATGGACACATGTTCAGCATTTCAGTGTAATGGAAACATTCAGTGTAACAACCTACTGTTCACAGGAGCTAATTGGAAACTTCTGTTCTCCTGCAGGAAATTGTACCTTTAAGGATGCTCTTTATGTAGAGATCTCGGATCAAAGATGACATAAAGTAAATATGTAAACCACTCCCCTTATGCTTCTAGCTTTAAAGCAGAACCAACCTTATGCACCTGGAGGCTGTGGGAGTGCCCAGTGATGTCAAAAACTCACAGCAAAGCTAAACCAAAAACGTGGCAGTTGCTGCCAACCTGTCCAACTGGCTCATCTCAGTGCTACAGCAGATCAATTAATAGTTGATGTATTTATCCATGTATTCCTCTGGCACAGGTAGCCTCTGTTTTTGGAAAGCAAAGCATTCATGTGTTTGCAGCATGTAGGAGTTGAATTGTCCTCAGAGCTGCTCAGGATGTTAGTTAAGCACAAAATAATTTTGTGTAGTTTACTAAATGAGATTCATCAGAAGCTGTGCAGATTAACTGGGTAGAGCTACACTGAGCACAATGGCATCTGCAGACAAAAAATGACAAATGATTATATTAATCCTCTTCTGTGATTCATGGGGAAGACCGCAGGAGCCAAGTATTTTCCTCAAACAAATTGTTCAATGAAGACTGAACAGCAACCATAAAACAACAAAAACACCTCCATTGTGGTGGTTTTTAAATATTGTTGTACATAAAATCTAATTTATATGGTATTAAAGGCTTTTCTTTGGGCTGCAAATCATCTTTGGAAAATGCTATCTTCTAAGCGGTTCATCAGGCACATCTCAAATACTTTTATGAATATTAGTAAATGGAATTAGAGCACCTTGTAGTAGCTTTATTACATTTTGCACAGCTGTAATGAATTACAGAGGGGCTTACACCGCTGTGGTTCAGGCTGCATAGCAGCTTCTGAGTCAATATACATTTTTCCTTTGCTTTTTGGGAAGATGCACCACTTTGCTCTGAAGTGATCCATACCTGATCTCAACTGAATGTCGGAGCAATGGGACTCACCTGCCTAGGTTCGTTAAAAAAGTTCTTAGCTTTGTAAATCTTTACTACCCATTTTTGTTTCTAGCTTTATCTGACAATTAGAATGAGATGTGGTACACACCACAAATTCATTATTAAGACAGGAGACAGGGAGGGGTTCACCTTAGGTCATGTTGGGTGTTAGTTGTGTAGGGTTCATGTGGTCATGCTGATCATACCCCAGATCTGCACACTTCTGAGGTGGCAGGTAGTGGCCATATGTGATAACCCACAGTGGCCAAAGCAGGGCTAGGTTCCTATGATTATAGAATCATAGAATGGTAAGGTTGGAAGGGACCTCAAGGATCATCTAGTTCCAACCCCCTGATATAGGCAGGGACACCTCCCACTAGTAGAGGTCACTCAAGGCCTCCTCCAGCCTGGCCTTGAACACCTCCAGGGAGGGAGCAGCCACAACCTCCCTGGGCAACCGGTTCCAGTGCCTCCCCACCCTCACTGTAAAGCACTTCCTCCTAACATCTAGTCTAAATCTACCCTCTGCCAGTAATTGTGGGACTGAAACCAGCCCTTTCTCTGCAGTTAGAATGGTTGATACAGGCCAGGGTGCAGAGAAAAAAGCATGTTCAGGGAGTGAGTCATCTCAGTTTAGATGTCTATCCTGTGACATGTTATTCTGCAATGTGAATGTCTTCATTAGGCGTGTAGAGAGACAGATAACTTGGGTGGACATGTGCATTTGCCTAGGTGAAACCTATATGTTTAAAGTAGTTGTGTGGGTTTTTCCAACAATATAGAATCAGGCAGGGTTTCATCCTACCTTCCTTGGAAATCTTTAGGTGGCATGATTTGGTATCTGGAGGTGTTCTTCAGTGACTGCAGAGAAACCCTGGGCAGCTTGTTTAGGCAGCACAGCTTCCCTGTAACCTGCTCAGGTCAAAGGGGCTGAATTCTAGCTTTACAGGGCTGAAGAAGGATTTCTGCTACCTGAAGTCTGCAAGTTTTAATCAGCTACATACCATGTAGTAAAGAATACTATTTTCTTCAAAACCTATGTATTTTTACCCTTAAATCACCCTTAGTTACAACACCATGACTGAGTGAAAACTGGTCTTGGCATCTGGTTCATATAGATACTTTTGAAAATACAGTGCATCACATGAGTAGCATGGTATGTTAAACTGACAGTGGTTGGCCCAGTAGCATTCATAGGGCAGTTTTTACAGCTCCCATGATTTTCCTTCTCTTCACAAAAGGACCTGTGTGTATGCTGGATATGTGTTGAAGCTCGGTGCACACACGTAAGTGCTAAACAGGGATTGATTAAAATACATGCTTTGGGGCCTTAGTTAATTATGTGTCAGGGACTGCATAATTGGCACTGTACTGAAGGCATCTAATAGCTTTCTTCTGATAGATCTGTACATGCACAGTGGTCCTGAACTGTAATTTAGCATGATAATGCCAGCTTCATCAAAGCCCATGGGTAAAACAGAAAGACATTTGGATCTCTGAGTCCTTGTGAGCTGACTGGATTAGCGATTGCAACCTCTGATCTGATAAAAAGTTGCTTCAGTGTTTTTTTTTTTTTTTTTCACTGAAACAGTTTCTTACTTGAGTGGAACCAAGGAGTCCCTACACAGCTGGCAGATCCTGAGCTTCCCCAGGTGATAAGCTAAGTTTTCAGGCATTAGTCAGAGTCATGCTAATAAACAGTGGCACAAGATAAATTTACTGCATAACTTAGAGGGATTATAATGTCTTAAATAAGTTTTAAACAGCAGTCCAGTGCCTACTGTGCAGGATACTCAGTGAAGCTTAGGTGTAGTAAAAGACACTGAACTATTTCAGAGCCCCCTGCTCTGTATTTTCAGGGTCAGTAGAAAGCTACTACACTAAAGCAGTTATAGAGTCTCACAAAATGTGCGTATTTAGTAAGCACCTTTCCTTGAGAACCGCGTTGTGCCTTTTTTCTTCCTTTATTCTTTTTAATGTGGGGAGAAAAAGACAAACTCTTTTGCTGTCAGACTGTGTGCAGCCATTAATACCCACACCAAATCCAAGTGGGGAAAAATAGCAGGAGAGAGACTGTTGAGGAAGGTTGCAGGGGTCAGGTCTCCAAATAAGAATCCTGGATGTGACTGCTGATTTATCGTTCCTAGGCATGGACAGGGCATACTTTCCTGCTGCTACCTTTCTTCTCTCAGTCGTTCTGCAGGGTAGCCCTGAAGTCTACGCACTGGTGTGATCCTTGCTGAAGAAAGCTCAGACAAAGGCTTGTAAGATGTTTTGTGTCAGGAAGAAACATGTTTTTCTCTGCAGCTGGGCAGACATTGATGTGTATGTTTGAGTTCTCCTGTGCGACTCTGGAGCTCACCATGCACTATATTGTGTAATGCAGGGAAATCAGCCTGTGCAATCTTAATGGCCCTGTGGCAAGGGGCCACACTTACCACCAATCATACCTTTTAATATTGGTATTGATGTTGAGAGCTTTTGAAGATGTAGAAGACATTACTTTGGGGGGAATGGAGATGAAGAGAGAACCCCCCAATATCTGCTGAAAATGAATATTCTGCATTACTAGGATTTATTTTTTTGGGTAAGGCTGGGTGATAGGTTGGACCGGATGATCTTGGAGGTCTTTTCCAACCTGGTTGACTCTATGATATTTACAGCACCTCCTGCCAAAGCTGACCAGATGAGCCACTGCTTGATGCGATGTTACAACCCAAGACACAACCCAAGATTTCTGCCTGCAGGCCGTTTATGAACAAAATCATTCTTGGGTGGACCTTCTTGCCTCTGTAGGCATGAAAACAGCCTCAGATGAATCTGAGACTTTCTGGGTTGTGATGTACAGAATATGAGAAGACCTGAACATGTTCACTGTCGAGCTAATAGGGCGGTGGCATCCTCACAGATGCTGCGTGTTTTGTGTTGTGCAATGGGAAGGGATGGCAGAGACCTGCTCCACATCCAAAGGAGTCTCTGCAACTTAAAGGTCACCCTGGCTATAGGTTTTCACTTGGATATTCCTATGTAGGCTGCTACATAGTCGATGTCTGTGCACAATCGAACATAGATCCTAAAGATATGGAGAAGGGTGCATGGCTGTCTGCAGGACAGTCTGTGGACTGGTGCAGATTGCCAGCAGCACATTGGTGTGAGAGAAATGACAGGAGGCCTATAGTGAGGGCACAGCTCTGGTTATGGTTTTTGTGCTAAGATGACAAGCTTGTGCATGTAATTTGCCAAGTTCTCCCATATTATTATATTTACAAGCATTTAAGATACTGAATATCTGGTTTTCTTCTCTCTTTATTATTACTTCTGTTGTTTAGATGGGATGAATTTTCTCTTTGCCTCCCATTCACTATTCTTGAGGGGCATATGTGCATGCACATTGGTAGGACTTGCTCACAAAAAAGAGGATTAAATAACTTCTTAGTTTATGAACATACTGCTGACATAAATATTTTAATACCATTAAGTGGTTACTCCTCTTCATGAGAGTGCTAAATATCATGCAAAACCGAAATAAATGTTATTTCAGGAAACTCCAGGGAGCAGTAAGAAAAATAGTCTTTAAAACAGGAGCAGAACAGTAATTTATGTCTTTATTTAATTCCATTTCTCAGCAAATTATCCAGTCTTATAGTATAAAAAGAGTGATCTTGTCCAAAGGGGAGACACATTTTACTGAAATGTCATATAACCTTAAATCAGGACTTACTGTTTCTGGAACAATGTGGAACAGATGTTACAACAGCATAAAAGAAAACAAAGCCTCTCTGGCAGTTCCATGAAGTTAAGCAAATTTCAAGCAATTGTTAAACTGAGGGTAGGAAATGTGATGTAGTTTTCAAGTAGGGTTTCTCTGAGGGGAAAACACCCCAACAATTTCAAGAGATTTGGAAAGGGTGAAAGCTACAATCCAAAGAGCTGTCATTGTCTTGACCAATTATGTAAGGCAAACAAAGCAGGTACTGATGGAGGGAGTGATCTCATCTTGTCCTCACTTGTCAGAACTAGTACCTTCTGTAGGTTTAGGTAGCACACAGCCACTCAGGTAAGGTGTCTTTGGCTGCATAAGACTCTGGAGTTGCCCTGTGATACTCTTACAGTCAGTAGAAGTTCAGTATTCAGCAGTAGATACTCAATCGGTGTTGTAGATAGAGTAAATAGCTCCAACAAGGCAGAGAGATTGTGTTCTGGAGGCCTTTTCATGGGAATTGAAGAGATTCTGGGATGATAGCTCAGCTGCAGCAAATTCCAGCAAGCTAGCAGCTGTGGCATGGATGGAAAGTTCACTGCTGTTCACTGTGTGCTGTCTCTCATATTTTGCTGCTGAGTTTTAGCATCCAAGAATGAGAGCTGCTTAAGAGAGTATGAACTGCATGAAGGTGTGTGATGGGGTACATGGATGTCTCCATATCCTCTTCACCCCCCAGAGCCATCAGTCAGAGTGATTTACTCTGTAGCCAGTCCATGTGAGAGATTCCTTGCCACTCTGGCTGGGTCTCCCTGGTAGCCTCTCACTGAGATTGCCCCTCCTGGAGCACCTGGATGCTGCTCCCCCCTTCTGGACAGCCAGATGGGATGCTTTTGTGCAGCTTTACCATTAGAGTAAATGGCTGTTGAATGGATTCATGCCCTGTCTTCAATGCATGTGCCTAGAGGTACCAGAGAGCAGGCACTCAGGCTCTTCCCTGCATCCCAGCTATCTGCCATGTTTGCCACAAGGTGAGCTGAATCAATGAATGGTATAAACCTCTTATATCTTCACCTGTGTTTCAGCTGCCAATACATCCTGATGTAGTCTGAGAGAAGGGCTTGAACTGCCCAACCTGGCACTGAAATAAATGCCTAGGCAGAAGGTGCAACTCAAGGCTTGCATATGAGACATGAATTTGAACTTGGATGACTTTTTCTACTGCCTCCTGTGCAGTGTCTTCTCCTTCATGCTGTTCTTACCAAAAAGCAGAGGTGGAGATTGCTCTTGCAGCAGATCTGAGGCCTATAACAGCTTGTTGACAAATAGTGATAAGTAAGGCAGAGCTCATTTATGTTCTGCTTTGCTCAGCTCTGCTATCAACTACCAGTTGATTCTGGTTTCATTTCATTATCAGGCTGCTACAGAGACCTTAGCATGAGGTTCAATGTAAATTAAAGACAAAGAGGTGTACCAAATAATTCATTGCCTTTCTCGCTTCTAATTTAACATTGAGAGAGTACTACTTCCTAACACAACATTTGGTGCCTGGCCAAGTACTGAATTTAGATATTCATTTCCCCCTGTTTACCATTTGCTTGCAGAGATAAATATTGCTCATTGAGTAACTGTTATTACCTTAGAAAGAGTTCAGCTACCCTAAAAATGTACTCCTTAATTGAAAGGGCAAAAGATCTGTCAAGTACAGAAAGAGAATAGCTCGCAGAGGTGACGCTATGCCCTCCCCTCATATACAACTTGATTAATTCTTATTGTTTACTGCCTGGAGGGAAATGTTGCACATCACTTCAAGGTAAATATCATAGGGCATGACTTCATTTTTAATACTGGAGGCTACAACATTGCATTTATTATCACGTTCTTGGCTATTGCAATTCGTTTTTCCTGACAGGAACAGATCCCACTGTAGTTTATCTCACAAGGACATTGATAATGGAGAAGCAGTTTTTGCAGAAGAGGAACTCTGTGGGAAGATTAGCAAAAAGATCTTCTCCTTGCCACTGTTCCCTTCCCTCCTTGACTGCAATAAGCAGACAGCAGGAACTGGCCACAGCTTGTGCACAATTGCTTGTCATATGCAAAATTTTGGGGAAGTGTGGGGGCAATGAGAACCTACAGCTATGGGTATAATGTAACCAGGGCATAGAGGTTTTATGAGAGATGAGAAGATTTACATATGATATTGCATTCTGAATATCTTCATGCACAAATGTATAGAGACATGTCTACAGCCTGTGCCTTGTAAGTCGTGGATTGTCCTAAGAAGTCAACACAGTCATGTCTGTGGCTTATGGTGAATGAACATTCGTGACTTGCCCTGCTGAATCATTTTGGTTCATTTATGTCTTGTACTCTTGCATCCTCATGAAAGGTGCTAACTTTACCTGTTCCACTGAATGCACAGCTCTGAAAGGACTCCTGTACCTTATCACCAGGGCTCAGTTTTGGCCTTCTCCTTGGTTTTCCTTCAAAATTTTTACCAGTTTATGGGTCCAGTGCTAGCTGCCAAACATGTTCTACCAGCAAACAACACAGAACTTCCCTTAGCACTCGCATTCACAAGACTTAACCCCTGACTACCTGGTCATAGTTTGGGATTCCTGGCTCCTGTCAGAGCAGCTGTCCTACACATGGATTGTGTAGGCTGTATTTGCTTTGGTAAATTTCCTTGATTTCCTATGTTATTTTTTTTTAAACTTATTTGTTTTTGTTTTCTTCTTTCTTGTCTTGATGTAACAATCATCTTTGCTCTGTGTTTTCACGGCTCCACCCACAGAGGTGGTTTGTTTCTTGACAAAGGCCCTGGGTGTTCCTGCATGTGGGTGAGCTACAAATGGTCCTTCCTGATGCCACAGCAGGTGTCAAAGCCGCAAGCTGATGTAAATGCACAGTTTGGGCTGTGACTCTTTTCCTGTGATTTCTTGTTGTAGCTACTAATGTGTAGAAACATTTCTACAAAGATGATAAATCATTAAGGTGCAGGCTTAGTTTTGCAATGGTTTATGCTACTAAGAGCTGTTCAGAAGCTGGCAAGTGGATTTGTTTGCAAACCATGCCTGTCTCTCACACACTCGTTCAGCTGGCAGGCACAAGGAAGACACAGACCACTTGTTTGGTTCCTACTTTCTATGCAAGAGCGTGGTGACAGCTGTTCTGCTCAATGCTGTGTTGTGGGCAGGATGCCGAAACATGGATTTTATGACTGCTACCTCTTTGGGAACTCCAAGAAAATTAGATATTTGTCTCGTGAGGTCCTTCCAGGGGGAGAAAATATTTAAATAACTGCACGAGGCTGGAGCGATGCCACTCTTTTCCTGTAAGATGAGGAAGCAGATCAGTTTGCTTTTGACCTTCCCCCTCTACTGTGCATACATTTTGTCTCATACCCAGGCTGGTGGTTGTCACTGATAATGAACAAACAGACTGCTTTCTACAATGCTTTGAGTTGTTTATGCCAGTATATGTGTGCTGCTTTTAACACTAATGTAAGCAGTACATGGAGATACTTAGATTTATATGCACATCACAGAGCAATGAAAATTACTCTTTCTGCATAAACCCTCACCACTACCTATACACCTGTTAATTACTAGCCTAAATGAGCTAAATTTGGCAATGGCTAGCTATGTCTGGTTAGAGAAGACAACTCAGAAGAGCTAATGCTTACCCTCTCTATAGCTACATACTGTGATGGATTTTATTTCAGAACAGATTTAACTTGGTGATGTGGAAGGAGCATTTTCACCTCACATAGAGCTTGAAGCTGTCCGAAGCTGCGTGGGATTCATTAGATGAAGCCCAGGAAAGGAGGACAACCCAGCCACGGGTCTGGCCCAATTACTAGGACAGAAAAAAACCAGCACCAAAACCTGTAGACTGCTGAACTACAATGGAACCTACATTTTGGGCAGATTTTGTAATCTTCCCATCTCTATTCTTTCCCCCCTTTTAATTCACATTGGTTTAAGCTTTTCATTTGAAGTTTGAAACAATCCTAAGAGAAGACTTTGAATAAGCACAGTTTCCCAGTATAAGGCTGTTATTAAACATTATTTTGATCAGCCCTGTTGATTGTTGAATTTTTAAAGATTTCCTCTTGGCACGGTAATTCAGACTTTAAAAGGGAAGTTTCTTATGAAAGGCCTCAGTAGTTGACTATAAAAGATGCACACAGATGTGGTTAGCAATAAAATCACACTGTGATGTGTTTTAATTCTGTACTAATACATAATTGAGTAATAAAGTAGTAACTTAATGTGTTGCATGCTGCAGTTTATACACCCATAATTTAGCCTGTAAAGTTACCTGACTTTTTAAATCTCATCACAGAATAAAATTGGAATTTCATTACTGGAATGAAATTCTGTTTCTGCCATGTTTTGTGTCTGCATCTGCCAGGATGTGCTGAAAACCTTCAGGACAATTTCCTAGAAGCTGAAAATGCTGTTTATCTTTCAACATAAAACCCAAATTAGACAAAACAATATCTTAATGTGGACAATACACAAATGCTGAGATCTATTAAGGAAAAAAAAAAGAGAGAGAGAGAATATATTTATAATTAAAAGCAGGATTATCATTAAGCCTATATAAAACCAGCATCCGGAGTTGGTACTGAGATGTCTATACTGCGGCTATTTCAGGACTATAAGCTTTCAAAAAACCTTTAAAGCCCTGGAAACTCTCTATGAGAATTACTTAGCACCCTATTTTGAATGGGACTGAAAGAGGTTTCATTTACAGACAAAATTTCAGAGGACTCTCTCTGTTGCCTCTTAATTCAGTTCCCTCTGGTTCATCTTAGCTAAACATTTCTTATAGAACAATCTTCCTGGTTTACTTTGTATATCATTAAAATATATAACTGTGATTGTTTCTGTAAGTCATTTCCATAGTATGGAAACAATACAGGTGTGATTTGTTTGGAAGTGATGCTAACAAAGCTACTGCTGCTGCTTTGAGTGCTCTGCACACAGATTGCTTTTGGCTTTGGCAAGAAAATGAAATTAAACCCACAAAATGGAGAGTATCAGATAATTTTGGGTCTCTTTAGTTATCTTCAGGCTGGGCCTTTTACGGATGCTTTAACTAGTTGCAGAGTTTCTAAACTGTAGAAGACTTTACTAATTTTCAACAGCACATTAGGAAAATAATAGAGANTATAGACAGGAATAGTTACAGAGATATACAAGTTAAAGGTAGAACAGAAACACAACAGCCCTCCCAGAAATGAGAGTCCCCAGGAGGGGCTCCCAACCACCCTTCTTTCCACCCCTCTACCTCACCCCAGGGTTTGCCTTACATGCAAGGTGAGTTTGGAGAATTGACCAGGGGGGTTAGAATCAGAGTAGTTAGTTAGGTTAGCAGAGAGTCCAAGACTGAACCAGCAGCTAGAGAGACAGAGACTCTCTGTATGTGTGTCTTATCTATATTTGTGTTGTTCTTACACATCTCAGCAAGCCTATGAGTGAAGTACCACTGTTTTCTTTCCACAGCCTATAATATAATTTTTGCCATTAAAATACTCAAATTAGCCTCAAACCAGCACAAAATATTACCTGGAGGGTTGAATTAAGGATCAAGCAAACCCTAAGTGTTGCATTTGAAATCAGTTAGGTTAGGTTTGATTTGTAACAGGAGTTGCTGTCATCTGAAAAGCCTTGCTGAAAAACAGGGTTTTCTTTGCTCGTTCAGCAAAGCCATGTTGCCAGAGGCAGAGGATTTGGGAGTCCCTTTGGTCTCCATCTACAGCACCCGAGGATGGAGCCTGGTCTGGTGTGCACTCTGAAATGCAGACTGTGACCTTCTGGAGCTATCTGGTTTTTGCCACCAGGTCGCACCCACAGAGAATATGTCAGAGCTGGGACAGAAGCTGGGGAAGTGCAGAGAAAGGATTTAGTTTAGACAATTTTTCAGGAAAACAGAACTTCTCTTGGTGGATTTTTTCTATCTCAAAGATACATTTCAGCTGTCTTCACGCGTACTATTGATCATCATAAGCTGCAGTTTATTGTGAAAATGCTGCATGTTATCACTTTCCATATATTCCAGTATATTTTGTTTTTGCAAACCTGCTCATAAAAATCTGTACCTGTTCCATGAAATTCTAGTAAGTTCAACCTTAGCAGAATCTGTATTCAGCAAGCTGCTGCATCTGTCCAAATCCATTTGCAGAGGAAAATATTCTTTCAGTTGCCGCGTTAGAGATAGGAAAGGGTATAATAAATCCCATATTTTTAAGAAGTTGAGAAAACCAATGTGAAAGGTTGAGGAAGTTTGTGTGCTCACTGAATGCTGTTACTAGGTACAAGGTATTTCTAACACAACAGCTTCAAATATGACCTTTTATTAAGGTTTGACCCATCAGTGCTTGCAATAACCTTAAAAATAAACTTCCCCCTCCCCACCACCTCCCCAAGAAAGTGACTGATTAAGAGTATGATTATCTTATTTGCTTGGAAACTGGTTATCCAAAAGCCACTGTATATCACTGGATGAAATACATTTCCATATTTTCTTGCTCTGAGGTGCTTTTAGATAAAGTGACACTTCTGAATGCATTCTGGATTTTTATTTTTCTGAATGACTTACTCCTCATTAAATCTTTTATATCATAGTCTTGAGTACACCCCAGATAAACCTATTCTGCTGCTAAGACAGCTCATCGAAATCTTTAGCGTGCTGTTTTAGCACATAATAGGAGTCCGTCACCGAAAGTGTCTCTTTGCTATCTTCATCTTTGGTGCTGTGAAGAAAAGGTAACTTTTGCCTTGTGTCCAAAGAAAGTGACAATTGGAAAATATTAGAGATCCTTTCAATAGACTCATAATTCATTTACGTGGGTGGGCCTCAGCACTTTGCTGTGATGAAGGCTGACAAATGAATTTCCTATAACTTTGAAATTCCCTTGGCAGATGACAAGTGGCTAAAAACTTTTGCTGCATAAACTTCCAGATCAAAGGACGACTTTCTGATTGTGCTCTGCTGTGTTACACAATATGGGAGTGAGGCACTAGGCTTGAAGCAAATATTTATTCTTGTTTTCCTTTGAATAGTAGACATATTAAAATCAAAATTAGCTACTCCAAATGAGGTTGGGTTTTCAAAGCCCCAGCCGTTTTGTTTGATTGCAGTAACCTTTTTACATCTGCAACTCTTCTAAATTAAGTTTCACTGCTGCCTGGCAGATCATCAGAGAATGGATTGTTTCCTTTTGAAGCATAAAGAAACAAGGTTTTGGAGACAGGTTTTTTTTGGTCTCAAGTATTAGTGGCTGCAGAATAAAAATAAGCTATTTTCAACCATTTCATGTATCATCAATTTTTTCAGATAGAAAAAATGTGTAAAGTATACAGAGGAAAAATGGATATATTATATTTTTGGCTATGCACAAAGCTGCTAAGATGCATCCTGTTATCTCTTTTGGCATGCTTAAGAGTAATTGCAAAGGTATCCATATGAGTGATTGTGGGTAATGCTAAAGAATACTTCTATTCATTCTGTAACCTTGCATTTTCTACCTCCTTCAGGGTTCTTGGCAAGAAAATGTTTCCAAAGTTTTCACTCGGAAAACTATAGGCATTTTGTAGAATCATAGAGTGGTTTGGGTTGGAGGGGGCCTTAAAGATCATTTATTATATGGTCGAACCCAGAGAGTGGCGATCAACGGCACAATGTCCACCTGGAGACCAGTGACAAGTGGTGTCCCTCAGGGGTCAGTGCTGGGACCAGTGCTGTTTAACATCTTTGTCAGTGACATGGACAGAGGAATGGAGTGCACCCTCAGCAAGTTTGCAGATGACACCAAGCTGTGTGGCACAGTCGACTTGCTAGAGGGCAGGGATGCCATCCAGAGGGACCTGGACAGGCTGGAGAGGTGGGCCCAGGCCAACCTCATGAAATTCAATAAGGCCAAGTGTAAGGTCCTGCACCTGGGTAGGCACAATCCCAAGCACAAATACAGGCTGGGTGTTGAATGGCTGGAGAGCAGCCCTGAGGAAAAGGACCTTGGAGTCTGGGTTGATGAAAAGCTCAACATGAGCCTGCAGTGTGCACATGCAGCCCAGACAGCCAACCGAGTCCTAGGCTGCATCAAGAGAAGCGTGGCCAGCAGGGCAAGGGAGGTGATTCTGCCCCTTTACTCTGCTCTCGTCAGACCCCACCTGGAGTACTGTGTGCAGTTCTGGAACCCTCAGCACAGGAAGGACATGGAAGTGTTGGAGCGGGTCCAGAGGAGGGCCACAAAGATGATCAGAGGGCTGGAGCAGCTCTCCTATGAGGACAGGCTGAGGGAGTTGGGGCTCTTCAGCCTGGAGAAGAGAAGGCTTCGAGGGGACCTGATAGTAGCCTTCCAGTATCTGAAGGGGGCCTACAGGAAGGCTGGGGAAGGATTATTTACAAGGTCCTGCAATGACAGGACAAGGGGCAATGGGCTTAAACTGGCAGAGGGGAGATTTAGACTAGATGTTAGGAGGAAGTTCTTTCCAGTGAGGGTGGTGAGGCACTGGAACAGGTTGCCCAGGGAGGTTGTGGCTGCTCCCTCCCTGGATGTGTTCAAGGCCAGATTGGATGAGGCCTTGAGTGAGCTGTACTAGTGGGAGGTGTCCCTGCCTATGGCAGGGGGTTGGAACTAGATGATCCTTGAGGTCCCTTCCAACCTTACCATTCTATGATTCTATGATTCTGGAAGACTGTGAAAAGCAACTGTCTCCATTTCTGACAAATCAGCAAGTGCAGCTGCGTTAGCCATGTAGTGATACACGAATATGACCAATCAAAGGACTGTTGATGAAAAGAACATGATAGATTATTTTAATGGAGATGAGGAGGAGGAAGAGAAATATTGTCATGTTTGAAGTATATATCAACTGTCCTACAAGAACCTTTTCATAGGTCTGGTGTTCTTTTACCAGAAGAAAATGTTGGGTTCTTTATGTCATTTTAGAAAATGAACATATTATATATTTTTAGTTCCTTCTATGGATTAGAAAAACCTCTTGTTTGAGTAATAAGGTTTAAGTGCAAAATTAAATTTATTATGAGATTAAAGATTAATACTGCTCAGATTACCATAGTGCTTCTGAGCTATCCTTTAGGCAAGGGTATTGTACCTAAACCATGTCTGCAGCCATAGATACATTCAAAGAGCGTTCTCAGTGTTTGCCTCAACATGGAAAGTTCTAGCAACAACTATTTTTTTTTCCTAAGGTTGGTTCAGTGGTGACTGCCAGAGTTTTCTTTGAGGTGCATTTGCTTTCTGCATGCAGGAGTATTTACTGGTAGTAAATAATGTATTCAGAAGTCTTAGAGGCAGCTAAACTCTTCTGTTTAGCTAAACTGTTCTGAGACTGGGACGTGTAGCCCCCTTTATTGCCCCTCATCCTCTGCCCTAGCTGTACTTAGTGCTTGCTGTCTAAGCTAGTAGTGGGTTGTCATGCTGCATGTGTGGTACATGGACTATTCTCTCCTGGGAGTTGATCAGAAACTGTGCTGCTCTAAGTAAGGGAGTAACTAATATGTTTATTTGACATATGGCAATTGTTTAGTAGCCTTAGGACTAACCTGATTTCTGTCATCAAAGGTTACTGGGACCATTTAGGCAAAACAGATCAGAACCGTGGGGAATACCATGAAAAGTAATTTAGCTGATTTTTTTTTTTAATGTAATTTAAAAAAAAAAATTAAAGAATTGCTGGATTTAAAGGCAAACTCCTGGACTCTGAAGGTCCATTTCTGCCTAACTGAAGTTAGTGGGTGTTTGTTATTGATTCCCACAGGAGGAAGGCTTAACTTTGCATGTGCAGCTTTAGTTCTTTTTCCCAGTGCTGGTGGAGGGATGATGTGGATGACAGCAGAGTGGGTGGCTTGAAGGTGCCAACTGAAACACTGATCTTAGTGTAAGGTAAAAAATGACTGTGCCCCAGGTACCTAATGAGAAATCCTTGTGTGAGGCAAAGACTTAGGCTAGATTTTAACAAGCCGTTCTCATTGAGGGAAATACACTGCACTTCAGAAAGTGTATGCCCTGTGTAAGTCTCATGGAGTTCAATGGGATTGTGAAGGTTTGGGAGTTCCCCACCCCCCCCACACTTTGTAAAATGACCCAGACAAGAACTCAGTCGGCTGGAAGTTAAGGACTGAAGTTCTATTTACAGCTTAGCACAATGTACAAGCAGAGATATACACTATAGACACAATATTTACAGAAATATACAAGTTAAAGGTAATGCAGAAACACAACTCCCCTCCCAGAAATCAGAGACCCCAGGAGGGGCTCCCAACCACCCTTCCACCTTCTCCCCACCCCTGTACCTTACCCCAAGGTTTGCCTTACACGCAAGGTAAATTAGGAGGATCGGCTAGGGAGGTTAGAAGAAAAGTGGTTAGTGAGGATTAATCGGCAGAAGAACCAGAGCCAGAAGCTGCTAGATCCAGCCCAGAGTCAGACAGAGACTGACTTATCTATATATTTTGGTTATTATTCCTAAACAATTTTCCAGCAAGCCTATGAGTGAAGTAGACATCACCATGATTTCCTTTCACAGCCTATAGTGTAATTTTATCTATTAAAATATTCTAATTAGCCTCAAACCAGCACAGGGATAAAAGCAAGTAACTGAAGTTTCTGAGTGTGCTTCTTTTATTCCCCCCACACACCTGATGTATTTGGTGGCTATATATTTTTTTAGTATGTAGTGCTAGCAGGTACAGCAAGCTTTCATCTCCATGCACTTGTTCTGATAGCAACTCTTCCCCAGCACACTTCACATGCATGTGAGGAATCCTTCTCCAATTTGGAAATAGCTGAGTAGCTGCTGAGCTATTTAAATTATTTTGAGCTGTTGTTAGGTCTTTCTTCCATTCTCCTTAGGATTACTGTTTAGTTCACTTATCACTGAGAGAACAATTGGGATTTTGCCTTTAAATGGAGAGTAGAAGGGTTAGGCTAGAAATAATTAAATCTTTCTTTTTAAAACAGTATTTTTCACTTATTTCTTTAACCTTAAATATTTTTTAGTGCTTGTTCATGGTACTCGTAACAATGAAATATCAGCCATAGATCACAGGGTATTATGATGCAGTAGATAATGAATTAAATGTAACTACATTTTTGTTTATTCTAGATTTTTTTTTTAAAATTAAATTTGGCATTCAGATCAATGAGATAATTCTCATGTTCAAAATTCCACTATATTCTAGTGGAACAGTAAATATTGATGTAAGTGTTCCTAGGCAGTAACTGTCTTTGGAATGTGGTCTAACTGATGATGGAATGCTTTAGCTTTTAATTCATAATATCATTTAATATGTTTGTGTGTTAACATATTTCAAGATGATTTCATCCACCCTTAGGCAAAATGACAGACGCAGATCTCTAGATGAACTTGATTAATGCACCTACTTTATTTAGACTCTCCAAGTTTTTTGTTCAAGAAGATACTGAAATCAATATTCAGATTGACTTGCTGAAAGAACAGCAGAAAATAAGTAATTTAAGTGAGCCATGATAATGAAAAATATAGACAGCATAATTAGGCTATAAATCATTGTATGTTTAAACAGGAAAACAGAGCCACATTTTCATACCTTCACATCTTGGTACAGGAGAGTGGGAGGCTTTACTTTCAAAGCGGAAATGTTAAATGTGTAAAGTTTGAGTGTATGTTGGGCTTCCTGCTGACTAGGGCTTCAGAAGAAATTGTAGAACAGTAGGAGCTCTGTTAGCACACCCAGTTCACTGCACAGTGATAGCTGGAGATACAGGGCTGTCAAGGAAAGAAGATCTCTATGGAAGACACTTAGGGGTACTTGCAAGTCCAAGACTAGTTAAGATTCTAGACTACAACAGAGATGCTCTGAAGGTAAAGAATCTTACAGAACTGGTAGGGTGAGGTGCTTGGAAGAGGTCTTAAGAAGAGCTTCTGACAAGATAAAGCAAACTCAATACACCAATGACCAGTGACTCAAATCCTGCCCAAACTTTGCTGATTAGGTTGATATGCTCAGATCTCTGTTGCTGTTGTGTATTAGATGTGGCTGGCCTGATTTTGAACTGTTGTCACGTTTTGATTAATGAGTGTATTAACTCTGATCTTGTGATGCAGCAAGAAGGATTAATAGTGTGAACAAGTGAGTTTCTGTCAAGATATGTCAAGTATAACTTGACAAGTCTCGTGTCTGACTCCAAGGCCTTAAAGGTTTAAATAAATATGTATTCTGCTTACGATCAGTGGGCAAAGCCTCATTTCCAGTCACATGTGTGTGGACTCAATAATACATTGCTTTACTGAAGTGATTCCAGAATTTCCAGGGTCAAGTGAAAAACAGCATCTTGCTTAATGAAGGTGTCTAAACGACTGAAGTAAACAGACACTGGGACTTGCTTGAGTGAATGAAAGAAGTGTTTGACTGAAAAGCTAAGTGCACATTAAGACACATAATTATAGAAGATGAGTTAATATTATTGATCCTTGCTTACTTTATTTCAGTTTACTTATAGCCAGGGAAGGGGGCGGAGATGAAATATTTCTTGAGAAAATAGAAATGTTCCTGCTGAAGTTTTTGATTCCAGGGAAACTATTGTTTTCCACTGAAATGTTTTGACTGATCATTCCTCCGGCTGGCAATTTATACTGCAGCTCTCTATATTTGCTTTCAGTGAGAGCTTGGTGTGTAAACTTTTGGTTCTGTTTCCTCACTGAGTAGCTGTGAATGTGTCAACACTGGCTTTAATCCACTGTGCTAAATCAATGGCCACCTTCATCCCTTTTGTACTCCAGCTGAGAGCAATGGATGCTGAAATGAGGAAATCAATAGACAGTTAATGTCTTGGAGGAGAGGAAGAATTAAACATAAGTTGTAAAAAAAGCGTCGCAAAATATACGTAAATAAGATTGTGCAAATGACTTAGGCAAAAGAGCTCCCTCGACTTGTGGGATCTTTTCTAGAGAACTGGTGGCAGTTGTCTGCTGAATCAAGCAGAGTTTTCAGATAGTTTTGCACCATTTCTTATACTTAGTGTGATACTGCTCAGGTTGGTGTCAACCTGTTTTGCTTCCTTTTTTCAACTTGATGTGTTTTAGTAGCTCTTTTTTATTTGCTTGCTATTCAGAGATTGCACATAGTTCTGAGCCTGCCAACACCATCTCCTACCTCCCAACTTTCTGTTTTTATCTTTGTCTTGCTTCTGGCATCCTGCCTTTCGTGCAGTACTCAACACTTCTTAAATTGTTATCTTGCATGCTAACTGTGATCCTTACCCTTCTTTAAATCTCGTTTATTTTCCAAGGCTCTAATAAAAATCCTCTTGGCTCTAACAAAACCTTTTGAAACTAGCAGGTGCTTCTTGCATTGACATTAGCAGCCTCTGGATAAGTCTAAGCTGCTTTTCTTTAATATCTTAATTCACTAAACTGCAAGATCTTGCTGGTGAAAAACCTTATTGTGCTCTAGCCTGCAAACTCTAAATGTTAATAAAGTTGGCTTATGACTAAGAGTTAACTTGCTAGTGCTGAACCTGCGCACTTTGAGAAGAGCCCTGTAAGTGAGATGTGGAAAGGTTTAAAAATACAACAGTTTGTTCCGGGACCAAGCAAACTGGAATCTTGTTTTCCTGTGGCTTTATATTGTGTGGTTGGATTATCCTCCATCAAATTAAGTGCAGGGTCTGACCGAAACTTTTCCTGAATTTGTTAATGGCATTTGTAACAGGCTGCACTCAGGAGAATTCTGATGTCTAACTCCATAATTAAACTCATGCTGAACTAATTTAAGTTTCACTCCTCTGCATTGAAATCTCTCTTCACAAAACTTTTACAGACTAAATGCATTTAATACTTCAGTTCTTCTCACTGAAACCAGCTGAGTGGTTCAGATATTAAGAGAACACACAGAGGTGATGTGATTGTGATTGCCCAACCCCTTTTTGTCTCAAACCAACCTTAGAAAAGTGATTGGAGCAGGACTGATGGTCAAAATCTTTTGAAGATTGATGGCAATTTCCTAGTTTTGTGAATGGATGGAGAATTATCTACAACATACTCTTCTTGTCTTTTAGTGTGAAGTGGCATTAACGCTCAACAGATACTTTCTAAATCCCAGATACGCTGTCAGTATCCATCATAGGTGGGCATGCAATAAAAACCATCTTGGCATGTCAAAAGATGCAGAGAATGAGGTTTATTTTTGTTTCACATAGAATCTTAAAACAGTTTCATTCTAAACAGACAATGGGAAATAGAACTTTGTAGCAATAATAAAAAAAAAAAAATCTACCTTTTTATAGAGACTTCTCTTTTGCTTTTGAGAGGCCTCATTTTGGCTCTCTGTTACATCCTCTCCAAGTCCTAAGTGAGTCAGTGAAGTACCAGTAAGAGCTGATTCAGAGAAAGCTGGCAGGCAGCTAATCTGTATTCCTCATGACTTCATTGTGTGTTCTTTATTCTGGTATTATCAGCAAGGTTAAAACGTTTTTCCACCTACCAAATATATCATTAAGCCATGGAACTTGTTGCAACAGAAAAATGTGAAAACCAGGTGGGATGGGACACTTTTGCACAGAATTGCTCCACTTCTGGTTTTTAAACACAGTGATCCAGCTAAAACCGTCCATTTAGAAAATTGCTAGTCATATTCTTGCTAGGGGTACACGTTGTGCCTTCTTGTGAAGGAGACTTCTGGAGACTTGTCAAACCAGCTCAGTAGGCATCAATAACCTTAAAATAAGTTTTTACAGCACGTGATTCCTGCCACTGTCACCTTATGTCATCATTGCTAATGAGAGCGAGACATCCCTGCCGAAAGGTATTGTGAGTTTCAGGGCTACAGAAAAGAAAGGACTTGCATTAAAATTAAATGAGAAAGGCAGGCTTGTAATGACTGCAGGACATTTGTTTCTCAGTGGTGTTTGATTATCAACAAGTCTTTGTGATGTTTGCTCTGTAGCAAACCGTGTCTCTGCTGCTTCAGGCTGTGCTGGGCGTACATTGTCTATGATGAAAAAGGTTCTCCAGAGAGAAGTCACCTGGCGTTTACTTCTGGGTTTAGTCCAATTTGTCTTCCTTTATATAAATAAATAAATAAATAAACACACACATACACACACACACACATATATATATATATATATATATGCACTCTAGCACTACTCACTCCGAGAAAGGATTTAGGATTTCAGCAAAAACAGCTGAACAGAATTCAGGGAACTATTAAGTTTCTTCCTCTCTGTGAGCAACAAAAGGTTGTGCTTTCTCATTATGGAACTGTGTTGTTGGCACAATAATCTGTAACTTAAAAGAAAAGGCCAGCAAGGACTAAGGGTAATACTGGATTTGATGGTGTTTCACAAAGGTGGCTTGATTGCTGCAATACAGGTGAGAAACAGAATTAATAAAGTCTATTCTAGACTATTTTACTGTCATGATTCATAAAATAATGGCTCTTTGCCTTAAGAGACTCTGACTGTGTGGTGACTATGCATTTCTAGAGTTGGGCATTCTAAGTTGGGTATTTAGAGGCACAAGGAAACAAGTGAAAGAGATTATGGTTTTTATTTTTAGCCCAAATATTTTTTTCCTGGCCTCAGGTTCTTGAGTAAAAATTGAAGAAGGAAATTCTTAAGGAAAGAAAAAAAATAGACAAAAAATGTAATAACTTGTAGAGCACTTTATGAACCCTCAGTACAAACAGTATTTCTTGTGATAGCTTTGAAGATGGAATTTGGGTCATATTTCACATTCTGATGTATACAACAGTAGCAGAGAATGTGACAGACATAATTTTTTTTCGAGGAAGTCTACATCCCATCAGTACAAAGACCTACCACCCAGAACTCGTATTGCATTTTGTTATCTTGTTCACCATAAATCTGTGAATGTTTTGTCAGGGGAAAAGAAAGAAAAGCAAAAAGTGGATTATAATTTTTCTTCTTGAGCTTTTTCGTTGTGCTTCTTTGGCGGTATCCTAAAATGGACTCTAGAAGTACTGTGTGCAATGAAACTGTGTCAAAGAGCCAGGTCTTTAATTCATTCAAGTACTGATGCTCTGTGGTGCAGCTCCTCAGCAGTCAGCAGAATTGCTTTAGATATCCCCAGTGGAGGCTCTGCTCCATCTGTTTGATGTCAGAACAACTTAATGCAGGGTTGATATCATTCTTCCTAGGTTTGGTTTACTGTGCAGTTATTAAGGATGACCTCATCTTGTTCAGCTCTAGATGGCTGCAGTCCAGTAATTCAGAAATGAACCTAGCTGGCCTATGCTCCTTTTAGTCAATAGGTCAGGTGAATTAGACCCTAAAAGTGTCTGTTCCAGAGAGCTGGATGAAATATGAAGCAAGCATCTAACCTTTGTGAAAGGAAGCAGAATACAGATATGTTATGTCTTCTGTGAATGGTTATGAGCTTGTTTTGCTCTTGATCTGCATCTGAAATCAATGTACCCATATTAATGTGAATGTGTCCTGTGTTTGAGCAGGTTATATATCTGGGATATACATTGGGTACTCACAGTTTCTTGATTTAAGTTTGGGGCAAGAGAAGAGGTATATCTGCTAACACAGTGCATCTGGTGATGCGTTACAGCAATCTCCAATCCCAGGCTGTTCAAGGACACAGCACAATTTACATATGCTCAAACCAGGTGAGCAGCTGAGCCAGCACTGCTTGGTGTCCCACTGAGCTGTGTAAATGCTCAGCTGGGTGGTGTGGGATATGAGAAAAACTGCTGGTAAAGTTCCCTCTGGCTATTTTTACGTAGTAGACCACAGTTGTGTTACATGGGCAACGTCTAGTACATCTCAGTCATTTGAAGCAGGTATCCAAACAAGGAGAGAAAGAAATTTGAAGCAGAGTGCTGGGACTAACCTACCGATGAGGCAGTGCACAGCTGGATATCATGGAGGTACACTTATTCATCCCAAATGTTTCCCTTTCCCTTGTTTTGCTGCTATGAAACTTCAGCCTTAGGAGGCTGCGCTGTCTTCTCTTGCCACAGAGCTTGTACCAGCCAGTCAGCAAAAATGGAGGTGGGTCAGAATAGCAATTTTTGTCCTCTTGTGATTACTGCAGCATAATGAAAGCTAAAGAAGCCTGAAATTTGTTGTAAATGTGAGGGGAATTTGAAGGAGGCCTGCCAGCCATCTCTTCACATTACCTTGTCAACTGCTCTCTTTTATTTTTCTGCACCTCATAATCCAGCTCACAGCAGCTGCCCAGTGAACAAGCTCAGGTATAGCTTTGAGTTCTCAAGCAAGGTGAAAAATACCAAGCTTGACCCTGCGTTGCAGCAAGGACCGCAGTGCTGTGTGCCTCGCAGTGTTGTGATGGGCAGTATCAATGCCCTTAAGCCCAAGTGTACCCTCAGGAGCAGCTCCTGATCAGCAGTTACTGCAGCAGGCTTTAAAGTGAATGGTAAAGGTATCAAATACTGTGCTAGACAGTGATCTCTGCACAATTTACTCTTGATACCTTCTCTGTCTTTCCTAGCACAGCTCAGGAAAGGCACGAGAGAGAAACAACTGTCTCATGGAAACCTGTGTGTCCTTGCCAGGGCTGTGTGCTGGGGCAGTGCTTCCATTGCTGAAAGAGCAATCTTACAGTACATTTTGAGGGACAGGTGCAGCAAATTATAGCTGTGCAGTGCAGTGGTGCAGCTAACACAACCTGTCTCCTCCTGTCAACTTTCACCCTATACAGATTGCTTTTCTGGAGTTACTTACTTGGAGGAAAGCGTATTTCTCATAAAAATTCCTTAAATCTGTGTCCAGAGATAGAAACAACTTAGTCTGCCTCAGGAACTGGGCAATAATCTAAATTTGGCCAAGGTATAGCAGTAAAATATGCAGTGAAAGAACCCAACCACCCACTGTGTTTTTTCTCATCAAAGACACCAAGGGACTGGTAATGTTTGACCTGCTCTCCTCTTCTGTTTGTGTACGTCTCTTGAGAACACAGGCAATGGTTTAAACCCAAATGCTCAGTCCAGCCAAGCTCCAGAGACATCCTGTTCTTCTAAAACGGTGCGTGCGAAAAGGGATGGCAGTATTTCTTATTATAAAAATTCCCTGTGATTTCATTTGGGAGTTAATTTAGTATGCAAGCAGTGTTTTGGAGCAGGATAGAGGCTTTCCCATTTCTCATTCTCCTCTGTGATATTGTCTGTGTGGGAGGCAGCTGTTGGAAAGCCTGCAGGAACTTGAGAATTTGACTGAAAGCCATAAAGTTGCACTAATATACTCCAAAAGCTTTGTACAGTTTCCATTGGAATCTGGGCTGCAAGTTTGCAATGAAACTCAAAACTTTGCCTGCTTATCAATTATCTGATGTGAGTGTTTTGGAATACCTATTTTTAAATATTAAAATGAATGTGGAGTAAGGAAGAAGTACAATACCTCCCTCGAATCAATCCCCATGCAAGAAATTAATTAGAGCAAGGAATTCTCTTTGACAGCTATCCGTATGCCTGCTTGTGTCTGTGGCTTGCTGTTCGTTGGTGTTCAGAGGTTCTTTCAAACTGCTTTGCACTGTTGTGTTAATTAAGATGATGTTTTCATTAATTTCAGTTCACATTATTTTAATCTAGATTTTTGAAGAAAGGTATTTTAGCAGATAATGGGACGTGGGCAGTACAGCAGAGGCTACAGGGAGCTCATTACCCTTTTTTCAATCCATTGTAGTTTCTTCAGTCATTAATCCCACTTTACGCTTCCCTGTTGTTAGAATGTGCATTGTGAGTGACCTTTATTTTTCATATTCAACAATATGCCACTTTCCATACATAACACAAAGACAGAATGCAATTATTGGCAGCATTAGAATACTTCAAAAGGTTTAAGGATGTGGAAGAAAGCTCCCTGAGGAGGATATGTTTGAGAGGGTTTGAGACGGCAACACAAATAACCTTGTAAGGCTGAAGGAAAAGGCAGAGGAGAGAAAGGGTGATGATGTTTCCCTTCCCTTTTAACGCAGAGGAATGGTCCAAGTTAGGTTGGAAGAGGTCTGGCTGGTGCTAGTCCTTGCTTAAAACAGGTCTGACTTCAGTGTTAGGTCTCATCTCCCAGGGCCTTTTCCAATTGGCTTGCGAATGTGTCCAAGGATGGAAATTCCCAAACCTCAGAGGATGTGGATCCCAGGCTTGGACTACCCCCACGGTATAAGCTTTTGCTTACATCTAAGAGAATGTTTTCTTGTGACAACTAGCATCTGCTACCCCATGTCCTATTTCTGTTCACCTCAGAATTTTTGGTTTCTATAATCCCTCCATTAGGTAGTTAAAAGTTGTAATAGGATTCTCTCTCTTTTCCAGGCTGCAAACCCCCAGCTTTTTCAGCCTCTCATGGTACTTTATGTGCTCCAGGCCCTGGAGCACTGTGGTAGCCATCTGCTCTACTCACTCCAGTATGTCTGCGTCCCTTTTGTATGTGGGAGCCCCAAGTGAGATGCAGTACTCCATATGCTGCCTTACAATTGCCAAAGAGAGAGGGAAAAATCACTTCCCTTGATTTGCTGTCTATGCTTTTGCTCTGTATTTTGTTGCAGAGGTGCACTACTTGCTTGTGCTCAGTTTGTCCTGCAGGACCCATGGGTCCTTACCTGTGGAACTGCTTTCTAGCTGGTTGGCCTCTAGCCTGCGCTGCTGTGTGGGTTATTCTTTCCCCCACACAGAGCCTTACATTTGCTGAACTCTGGGAAATTGCTGCCAGCTAATTTCTCCTGTCTGTTAAGTCCCTCAAATAGCCCTTCAGTGCATTGACCTCTTCTCTCCCATTTTGTATCATCTGCAAAATTGCTAATTGGAGTCCATGCTTATGCCCAAGTTGTTAACATAAATGTTAAATGCTATTGTATCTAGTATCAATCCCTGAGTAACACCATGAGCAACAGGTCCCCAGCTGTACTTTTAATCTCGTACTACAACTACTCCCTGTCTTCTTGTAACTCAGCTAGCTATATGTATGCTAAGGCTCTCACCTGAGAGCTGGAAGCAAGCTCCCCAAAATGGGTGGAGCTGGTAACAGATTTATGGCTGAACTATATTTTATTAATAGATTTACTATCCTCTTTTGGTTGCTTATGAGGAGTCACAGCTTGGTCAGATAGAGAAGTGAAGGGGCCCCTTAGAAAAGTGAAGTAAGGGCTGGCTATAAGTCAGTTCTCAAGCAGATGTATTCAGAGAAAGGTAGGACAGAGAATTACCAACTCTCAGAAAAGCTGAAGCATAATTCTGGCACAGTCCTATAACTCACAGAGCATATTAGGCACTGAAGTTCTTATTCCTCATTTTCTTGATGAATGATGCAACAAGAGTAGAAAATGGCCAGAATGAATCTTGTCTGAGGAATATGATTGTAACAGTAATAAGGAATGATGTAAATTTAACTCATTCTTGCTACAGAGTATGAAAAAGAGTGACTAGAACTCTAGAAGAAGGGTGTGCAGCCAGTGTTGGAGATTACTGTGAAATAGCTCTTTAATCACTCTTCTTCATAACTTTTGAATTCTATTTAGCAAGCATGGCTTTTATGTAACATTGGGAGTGATGGAAAGGAAGTGCTCTTGGCCACACCTTTTTAACCAGTTTTAGATAAAGGAAAGGCATTCTGTAAGGATTATGCAGTCATAGAATAGGTTGAGTTGGAAGGGACTGTTAAAGGGCACCTAGTTCAACCTCCCCTACACCTTCCATCAGATCAGGTTGCTTAGAGTCCTGTACCACCTGACATTGTCTGTTTTCAGGGATGTGGCATCTACAGTCTCTCTGAGCAACCTGTGCCAAAGTTTTGCTAAATGTTACAGTAGAAAATTTCAGAGTAAAAAAAATTCTTCCTTACATCTGGGGTGCATTAGAAGGGCTGTGGCTAGTAGGTCAAGAGAGCTTCTCTTGCCCCTCTACTCTGCCCTGCTGAGGCCACATGTGGAGTACTGTGTCCAGTTCTGGGCCCCCCAGTTCACGAGGGACACAGAACTGCTTAAGAAAGTCCAGCACACAGCCACAAAGATGACTAAGGGAATGGAACATCTTTCTTATGAGGAGAGACTGACGGAGATGGGGCTCTTTAGCTTGGAGAAGAGGAACCTGAGAGGTGACCTCATCAGTGTTTATAAATATATAAAAGGTGAGTGCCAGGAGGATGAAGCCAGGCTCTACTCAATGATGCTCAATGACAGGACAAGGGGCAGTGGGTGGAAGCTGAAGCATAAGAAGTTTCATGTAAACATGAGGAGGATCTTTTTTCGGTGTGAGGGTGATGGAACACTGGAACAGACTGCCCAGGGGAGTTGTGGAGTCTTCTCTGTACAAGTTCCTGTGTGATCTGGTATAGGAGATCCTACTCTGGCAGGGGAATTGGGCTGGATGAGCTTTCGAGGTCACTTCCAGCCCCTGGCATTCTGTGATCTAATCTGAATCCACTCTCAAAAGCCATGAAACCTCTGTTAACAGACCACATGTTCTGGCTAGGATCAGTGATGTTTTGCTTTACATGAACGTGAAATATTGCGGAAAACACAATACAGGGTATAGAAATCGTTTGGAAAAGAGGTTTTTGTTCCATGAGAACTCTCTCTCTATTCTGACTTTTGACTCCTTTCTATATTTTCGAAGTAAAATATGTTTAAACTAGTAAACTCTAATGAATCCAATAACTGACATCCCTTCAGATTGCCTTCACACAGCTTTAATGTGTCAGTGTCTTAGAAGGGAGTAGTCTTTCTAAGCCACTGGTTTTTTGCAGTCTTCTGGGACAGTGTGTTGCTGAGCTATCTGTAGAGAGGTTTTCAGGTACCTGCCCTTTTCACTTGCTTCTGGCAAGTTCTGTGGACTCTCAAAAGCCTGATTCCCCTAAGATCTTGTCTTCATATCTCGTTAGTGACCATGATCGAAATGATTGCTTCTGAAACATGACAGCTTGGCTTAGCACTGTCCATTTTGGCAAATTCTTGCCTTTTCTTTTTAAACTTTGGAAACACTTTTCTTTTTTTTAATGCTTTGTTTTCAGTATCTCATCTCCAGGTACGTTAGCATTTCTTTAACTCTTCTGTTTCTTTGTGTCCTGATGAGAACCGTCTTTGTTGGGTTTTTCTGACTCTGGTATTCATTCTGATATTTTTCTCTCCATCACTGTAGGAGTTGGTTTGTTCAGTCCTGAAAAGCATCCTAGACAAGAGTGTTAGTATTTTGATAGTAGAAATGTTCACAGAGACCGATTCTCTTCTATTTGAAATGTTTCTTCTTGAGTGATTTGCTTCTGGTTCATCTTGCAGACTTGTAGATTCAATGCAAAGCTTTTTATCATGTTTGCATGCAGGTTTCGTGCTGGTTTCAGATCATTAGTTGCTCTTGAAAGTGTTCTTGCCATTACTAATGGCACCCAGGCTGAACCTCAGTTGTGATGAAGTACTTCCATGTTTGCAAAATCCTCTTTGGTGATAGCTTTTAGAGTTTTCCTTTTGGGTCTTGCAACCCATGCTTATCAATGAATTTCTGCTTTGACACTGCAGCTCCAGAGGAAACTTGGAAATGTTATTCATAGATCCTTGCTTAGGTCAATATAGCAAATGTATCATCTATCTCAGTTTGTGTACACATCTTCAAGTAGCTCTCAAACCTGTAGGGATGTAAAAGGCAAATAAACCACCTGCTCTGTGGTTCTCCAGCAGTACTTCTCCTAGCCCTCTCTGCTGCTGCAGTGAAGAGTTTGCCTTTCAGCAGGTCAAAAGTTGGTGTTTGCATTATTTTTTTTTCCTGTTGGGGGCTCTTCTCATGCTTGTAATATCAATGCCTGTTCACTAATCTAGCACGGGTTCTATGAGTCTTTGACAAAGAGAGCTTAAATTTATCCTTCTTATTTTTCAAATAGTTTTATCTTCCAGTTTTGGCATATGCAGTATTGCTTGAGCTTTGAGATTTTTTTGTTTGTTTGTTTGTTTGTTTGTTTGTTTTTTTTTTTTTTTTTCCCACCTGAGAATAATATGGCTCTTGCTTAAAAGTAAGGTTTGGTCTTCTATTACTTAAGACTCTTTGCTTTATTCATTCCTATTATTTGCTGCAGCTCAGATCCCTGTGCCATCAGCATCCTTTTCCCCATTTTCATATAGAACACTTACATTCTGCTTCACAGTGGTAAGGTGGGCACAGATGTGAGGGCTTCAGCTCTGCTCTTAGATGTAACATACTACTTAACCAATTTCCTATTATTCTACAGAAGCTGCAAAAGTGTAATTTGGGATTCTTAGCTGCATCTCATGGCCTTGTCACAAGGGAAGGGGAATGCTCAGCTCCTTCTCTTATTAGTCTGGGTGCTTCTGCGTCATTTTGACTAGTTGTATGACAGAAATGAAAGTTTTGCAGTGCAAGATAATAGTCTAGAACTCTTCCAAGGTGAAGACAATAGTGCCTACTGCAACAGAAGTTACAATGTGAGGGAAATGTGCTCCTCTCATGGAGCTGTGTAGGAACATTCAGACTATCTACGTATGACAGTTATCTAACCTGTTTTCTTAAACTCTCATGCAAGGAAGATTTAGCAGCTTCTTCAGGTGCTATGAAAAAGATGTTGTAATTTTGATACAACATTTCCTCCTTCCATGCTTCACTGGTAACCAAGGGAGAAAACAGATCTGCTGATTTGCCTATTCTCTGAATGATGACTCCTACTTTGGTGGAGTCTGTGGCAGTTGCTATACAACTTTTCTGAACTGCTGTCATTTTATTGATGTACTGTGTTTGGTCATGTTTGTATTCCAGGCTCTATACAGTACACCCTTCTGGTGAAAATTAACAGTTTCCAACGTGTTTAATTTGGCTACCTACTTATCCCCACCACGTCCATCTTGTATCTGTTATATGTGTTGTTAGAACACTATTTCTTTAACAAGATCTTCTAACAACAATGTGTAAAAATCCCTTTTTGTGTTTAAAAGGCAGCTTCACTGATGTTTTGGTACACTGGCCTGTAAGTGATGCACAACACCACAGCCTTTTTTCCATGTTGTGCAGTTGCCTGAATGGGGACATGTCCTGTGGTCTTGCTGATTGCTGTTACTGGCACTGCTTCTTACTTTCCAGCCTTTGCAAAATATATCAAATACATCTTTGCTGAGTGTGTTTCCCAATTTTGCTTGCAGATGCTTACTGATATATGTTCTTGGCCTTTCTCTGTGATTCTGTATATTTCTTTATCCTGCTGCTTGATACGTGCCTATGACTGTATATCTTTATTTCAGTAGTGCCAAAGCCATCCCAGTAGAGCTCACGGACTTGTATTTTAATAGTTATAACCTGTCTGCTTTTTAATAAGAAAGTCTTTTATGACTTCATCTTCAGAGGAAAGGGTCTTTAAATTTGTCTCTTCATTTTGTCTCTTCCTTATTGCAGTTTTAAAAATAATAAGTAGTGCACAGTGCTCTAGACTTACTGTGGATCTGTAAATGCATTTCCATCCTTGCTGTGTTTTTAAATTAATTTTCATGGAATACATTACATTCACAGGATGAAGGAGGGAAGAAAAAAGGTAAATGAGACTTCCTTCAAACAACTGACGGAAGCCTCATGTTCACAAGACCTAGACCTTATAGTGTATTTAAACGAAGCCATGCAGCAGAGCAAAAGCAATCCAGCAGCCACAGACTTCAGTCGAATAGACATTGGCATCTGTAAGGACTCTGTTCACTCTGAAAATCTAAACCAGAAATTCCCTGAGCACCACTCTCCTTGTGAGTGCCTTTCCTCCTCTTCCACCCTTCTATCTTCTGTCCTTTCATGATGCAGCTGCCTGTTCATCTTGTCTCTCTTCAGAGACTAAACATTTCCACTGAACCACTGAAGTCAATTAATATGCTGTGCAGACACCATTTTCAATTTCCTTGACCTGTTCAGGTTTCCTGTTTTGTGAGGCTTTTATTCTCTTTAGTGAACACTTCACTATTGCAGGTCAAAGTGTTCATAAGGCTGCTGGGGAGAGGCAAGAAGAAGAGAAACAAGGGTGCAGGTGGTCAACCCATTCAGTCAGTATGCAGGAGTGAGTACATAGAGAGTGCCAATGTCTCTCAGAAGTAAATGTATGGCTACATACTAGGAAACGTTTTTTTTTCCTCACCCAAGAGCAATGTTTTGCATGATTATGAGTGAAAATAAAGAACCAGTGATGATCTTTGACTTGAAATTAAACAGCCTCAGAAGTAGCATAAACAATGATAATTTAGATGGATAATTGCTCTTCAGAAAGTTATAGGAGTGAATAGCATTTGCTGTAATGCAAGAAGGATGAAGTGTCGTAGTGCGGGCTATTAGTTACCCACATGTCTGTTGCAAAAACAAAAGTGTATTTCAGAGAGTGTCTGTTTAGCAAGTTCTTTGAACATGTTTCTGATAGACTTTCACTAAAGATTATTAAGATAACTAAAATAAGGTGAACTTTGATTAGGTACTGAACATAGGAGGAAGCCCATGGTTTGACAGTGGCTAGAGAATCAGGTGAGAATGATCATGAAATGATACATTTATGATTCATAGGACTTAAAGAACAATAAGTAGCTAGAGTAACAAAGGATCTCAAGTAAGAAGACTTCAACAGTCACAAAATTGGTAGGTGTTGCCCAGGAAGCAAGCCTGATGGAACAGAGAGTTTAAGAAAGCTGTCAGTTCCTTAAAGAAGAATATTAATAAGGCTCTCTTCTTGTGGAGGAGAGATAAGAAGTCAGTAAGAGATCAACATGGCTAAATTATGAGCCTTTCATTGACTTCAAACACAGGCAAAAGGATACAGAAAGTAGAAACTAGGTCAGACTACTAAGAAGGAGCATAAAGGCATAGCAAGATCTCTCAGTGACCTAATGAAAAAGGCAAGATATAAAATGAGATGAAATAGCATGGGGCATTAGTTATGGGGAGTCCAAACATTGACACTTAATAGACAGAAGATTTGGAAAAGCCTAAATCCATGAATGCTTTATTCTCTATTTATCTCCACCTGCCATCAGGTGGATAGTTCTATTAATAGCAGTGCCTAAAGGAGAGAAATGCCAGCCAAGGGCGGGAGAGGCATTCAGCAGTTTCTTGTTAAAGCAATTCTAGCTGTGCTTTGCATATGTATTTACTGTTTCTGGGAGTGCTTGGAGATAAGTAAGAATCCAAATGGATGTAGAATGTGGATAGATGCCAGGGAACTAGGGTGTGTGGGAAAAGACTGTAGCCTGATTAATACTTTCAAAACAAAAATTTCATGTTGAAATTGAGTATATTGTCAGTGAAGTTCTTCAAAGGTCTCCTCTGAGTCTGGCTGCGGCCAGTGTTTTTGTATGTGATGCTACCATAGAGGATACTGAGATAAGAATCCCTGTCTGTACACTGTGATGCAGACCATAGTTCAAAATGATCTTGATGGAATGCAGGAGTGATGTAAAAAATGTAGACTATTACTAGTAAGAAGTTATTATATTTCTTTTATATATTATATTTGAGACCTTGAGTAACCTGTACTAGTGGGAGATGTCCCTGCCTATGGCAGGGGGTTGGAACTAGACGATCCTTGAGGTCACTTCCAACCTTACCATTCTATGATTCTATGATTATGCAAAAGTAATCAAGTGTGCCAATATAGGGTGAGAAGAAAGCTATCTGGACATTCAGAGATAGGTGAAGAGGTTGTAGAGGACAGCAGATTAGACACAAGGCTCGCAACAGCAAGCTTTTGCAGACCTGCAGACCAGTTAGTGTCACAGGGACTTGTGAACAGGAGCTGTCCACAATGCAATACAGCTACTTATGCAAAGCAAAAGGATGGCCTGAGACAGAGACTTGTGCTGGCTTTGGTGCTATTCTTCAAGAAACAGATGACTTCTTCTCTAGCTGAGAACAACCAGAAACACCACCTACAAGGAAATATTGAAAGAATTTGGCTTGTTCAAACTAAAGAAAGAATATTGAAAAAAAGAGAGTCTCTTTCTTATTCAATTGTCTTGTAATTTTTTACTTAGTTCCCCACTTGTTTTCTGTGTTCAAGGAAAAAAGAAGACTATCTTCTGTAAGTGCATTTTTAAAACAAAAAGGGAAAGACTTGACCTACATAAAGGCAGATTCAAGTTGTGCTGTGAAGTGTCCCACACTATGGCTGGTTTAAGAATAGATTTGACAAATATTCATCAGGAATATCAGAAGGATCCTGCCTGTCAGTTGGTACCCTCTTGGATTTGTTCCAACCTGTGTGGTTTTTTTTTTTGTTTGGGTTTTTTTTTTGTTTTTTGTTTGTTTGGGGTTTTTTTTGTTTGTTTGTTTTTATGGTGCAAGTCAATGAGATTTTAATTGATATGATTGTTTGGAATCAATGATACTTTTTGTTACTAATGCCATACTGGTTTGTGAACAGAATGACAGGAGGATGAATAGGAATATTGCTAACGGGAATCTCTTGTTTTCTCACATTTCAATTTTGTCACCTAGTCACCACAGAAAGGGATAACACTGCCTGGCATAGCTGACTGCTCACTTAGATAGCTAGTGAAGTTCATATATAAGCCTTTGACTGAAAACTGCTTAACTCTGGGTGCAATATGTAAGTAATATGTTCTCACTTCACAAATGGTGAATGAGCAGAAAAAGAAATGCCTTTGTGATCATTTGTTTGTAACACAAATCTGTTCACAGTGTGAAATGAAATCAGTGTTGCCAGTAGATTTTTTTTTTCAATATTCATTATACTTCAGAACTGAATAAATCTGAGAGAGCATCTTAAACATGCAAAACATAATTGCTGAAGATTGAAGCTGGCTAGGGAATTAGGACTAACCTATCTGTCATCTATCAGTTGCAGAGGGAACGTGGTTGTTGTTAGACTCCAAGATGGTTTATGTGAAGACAGAGTTGTGCTCAGTGGCACTAAAGCCATCCATGAGGCAATATGTTTCAGCCTTGTGTCCTCTCAGTTTTCTGAGATACTTGTAGATAGAATTTCCTAGAAATAGATGCTACTGTGGGTTGGTCAATATATAGGGAACCAAAGCTCCCAAAGACTGGCAACTTAAAAAGGAAAAAAAAAAAAAAGTTCTGAAGATATAAGGACAAGAGTGAGACTTTTCTTCCTAATAAATCTGTTCTCCTGATCTGTGAATACTTCTGATGTCTGTGACAATTTTTCAGGAGAAAGAGCATCATATTCTGGTGCCTGATATGGTTACACTTCCATGCCATGTATTCATGTATAGCAATACAGAAAACATCAGTATTCTAGTGAGGAAGTGATTTTTTGTATGTTTGTTTTTTGGAGCACCATCAGAATGTGTAATCAATTGTTTGTTACTTTGGGGAAGTTATGCATAATGCAACCTGTGAGAATACCTTTAGCACTGCTGCTAAAGAAAACCCATTTTTTGAAAATCTCAGGATTTAATGAATGCAGGAATGTGTTATTCCTTGCAGTCATTATTTCAAAGATTATCCCAGGTTATTAGATCTGATTAAAGGATTTTACGCTTGGCTTGCTCGGGAATGGAGGATTAAGCAATAAGGAGCTTTCTCCTATGTTGTATCTTGAGCTTATCATTTCAGTACTGTGGGGCTCTGCTTACTTAGCCATTATTGAAAAACATACAGATTTTATTAGTTTATAGCTTTTTAGATCAGTCAGAGCTATTAAGCCTGATAGGTGATATCCTGGCTAACAACTCCTATTACAGACTAGGTTTGCTCTGTTGGCTTGAGCAGTGTATGCTCCCTGTAAATACAGAGCACTCAGCCCATGTGGCATCTGCAGGGACTTTGATGACTGTGAGGGCTGAACTCATCTCTCTGTTAGCAAATACACAGGACATTTTGAGATCTGAAACTTTTTAAACTAATAGGAAGGGCTTGATATTCTTCAGCTTTGCCTAGAGATAAGGAGATACTAAGATGGTTCAGAGGTTACCTGGGTGGATTTTTTTTTGTCTTCTTTCAGCTACTTCTGATCTGTCTTTACACAAGACCAGGCTTCATTTACTGCTTTCTTCTGTAGACTTTGGAAGAAACATTATGCACGCTTGACTGTTACAGTAGTGTCCAGAAAGAGTACAAAAGCATTTCCACTGTGCAGAGGCTGGGGATTAAAAGCATGTCTGTCTGTCCCCTTTCTGAGGCAGTACAGATGTGGTCAGAAGACCACTGTGAATTGTCCTCCTGAGGATGAAAAAAACATCCTGCAAGGATTAATTCGTGTGTTTTGTGTGATATCAAATACCACTGGATGCATCTCATGTCAGATGAAGTTGCCAAACCACCATCCATCATATTTGAAAGGTCAGGGCAGACTGGTGAAGTTCCTGCTGACTGGAGAAGGGCAAACATAACACCCATTTTCAAGAAGGGAAGAAAGGATGACCCCAGGAACTACAGACCAGTCAGTCTTACCTCTGTGACTGACAAGATTATGAAACAGATCCTCCTGAAGGCTCTACTAAGACAAATGGAAAACAAAGCAGAGGTGGTTGGTGGTAACCAGCAATGGCTTCACCAAGGGCAAATCATACCTGATAAATCTGATGGCTTTTTATGATGAAGTCACAGCAACAATGGACAAGGGAAGGGCAACGGACATAATCTACCTGGACCTGAGTAAAGCATTTGACTCTGTCCCACATGACATCCTGGTCACCAAACTGGAAAAACATGGACTTGATGGATGGACCACTCGCTGGATAAGGAATTGGCTGGACGGTTGCACACAGAGAGTGGTGATCAAGGGCACAATGTCCACCTGGAGACCAGTGACAAGTGGTGTCCCTCAGGGGTCAGTGCTGGCACCAGTGCTGTTTAACATCTTTGTCAGTGACATGGACAGAGGAATGGAGTGCACCCTCAGCAAGTTTGCAGATGACACCAAGCTGTGTGGCACAGTCGACTTGCTAGAGGGCAGGGATGCCATCCAGAGGGACCTGGACAGGCTGGAGAGGTGGGCCCAGGCCAACCTGATGAAATTCAATAAGGCCAAGTGTAAGGTCCTGCACCTGGGTAGGCACAATCCCAAGCACAAATACAGGCTGGGTGGTGAATGGCTGGAGAGCAGCCCTGAGGAAAAGGACCTTGGAGTCTGGGTTGATGAAAAGCTCAACATGAGTCTGCAGTGTGCACATGCAGCCCAGACAGCCAACCGAGTCCTAGGCTGCATCAAGAGAAGCGTGGCCAGCAGGGCAAGGGAGGTGATTCTGCCCCTTTACTCTGCTCTCGTCAGACCCCACCTGGAGTACTGTGTGCAGTTCTGGAACCCTCAGCACAGGAAGGACTTGGAAGTGTTGGAGCGGGTCCAGAGGAGGGCCACAAAGATGATCAGAGGGCTGGAGCAGCTCTCCTATGAGGACAGGCTGAGAGAGTTGGGGCTCTTCAGCCTGGAGAAGAGAAGGCTTCGAGGGGACCTGATAGTAGCCTTCCAGTATCTGAAGGGGACCTGCAGGAAGGCTGGGGAGGGACTATTGACAAGGTCTTATAATGACAGAATGAGAAGTAATGGATTTAAACTGGAAGAGGGGAGATCCAAACTAGATGTTAGGAAAGGATTCTTTGCAGTGAGGGTGGTGAGGCACTGGCACAGGTTGCCCAGGGAGATTGTGGCTGCTCCCTCCCTGGAGGTGTTCAAGGCAAGTTGGATGAGGCCTTGAGTTGACCCGTTCTAGTGGGAGGTGTCCCTGCCTATGGCAGAGGATTGGAACTGGGCTATCTTTGCAGTCCCTTCCAACCTAAACCATTCTATGATTCCATGTAAATATGGTCTTTGCCCATGACAAAACATTTTTCTTGTCCCTAGACAGCTGCCTAAAATTCTAGGTTTGTATTTCCTGGGTACTTTCTTGTGCTAGTCCTTCAGCTTATTTCAAGTGTAGAATGAAGGACCTTGAAGTTTAGAATGAAACAATCTTCAAACCACTTTCCCACAGACATTGCCAACAGAATTGACACATCACACTGTTCAGACTGCTTATTGATATTTCAAGGTAAAACATGCTTATAGAGTCCTCAGATGTTCTTTTAAGTGTATTGGCTGGTGGTCACTTTTAGTGTTAAACTGAAGTGTACAAAAGCAGATAAATACACTTTTCTTGAGCTTTCACAATTGCTAATGAATTTAATTGTTACTGTCGTGTCTAATTGCCATTACCACTTTGGTCTTGATTTTCCCACCCCCCAGCTTTGGCCTCTTTTCCATATCAAAGAGCTGAAAACCAGACACTATTCTTTCACTTTTTATTCCCTGAGGTCAATTCATAACTTATTCAGCCTATTAATTGTATGTTGCATCCTGCTTGGCCTATCTTTCTTCAAAGAATGGATTTGCAGCTTCGCGGTTCATCTTATTGCCAGAGTTCTGGTGCTAGTTCTCATTTAAATAGACTTGGATTCAGCAGAAAAGAGTCTCTTTACCCCCTGCAGGAGTCCTGGGAAAGCTCTGGGCTGCACAACTAGAGTCAACTTCTAATATGTAAGGTGGTGTGGGGGTGACTGGGGTGTAGGAAAAGTAAGTTATAATAGTGCCAGAGGAGAGGTACAAAAAAGAGCTTAGATGCCTGCAGTGTTGCTGATCTTGGATATTCGTTTGATTTTCTTACTGCTCCTTGCCAAGACCCTTCTTCTTTGTGTATTGTCCTTGGCAGAGGTATTTTAGCAGGTTAAATGGTACAAAGGTGGACGCTTGAGCAAAGTGTTCTGCTCAGCTACTCTTCTGTCATTTGACCCTTTACGAGTTAGAAAGGGATGGACCTGGGTAACCTCAGGGAATCATGAACAGTGGCTAACAATTCAGAGAACCTCCCTGGCTGAAGCACACTTTAGTTTTTGTTTTGATGTTGTTTTAATCAACCAATTAAACTTAGCAAGATATGAAGTGCATTCAGACATTAAATGCTTTTCACCTAAACCAACATCAGGCAGAACCATTTTATTAGCATTCTTAGACCTCCAATGATGAGCAATGATGGCAAATCATTAATGTATGTTCTGCCATTTTAAAAATTAAATCTGTGCCATGAGGTGTTTTACTGGTTTATAGCTATTATATGAAGCCCCTTGGGTTGTTCTGATAAAAGATGCCCCATAAATTTTATGTAGCCTTGTACTGCATTGTGTTTTACTGCAATATTCCAGCTTTTCAAATAAACCTCTAAGGCATCATCTTGGGAGAAAGACATAGAAATTTGTGTTGGCAATTTCTAGTGAAAACACCTATAGTTTACAATTGTCATCTCTGTTCTCAGTGAAATACTGCCTTCTGTCATTTTCAATGGAAAAAGCTTAGGTTAAAGGATAGGAAGGAAGAGAGAACTGCAAGAATAAAGAGGATCTATTTTCAATGTATTTCTTACATGTCTGATTACACATCAGTTGTTTTCTCTCTGCTTGTTTGACTCCTGCCCAGAGTTTTAGCATGCTTTCCTGCAGTGCAGCTACTTCTATAAAGACAGACAATGCAATGATCTACAGAGGAGGACAGAGGCAGGTGCACGTGGTTCACATGTTCGCAGCTCCTATTGATTGCCCCTGGGGTAAGTAAGTCAACTCTGGGACGTCATCCAAGCTTGAGGATGTTCCCTTGTAAATCCTCTTTGGACAAACAGAAAGATGCTTATTTTGACAAGCCTCTGAAGATTTGTAGACTCTACAAAGGAGAAGAATGGTCTCATGCATGGTAACCTGAAATTTAATCTAATTCCCATTTATGCCACGATATGCTGTCTGCATGTTGCTATGATAACATTTGAAGCCTACCATCTTCTGATATTTTGGAGGTCTAGAGGTGAATGTCATCTGTACATTTTCAGTATGGGGATGCTGCAGTGTTCTGGGTTGCTTAAATGATGAAAATTTGAGATGGGTATGTGGAGGAGACTTGGACAGATGTCATCTCACTCTGAGTATGCAGAGGCCAAGGCAAGTGGTGCTGACAGGGAAGGGAGGCTTTTAGGAAAGCAGTAATGCCAATCTCTGTGATTCCTGCATTCCAGAAACAGGAAGGGATCTAGAGGGACTGCAGAAACCCAGCAGCTCAAAACAGGCTTTCCAGACATTGAGGAATACAGAGGAGCTTCCCCTATGCTGTGAATGCTCTTCAGCATCACACCAGTTGTTTCTTAATGTGGAAATGAGTTTGCCACTACCACTCTGCTTAACAACTGAAATTAGTCTTCACTTGAATTACTTTGGGGCATGCAGGAAGGAGATACTTTCTAGGTCTTTCAATTTCTTCAAGAACTACCAGTGCTTTTCCTTAAAGCTTTACTCACAAGACATCTCTCTTATTGATTAAAAAGCTCCCCTGGTTTCCAAGGTAAGATCAGAAAACATTGCAGCAAAAGACACACTCAGAATGGTCTCAGGAGTTTTCAATCTCCTGGTGTTTCTGAGGACTTGTCAGTCTCATCAGTTATTTTGGCAGAACCAGTGATGTGCCAGCTAACTCTGCCCATCGACAGATCTCAGACAGTACAGGATGTCAGAGTCGCTGTCTCTGAGCAAATAGCTTGAGAACTAATACCTCTTCAGTTGTACCTTTTGAAGGATGCAGGTAACTTCTGCTCGCTTTGACACCCACTTCAGTGGGTGATCTAGTGCAAAGAGTGAACAAAAACCAGAAGAGGAAAGAAAGCTTTGAAATACACCTCTTGTAAATTTGCCTCCTGGGTTTTGCTGTTATTAGGTGTGCTACTGTTCCTAATGCCTCTGTGTCAAAGACTAGGGCTGGACTGGCTGCTGGGCAAGTGACAGATGCTCTCTATTAACACATCTCCCTTCCCAAAAGGGAGTAGAAAGGGAATAAGGGAGAGAGACTCATGATTTGGGAAAGGAAACTAGAACAACTTTAACAAAAATAACAATACAGTGAAATGTATACAAGTACAAACCCAATATTGAATTTAAATCTCTGACAGCAGTTATGTCACTCTCACCACTGATGCTGTGGGCAGGCACTGGACAAGTCCCAGACTGGTCTTGCTACCAGGAAGGAACTGGGTTCAGGAGCAGGATGGACAGAGTCCTTTCTAGGACACTGACCATTGAAAAAGAGATTTTGACCCTTGTGATCCCTCAGCTTGATACTGAATATGACATATATGGTATGAAACACCTTGTTGCTCAGTTTAGGGTCACCTGTCCTGTCTGCTCTTTCTCACAGCTTAGACATCTTTCTGCACCCCAAGATAGTACACAGGATTTAGCAGTGAGCTTGTTTGCTGCAGGAGCAAGTGTAAGCAAGTGCCTTTCTGCACACCAGTTCTTGGTAGTAACTATCATCAGCTTTATCACTACCAGGAGCAGAAATGTGCCATTAACTTCAGAAAGTGCAGTTAGAAAAGACAGAGCTGAAAAGTAAAATCACTGAACAGAATTAGTTCTGTTCTATCTCAAACCAGCCACTCTGTAAGCCCATTTACAGTCCCCCTATTTGCTAGGAGCAGTTCTGTTCATTATTTTCCATTCTTGTCAGCAATTTTAATCACAGTGATGAAACCAGATTAAAACTATTTAAATATGCTAATATGGTGACAGGCAATTGAATGCCTTCTTATAAATGATTCAAAATCAAACATAGCTTCTTGTGCCTTGTACAGCTGCACCTTATTAGCTTTGATATTTCTACTTGTCAAATACATTATATTGCCACTTACTTCCTTTGTGGTCTGACTTACCCTTTTCATTGCTTTCAGTTTATTTCATTTTCTTCCCAAATTGCTTTCTTGTGCTTCTCTCATCACTACAGTGGCTTGGTAAAACTGCACCACAAATGGCACCTAATTGTATTTCTTATGCATCATAACTTACTAGAAAAACAGGAGATTGACCATAAACAGTTCACCAATCACTGAAGGGGCTAAATCAAGAGCTCTCAGTATATGTTTTGCAACCATCAGGGCTGGAGGTCTACTTGCAAACTTCAGAAAGTGCTCACTAGATGTAGGAATACAGTGGTAGCTGAGCTGCCAGATCTCCCAGGGAGAGGGATGTCAGCATTGTGTTACAGGTTTTATCTCCAGGTTGAGTTTGGCCAGATAGAAATGTGGCTTCGTTTCATGATCTAACCCAGTTATGGTAGTGAAACATTTTGCATTAGAAGTTTTCAGTGTAGCCCTAAATGAAGAAGACAACCTTGGTCCCAGCAGAGAACTTGGCCTGTTTTACAATGCTGTCAGTTAGATGAAGTGGGAACAGAGAAGTGGTGTGTCTGGTTTGTGAGTGCAGCAGAAGAGCTTGTCCTGCATGGAATTATGTGGGAGATGCATATTTTGCTGAAAAATGTGGCCTCTAGGCCACTCTCTTTCAGAAGATATTTTCTTCAGTGTTTACAACCCAAGCTACTAAAGAAACTGTTTGGAAATTCCTAGCAGAAAAAAATGTTTAGATTACTTTGTTCTGTGACATAATGTTTAGAAACAAGATCTTTAGAGCTGTGTGAGTGATGTACAACATCCACAACTGGAAGTCCTGAAACGCAGTCATCTCTGCATTGCTTGGATGATTAAGGCATGGCAAATAGAATCATAGAATGGTTCTATGATCCTCAGCCATAGCCTATAGGTCTGCTAGAGTCCCTTGTTTTCTAGTTACTCAGTTGAATGTGGTAATAATGAATAATAAAAACACAACAAAAATTATCACAGTGATTTATAATTTCATCTGAAATACTAAAGAAGGTCAGAAACTCTTCTTTTAAACGAACTCAGAATTGTAGAATCTGGATAAAGGATAGGGTTTGAATTCCATAAGAAATGTGGGAGAAGTTGGAGAAGTTAAACAACATGCATGCCATACTTTTCTAACCAAGATGCTATTTGCATGCCTTGTGTCAAAACAAATATGAAACTGCAGCCATTTGAAAAGTCTCCCTTCACTCACAGTAAGAGCAAAAAAGTCTCTTACTGTCCTTGACAGTGAGCTGGGAGAGAGTGAGTGACCTTCAGAAGCAGAAGAAAATTATGTGGAGGACACCTGGGAGTGCCCTGTCTTGTTACATCACCACTTCATGTAACTAAGAAAGTTTTCAAGAGACATCCAAAATTCAGCTCTTAGAGGGATTTACATTCCAACACAGTGAGACATGTTTCCTACCCAGGCAGAATAATCTGCTCATAAAATCTACTTAATGTGGGAGCAGGCATCAAAATTGAGCAAATAATTTTAGTAATTTTCTGCCCTGGTATGCATAAATGTAGCAAATGTGAAAATACAAGATTTATCTCTGAGTGTATAAAGCTAATGGAAGTAAATCAATGTATATAAAAACAAGGGAGAAATGTAATTAATGCCTCTTAGCACAACTCTTCTCCAAATAAGAAAAACCTCTGGCAAAAACTACACCTGCAAGCAACTGGGTAATGTGAAGAGCCACTTACAGCCTTGGCTAATGGAGCTCTCAGTATATAAAATGATGAGCTCCCAGCCATAGGGTTTATTGAAGATGTTAAGTAGTTCAAAGCACATGAACACAAGCTGAGCTGCTTGCTGCTCAGCTTTGCCAAATGGTCTGCAAAAGGGAGATTTAAATAGGAGATGGCAGGAAGTTTTTGCTCTGGATGCTGTCACCCTCCCCATCCAGGGTAAGACTCATTTTAGAGCATGTTTTCTAATGTTCATCTCTCTATAATCTGTGATTCAAAGGGACAGATCTGAAGATAATTACACATTGTTTTAAACATAGCTTTGAGTCAATGCAAAATTACTGCTGGGTGCTGATGTGCTGTTATTTTTTGGTGGAATTATTATCATCTTGCTGAATTGGAACAGCCAGAAGATATTTTTTTTTTCTTACATAGATTCATTCTGCTATATTCTGTGATTAGAGCATGAGGAAACTGCATCTCAAAATCTTAATGTAAATGGACTTTAAAATGTCATTCCTTTTGTCACCTCTTCACTTAAATTCTCAGCTTCAACTTTGAATTTTTCTATTTCATTTTCACTTATTTATATTCCAGACTGTACCCTCAATAACACAAAATAGTGATACTGTATTTCTTTCCTGTTCTTTCCATTTTGTACATCCCAAATGTACAATGACAGGACCCAGTGCTGAGACACAACACTGATTTAAGATTGTTTCCCTGAGAGAAATAATTTGGTTGTAGTCTGTAGAAGATCTACTTTCCTGAGGTTTGATTTCATGGAACATACTGTTGGAGGAAGCTCTTGCACATCTATGAATTAGCAACACCAAGCACAACAGAGTCTCAGTCCTGACTACAACCTTCAGGCTTTTTAAAGAAAAATAAATAATAATTAAAAAGTAGTAAGAAGAACACAATTACAGAGCTATTACTCAGAATCTCCAATCAAACCTTCCCTGGCATCATTGTTAATAGTCTTCAGGTAATACTGTGGAAGAGTTTTTACTGCTTATATTCAATTCAATTTATTTTTCATTTTCACTTCTATTTATCTGTTGTTAGGATAATGAAAGCTTGATCCACCATTCATCATTCCTGGTCTTAGCATGATCCATGTTTGAACATTTAAATCTGATTATACCAGTGATGTAGCTCAGGGAATTAGCACAGCAAAGTGTGAGCAGCAGGATGTTGTCTGGCTTTTCTTTCCCTGGGTGGGTTTTTTTTTTTCAGGTGGTATTATTATTTTTTTTTTTAAGAAAAAATTGAATTGACAATATTGGAAGGGAATGGAGGAGAAGGGAGGATTAAGCACAAGGTTAAAATGGTTTAATAACAGCCAGACAGAGTTCTGAGAGTGCTTATCAGCATCTCTCCCTCTCTGGATGTATAACAGCTCAGGTGCAGATGGCTTCCCAGTACTCTGGTGATTAATTTTACTGGCTCTGTATGAAACCATACAACTGGGAGAAACTTTAGAAAAGGATAGGAGTGCTAAAAGTGACAAAGAACAGAAGAGACCAGATTTGTTTTTGTCCATGCATAGACAATCCAAAGCCAATGTCACACTGACTTTCATGAAGAGTAAGACCTTGAAGGCCAGTGGTTGTTAGCCAAGGTGGTTGTATGGACTATTTGACTGACAAAATGCAGGCAGCTTATATGGGGGAAGAGAAGTTAGTGCTGCCACAGCTTATTCCTTCTCTTGAGGAGCACAGTGGCAACATGACATGTGCAACATGACCACATTGCAGAGCTTTTGTGAGCACAGTAGTTGATCACAAATCACAGGTTACTGAGAAGCCAGGTGAAATAAGTATTATAGCCACAGCTGGTGACAATGTTCGCTCCTCTAGGCCTTGTCCCTTCAAAGAACTCCTCTGGCTCTAGCAGTTGTGGCAACATGTGATGGTTTGGGAGTTCCCCACCCCCTATACTTTGTAAAATGACCCAGACTAGAACTCAACTGGCTGGAAGTTAAGGACTGAAGCTCTATTTACAGCTCAGCACAATGTACAAGCAGAGATATACACTATAGACAGGAATAGTTACAGACATAGACAAGTTAAAGGTAATACAGAAACACAACTCCCCTCCCACAAATCAGAGACCCCAGGAGGGGCTCCCAACCACCCTTCCACCTTCTCCCCACCCCTATACCTTACCCCACGGTTTGCCTTATGCACAAGGTGAGTTTGGAGGATCGGCCAGGGTGGGGTTAGAAGAAAAGTGGNGGCCAGGGGGGGTTAGAAGAAAAGTGGTTAGTGAAGATTAATTGGCAAAGAGGAGACAGAAGTTACACTGCCCGAGATGCTGTGTCCCTACAGAGAGACTGAGTTATCTAATGTTTTGATTTCTTCTCTTAAACATCTCAGCAAACCTATGAGTGAAGTAGACATCACCATTGTTTTCCTTTCACAGCCTATAGTGTAATTTTCTCTATTAAAATATTCCAATTAGCCTCAAACCAGTACACAACACAAGCAACCCAGACCTTGCCTTTGCTTCTGCCAGTGTAGATGCTATTAAAATTTAATGTTAGTTAATTTTAGAGCTATTATAAAGCTCCTCCAATGGGTTGTATTGAAAACCAGTTTACAAAGCTTGAGCAAATGTAAGGTTGAGGCAGTTCTTCCTTTGGACACAGTTGAATCACTTCCCACCAGAACTTTTCTGTTCATTCTTGACAGAGACATGCTACACAGGAACCAAGCTGCAGAGGTTTATGAGAATAATGCTGAATGGTGCAGGAGCAATAAAGGTTATTAATTACTCTGTTAATATCAGCAAGATGAGAATAATTGATTTAAATTCCCTCTGCAACAACCAATGACTAGTTTCTAGTAAAGCATCTTACAAATTCCTGCTGCACAGCCATATCCTGGTCAGCTCAAATTGCTGCTCTTCTCCGTGCCACAGTTAAGTTTCAGATGTGACAAAATGTTTCCATAAGATTCACACACACACACACACACCATGGTTGCACTTATTGTAGCCTTCTTGTGCATTTGTGTGTCTCTGCAGCAGATATCAAGGGCCATTTTGCTGACAATCCCCAAAGTACCAGAGCAAGATCTGCAGTAAACTTTGCTTGCGTAACCTGTATGTACTTACAGACAGGTTTGTTGCTCCCTCTGCTTCCCACCAGCTAAGACAGCTTAAATATATTATTAAGCAAGGCTTTAAGATTGTCTTTGTCTCAATTTTTTTATGGTATGAAGGCTTCAAACTCACTAATGACTTTTCACAGTTGTTACTCCCAAATCTACTCTAAAACTCTTGCCCTGTAACACCTCTGTGTAACACAGAGATTTGGAAAACACAAGATGCCTGGGCAATAATAGTGGCAACCCATCTCAATGTCATTCCTAGCCTGACAAAATAGTGAGGTTAGAGTGATTTAACTTCTCTTCCCCCTCCACAGATCAAATTAACTTGAATTGCATCATATTTATTGCGAGCTGTGGGTTGTCAGTTCAAAACTGGGAGATGTGGGAGTATGTCTCTGTGTTCAAATCCTCCCATTAAAATCAGAATCAAGATCAATTTATACATGTAACAGTTGGAACTCTTGGTAAGCTCTGTGTAAAGAAGACACAGGAGAGAGAAAAGAAAGGAGTAAGCTAGCAGGAATATCTATGAGAGCAAGAAGTTGCTCTGAACATCAAGGCAGAGGATCTCTGTCAACAGGGGCAGTGCAGTGAAGATGCAAGGCGTTAAGTTGGAGTCTTAGGCGTGCAAGTTGGGTGGAATGTAGGGTGAGATAAACAGCAGGAAAAGATCATACTGCAGGCAGATTTGTGTAGGCCATTTAAAGAAAAAGGTGGGAGGTGCAGGCTTGATCTATTAGAAAAGAATATCTGGATTCAGCTGGGCAAGCAGGAGAAAGGAGATTTATGGATTTCTCTGGGCAATGTTCAAGACTGTGGCTTGTATGTCACCCTAAATAGTACTGTTTCTCCTAGTCATCATATACTGAAATATGGACCTGCTGCTAGTAAGGCAACGAAGAGAGGCCAGAACACAGAACAGATGAGGGGCAGCTGGGGTAAGGCTGGTGTAAGTGTGGGTAATGGAAAAGGCTNGGTCAAACTAAAAGCTCTTAAAAAACCATCCCTGTTTGATGGGAAAGAGAATTCTGCAAACCAATTTATCTTTCAAAAACAGGACTAAAGCTCATGCAAAGCCAGAATTATGGCCCAGCTTTTGTGCCACAACCCATTGAACTTACAGTGAAACATGAAAGTGCCATTTCCGACCAGCTCAGATTAGTAAAACAAGTGCATCTGTTAGGAAAATGTAAAGCAGTGTGAGATACAGCTATCCAATGTGCTGTCATATAAAAGGTCGTTTCATTTGGCATTCCTGAAGCCTAATGGCTTTGAAACTGTTTTTGTTAGAAGGGTACACTGTGTGACCTCTTCCTTCCTGCCTTCATTTAATGCGATGTGGACAGCAGCGTCTAAGAGGTGAAGCAGCTTGCGTACTCCTTTGAGTAGACCGAGAGAGAAAAGTTGCTCTGTGTTTTTTCAGTGCTGACTGGCAGAAAATACCTGCTTGCAAGTTGTCTAGAGCCATTAGTATGCTTCCTTCATGCATGTAATCTCAACCCTTGCCACTGCTGCTCTTAGCCTTAGCGAGAGGAAATAATTATCAAAGGAAGGAAGGAAACCTCAAGGTCAGGTTTCTATCTGAGTATTTAGTATTTCAGGCACTAGCAGTGACACAAGCCCCAGAACCTTCCCCGTGAGCCTCACCTGCCTGAAAATAGGTGTCTTATTAATGGAGAGCAGCACATCCACACATGTCCTCTATATAAGCAAAGGAAATCTAAACATAGTTCCTTTGAGATGGAATGAACCCTTCCTTTATTGATTAAAAGGAATTTACTCATCAAAAACAGGAGAGATAGCTAGCTTTCCAAATATTGGCAAGCTTGTTGCCCGTGGGGCTTCTCTATGTCCAATACAAGTCAGTCACTGAGTTTGCAGGTTTTTATATTTATATATTTAAGAAGAAATTTACAAGTAAATAAACCAGTATGACCCTGAGCTTGATTTTTTTTTTTCCCTGTTTGGAACTTTGCCCAATTTTTCAAACCTGTGGAAAGTGTGAGTACACTTTGTTAATTTAAAATGCTACCCAGCTTTCACCTTTCAACATGTAGAAAAATGACATGTGGAGCAGAGGAAAATTAAGCCTCTTAAATTTTATAGACATGAAATAGTCTCAGTTCTTTATACAACAACAACTCATTGGCTGTACTGCACAAAAGGAGAGGATAGACTCTCTTTCTGACACCATTAAACTCTCCTCCTTTTTCTATAATACTTCAAGCTGCACCTTCCCTGGCTGGTTGCCTGTCAACTGCTGTGCCTGTTGGCCTGTAGTAAATATTTTTCTCTTTATATGTCAGTCAGAAGGGAGAGGGCTTTCAGGAGGAGCAAATGACAGATCAAACTTTTGGTATCTTTTTATGGACTCTTTTGAGCCAACATCTATCTTTCTTCCCTTCATCTGAGAACCAGTGAAGGTTGCCTTGAAGATCTAGAGTTGTTTATGCTTACCCATGTGGAATAGCAGGGCTTGAAACTTCACTGGGTTTACTATTATTGTGTTCTAAGTGATGTGCTGTGAGGATAGGGACTCGACATGACATTTCTTTTCCTGTCATCTCTGATGATGGAGATGCACAAACGAGATTCTAGCTGTTTACTTGCATGTTAATTTTAAGCTTAATTAGTAAGACAAGGGGTGCAGGGAATTAGTGTTTGACAAATGGAAAAAGACACATTTGGTAGGGAAATGAAGCAATTTGTATTTTCAAGCTCCTAAGAAGTCGTTGCAGACTACGAAGAGAAAAGAAAAACAAAGTTGATCTACAGGAAAAGTACTTGAGAGTATGTCCTTACAAGTACTCCTTCCTCCAATTTTAAAGGCTAATGACTGCAGACATACAGAAAATTTGTCCTGTACTTCATTTGCTAGAAGGACAAGAGCCACTTTGAGTGTGGCTGCTCTTTCCCTAAAGAAAACATGGGTCTAAACAAAGGAGGAAACCTTGGCGACCTCTGTGCTGGTTACATTTTTCTCCTAAAAGTAGTGAAAGCAGCTGACTGGTCAAGTTGTTCTGACACACACAGAGAGATACATTTTAACAGGTTTTAAGACATATATATTCTCCTTAGAAATTTCCCCACTGTAACTTTGAAGATTTTACCTCATCAGTCAGCGATTTTGAATGACAGTGAAGTACCTGATAAGCTTTGTCTTAAGGGACACAAGCCTGGGTGCTTTTCTGCTTGTAACTGTGTCCTTGTCCCAAGGCTTTGTTGTTGTCTTCTTTTGATGTTGTCCAGGCATACAGGACTCCTGCAAGTTAAATGGATTTCCTAAAATTAATGATTAGGAGGTTAGCTTCTACATAAAATTCCCTGTAGCTCTATTAGACTGAATTTACCTGTTCTACTTTTACTTTGCTTTCTCTTGCACTGATCTATTTGTCCCCTTTGTTAGGTACATTTGACCACTGTTTGGCAATTAAGAAAAGTACATTTTAGCTGAAGGATGTGCTTGGTCTCCCTGTGGCCAGCAGATAAGTCACTGGTTGAGGATCCAACCTTTCCTTTCATATGGCTGACAGTCATCTCATCCCTCTGCCCTGTATGCACCAAGGGTGTAGAAATGGACCAGAAGAGCCTGATCTAGCTGAGCTAGCAAACTGTGGGTTGGGATTTAAGTCAAGAAATAATGAAAAGGAACATCCTGGATAATTTTATTTACTGGTTCCTATAATACATTTATGATTTTATTCCAGCCTCGTGTTGGTTAAAGTCAGCAGAAGTGATTGTTTCCTCATCTCTATCTAGCCAATGCAGGGGCCAGGTTTCTCTATTTCAAGGACCCCTGCTTATCTGATTTACTCTGATCTTTCTCCTTCCTAACTGAAAAGCAACCTTTGTGAAGACTCCCACCTACCATTGTTTTGTTTTTTTGGTTGGGTTTTTTTTTCTTTTTTCTTTTTTCTTTTTTTTTTTTTTGCAAGCACTGTCTCAGACTGCAAAATGACACCAAGGGTCATAGAAAAAGTGATGGAGAGTCAAGACCTGGTCCGAGGGATAAGATGTGTGTCCAAAACACTAAGCAACTGCAGCAGATATTGAAGGCCAAGATTTAACAGTGGTTCAAGTTGTACTGTTGTTCCCAGTGTGTTTAGCAGCAATACTTCACCCTTTCCTGCTGTACATGCTGCTTGTTCACCTGGCAACATGGAGCAGCAAGATCAAATCTTGATGGAAACATGAAGCAGCTGCATTGCACTTGTACTTTAGTACTTTAAAGTTTTGCATCTCTGTTCTTGGGAAGACTGCAAGCTGTCATTTGTACAACCTTAGCAAAACATGATGGCTTTGCTCCACAGCTTGCTTTTGATTTCTGAGAGACCCTGGAGGGCAAGCATTTGATTGAGAGTTGGAGGAAAAGACTGCAAAAGTTCAGTAGGTGCAGGCAAAGGGTGGGAATTACTGCACAGCTCATGCATGAAAGCTAAGAGGTCACAGTTATTGTAGCAATTCAGCTTTGAACAATTATCTCTTTGGAACAGTACTTTGCACAGAAGCTTGTCTTAGGTCCTTTCAGCAGCTGGAGGTCCTTCTGACTGCGTTTTGTTGAAAATGCCATTTGGCAGATCTTATGAGCCTGGGACACGACCTCTCATAGAGACATTAAGGTCTTCTATTTTCTTTATTCTACAGCTCTGTCTTTGAAACCTCAATGGCCACTCCTTCACTTTTTGTGTAAGCATTAATATCTCTGCCACTTATCTATCCTGTATCAACCTGCAGATCAGATTTGAAGTCCAGGTGGGTTCTAATTCCTGTCGGTGTGGTTTGGTGTTTGGTTGTTATTTTGTTTGTTTGTTTGTTTTTCCTTTCCAGCTTAGAAAAATGCAGCTGTGGTATTTGGCATTGGGTTCTCTTCTGCTCTTGCTAAACTAATGACCATTTAGAGAAATGTTGATGTGCTGGAGGTGAAGTGAGTTTGCTCTGGGGATTGAGTGGAGCAGCTGGCCCTGCATAGATCTATCTTCATAGCCCTGTATGAGCTGGTTGGTACAATTTCAATTCTGCTGCTCTACACTTCCCCTGAGAAACCAGTTGCTTTTCCTTGAAATAACAGGAACTGCAATGGAAATGGGATTGGTTCCCAAATGTCATAAGTATTTTTCCTGGTTTGGGGAGTTTTCAAATCATTGACTAAACTACAAGTAGAGTTAAATACCTATTATGCACCTAGAAGCAATCCATGTCTAATGTTTACACAGTTAGCTATATTTATGACTCTTTTTTCCAAGCAGTTAGTGCAGTCTGTGGTTATTCAGGGATGAGTGTGGTATATGGCAGATGTGGGGAAACAGAAACCTTGTCCTTGTGATGACTAGGCTGAATTTCTCTAACTCTTTGAAGAAGGTAGTGTGCATGTATATATTGCAGCCCTTTCTCACACACACCCACACACACAGAGCAGGGTAGTAAAGCCTTCTGTTGTGTATGCTCTTTTGGGAGGGAATGATTGAAACAACAGAGCAATGGAGCTGGAATTTTAATTTTGGCAGTGTAGGAAACAGTCAGAAAGAACCGTCAGTTTAATGCTGAGCACTCCATAGACCAGTGCTAAGAGCAGGCTGATCTATTTAGTTACACTTCCTACTGAGCCTCTACAACAGTCTTTTGGCAATACTTTTGGACCTACGCATTTCATAGTCTTCTGTATGAACTCGGCAAAGCTGCTTTATCCTCTGATAGCTTGCCTTCCCTGGGGCAAAGTTAATCTGTATTCACTTTGGCTTTTATGTATTGCTGGCTTTCCCTATCATGGAGCAGCCCTGGCATTTTTCTAGTGTCTCTTGTCTATGTGTGTTGAGGAGATTTAAATAATATTCCTTCTTCCTAAATCCTCTGCTGTCACTGGTAGTACTCCAGAGGTAGGTAGATATACATCAGACCTAACAACTTTTCTTCCTCTGTTTTATCACCCCTAACTTCAGAACATGAGGTCCCATCTTTCAAAAAACCTCACTAATTTGATGTGTTCAGAGCCTCATGTGAAGAGCCTGATGGTGAGGGAGGGGGAGAGCCATGTCCCATCCAACATTCACGCTGTTTCTTCTCTGAAAATGCTGATGTTGATCATGAGCACAGGGCAACTCCAAACAAGGAGCTCAACATGAGCTGGAAAATAGCAATTTAAAATGAGAGACTATTTCCTGCAATTAGCAGCAGCTACAACAAGTAACTCAAGGAGACATCTTCCCTTCCCATGCCATTATCATCCATACGAATGAAATAAAAGAGTAGAACTGTCTTATGGACTCTGTCCCTACCTACTTAGAGGCTCCTGCTCTTCATCGTTTGTTAACTTTGCCTCTAAGCGTAGGGAAGGGCTAAATGCCCATAAGAGTCACCTGCTCATAGACTCTAAAATGTTCAAAAATCATATTAATCCCTCCAATGTAAAACCTTCCCTGTATTTCTATGCCTTCTGTCACTACTTGTCTGATATTGAAATGCAAAAAAAAAAAAAATCTTTTCCCATTTGTGAATGCTTTACTGTTACTTACCAGTGAACATATCTATGAATAACAGTGTTAGGACACATCTTTCTCTGCCTCATGTACTTGAGTTACAGCAGCTGTATTTTTCTGCCCTGCCAGGACAATGAGCTGATACAGCATAGATGGAGCAGCTTGATTAGGGAGTACTGGAAGCGCAGCTGTCCCCAAAGCACCACGGAGCACTTGTGTGATGGTGTTGATGCTGTGCAAGGAGTAGGAAGTGTCTGATAATATCTTGTCTGTCTTTTGCCAATTAAAATACATCAAATTTGTCAGTCCTGGAGGTAGTATCTCCAAGTCTGCCCAAACTCACGGGTGACAGAATCATCTCATTACAGGAGACTACCAGAAGCACATCTCCAGCAATATTCTCAGCACTTTCGTCAGCAAAAAGGCAGCATTTTCTCAGCATGAATTATTTCCTGATCCCCCCCAAAAATAATGACAATGTTAGGTGGATAAAAATGGTACATTTTAAAAGAACAAATATCTCATAAAATTAAATTGGGTTCACTAAAGTCACACTGACATATGACGGTCCTTTATTTTTTTGGCTCCCCAAAATCTTGCTAATTTTAAGTCCTAGCCACTCACATGTTTTACATAATGAGATCACTAATTAGTTATGTTGCTGATGCAAAGGAAATTCCATCAGTCCAGCAGTGATTATATATTAACTGATAAGAAAGAGCTGCTGGTGGAGTTCTTAGAAATTGGAGCTGGGAAGTGGATAATTACTGTAGAAATCTTGTTGACATTAGTAGGTGGTTACAGAAAACTGTACTGGCCTGTTAAAGGAAAGTCCATTTCTTCAGGAATAAGGCAGTATTTTCCTAACTGGGACATTGGTTGGGATTGCTGTTGACATACATCTAAGAAGAATGACATGCCCTTTTTTGAAGGGGAAATATGATGGACTTCGTACATATGGAGCTGTAATTTGGACAGGGCTCTGTTTTGGATGAAATGACAAAATGAACCTAAACAATCATAACTGGGCTCATGGTTTTGTGTAAATCCTATGTTTTCTATCGGTTATCAATTACTACTAAAGGTGCATCTCACTTCATGACATTTCCACCTGCAAGATTACAAGGGAATAGTACCTTGCAATTACCACCAAGGATACAGCTAGGGGCAGAAGAAACTGTAGGTGCAAGTCATGACCTGTCTCCAGTACCAATCATCACTTCCTGCGGAATTTGGAGGCCAAACCAGAGTTATGGGGAGCCCAAGGGCACAGCCTTGCATAGAGCAAAGGCCAGTTCTCCACGGTGGCATTTTCAAAGCAAAACATTCTGTATATGTCTTTGCTGAGGAGCTGGCAATGACAGCTCTGTGAAGGAGATGTTTTGTTTTGTTGCTCTTCTGCTGGAAGGAAAGAAAGCTGGAGAAAACTAGCACAAAATCTTCCACACAAAGCTAGAGTTCACAATGAAATCCTGGGGATTCCGAGGGGTCAGGAATATTTATGTGGCAAATGCTGCCTGCTTGCAAGTGAACTCCTCCTCTTTGCACCTCTGCTCTTGCCTGTTACAACCAGTGATCTTGGTGTGACCCTGTTAGTTCTCAGCTCTAAGAGCTGGATGAAGTGCTTTGAATCCTACTATCTGCTGCACAACAGCTATTTTTGTTGTCAGGTTTTATACAAACTGATAATGTCTTATTCTTTGGAAAGTGGGACTACTCTGTACCTGGGGAGGCTTAGGTTCACCTCTTGGCAAATAATTGAGTCTGAGTGTCACAGAACTCGGATTCTCAAAATGATTCAGTTTGATTCAGTGCTCTTCCATGAATTCAAAACTATTCTTTTGTGTGCTCCACCTTTTCCCTCAAAGTTTGCATGCCTTCAGAAGTAAACTGCAGATGAAAGGCTATTGTTACAGTGCCCAAACTGGTGTGTTCAGTGTGGGTGTTGAAAAGATCCATCAAGCAATTACACTAACACAAATAAGTTGGAATTGTTTGGCTTAGAAGGAGCGTGGTGATTTTAAAAGCCTAAAAGCTAACGAGTTCTGCAAATAGATCATCCTCAGCAGGGAATGATTTCATTTACTACACAGTTGTGAGCTCCTACCCTAGACAATAAGTACTGAGAACAACAGGGTTAGGAATGTTTTGGCTTTTAAAATAATTGGTCTAATAATTTGAGTCATAGAAGAGATTTAACTTCTTAAATCCTAGTGTTTAGATAAACTTTGTGAAAATCCCACCATTTCAGTCTCTAGAACAATTTTTATTAAGAGGTCAGTTATGCTAAGCTCATGCTTGTAAGGAAAAAGAGGAGCATGAACTCAAATCCTGATTTCAGTAATTGTAGAACTGCTATATGCTTAACTGGGAGAAATTGCTTCATTGACTTATGTTGGGAGAAGCGTGATGCAGTTTGCAGTTAATGTAAAAAGTGATTTCTTGTGTAGAATTAATCCAAACTGTCGAAATTGCCCTCCTAAAATGGTGGAAAATGTAGCTGGAAATCAGTCTGAACACAAGTTTGTAACTGAGGCATGAAGTGTTACTCTGCGTGTCTGAAGAGGCCAGAACAGCAGAAATAACTGTACTGGGAGCACTCTATGTACAATAATGAGGATCAAGCTTCTTCCACTGAGATGAAAATAACTTGTATTACACTGTACTTGCTGTGGGCAGCAGTACCTGTGGATGGTTATCAAGGCTCAGATGGTCCATGGAAACAATTTCTTGGTAACCTGACTACATCTGAACCTGAAAAAAAAAAAAAAAAAAAAGAAAGGGATCTGGAAGATCAAAGCTGCTGGCTGTCTAGTCTCTTTTCCCCTCATATACCATGGCAAGCAGCCCACTTACCCTATAGGTATGGATGAGATGATCAAAAGATTTTATGCTTTTTCAAACTATATAAGCAAGTCTAATAAAAATGAAGTCATCCTGCTCCATACACATTTCTTTGCTCGAGTCCTTAAAATCACTACTATATCCTGAACACATAGAAAACACAAAAGGAAACTTGTGTAAAGGAGAATAAACTCTGTATCATTCCTGTCTGATAGAGGATCGCTCTGTGTAATCCCTACCCGCACAGCTAGGACAGTCATTTAATGCTACTCTATTTTAGTGTTAAGAGTACTCAGTTTTAATTTTATATCTCTTCCTCAGCCCTGATCTGATCCACCAAAATCTTGAAGCTTCTCTGCTCTGAAATCTTGAGGCTTCTCTGCAGACTTTATCAAGCTCCAGGTGGAAACCATTTGATAAATGGTAGAATCTACTCAGAACTGTCTGCAGTTTGGGTAGGACACACTTGTATATGTAAATGTTTGTTTTCTTCTTTGTACCCTGCTGTGACTTTCATTTATTGCTCTCTGTTCCCTCTTTGAAGCCCAATTACTAATATTAGGTAGCTTGACATAATCCTGGCTCCTTCTGTATTACTGAGCCAGTGACCCCTTTTGTGATACTGAGGCTGTTAACCTCTGTTCTATTAATATTACACTATAAAATTCAATAAGAAATGGCTAGGCTTTAAATAATTGAGCACAGGCTAGCAGGTAATTAGATATTATGAACTGGACATGAAGGAGATCTAATAATGTGGGGAGAGATGCAAATCCATAGAGAAAACCTCTCTAGAGGATTCTTTTTTTGCTTGAGGTCTACTGTAATACATATGCCTGCAAACCAGTCTGTCAATACTGTGTAGGTTCAGGGGGAAGGTATGCATAATGCTGACATGTCCAGTGTGGACTATGAGCTAGAGTCCAAGTCATTCAGATGAATATTTCTTAATTAGTTTAGGAAACATGTTGTAACTCAAATATATGAATGCTCCTAAGCATCTCCATGATTTATTCATGGCTATTCCTAGCTGCTGTGGAAGCAATCCATGCCATACTAGAAATCTCTTAGCTTCTTGTTGATAATAAAACCAAATCCAGTGGTAATTAAGTCCTTGTCAGGTTGTTAGTTCTGATGCCCCAAAAGATTTTCCTCAGACAGTGCTGCAGGGAAAACGTCTGGATCTCTGATGTTCTCTTATTTCTGGTGGGGTTGAAATACTTACATCTTATAGGATCACTGCAGTTGGGAACACCCTAATTTAGGGCAGGAACATAAGGTCTCTTGGTAGTCATCAGAGAGTCCCTGTTGGCACAGATTTGTTTAAAATCAAGCTTTTGTTTTCATGAGAGTCACTGGTGCTTAGATCTGAACATTTTAAAGGGAATATCGAGAAGTTTGGTAAGTAAATGTTTCTTACTGTTTCATCTTGATGTTTGCTCGCAAGAGTTGAGTGGGTTTGCATGTACTGTTGAAATTGCCTACAGTTATCCAGCAGTTCACAACAATGGCTCAAACTGTGATATGGAACAGTATTTCAATATGATTAAGTCAAGACAGAGTCTTACTGTGCTAATGCATTTTGAACTCAATGGGACTGCTCATGTAGTTAGAATTAAGTGCCTGTATCAGCTCCAAAATATGTAGATGATCTTCAGATTTCATGATCAGTTTACTCACCGCTCAAAAAAGATGAGTGTGAAGGGCACCCTCAGGTGGCTTTGAATCTCTGTCAGAACTTTATTTTTAAAAAACGGATTGGAAAAATGTGCATTTACTGCTCCTGAAAAGAGCAGTTCATGTGCCTGAGCACCCAGTGTGCTAAAAGAGGAGACAAAAGCCTCTAGGCAGTTGAATTATTGACATCTATAGCAGGTGCAGTCATCCCATGCCTCTACTTTACCTTCTGAATTGAGGTGTACTGAATGTCTCCATGATTCAACCTACTTTGCATGTTTGAGCTTCTGCATGAACCCATTCTTATAGCCAACTGTATCCAGGGAGGACATGCATGGACTGTTTGTAATCAGAAGTAAAGGAGAATTCAGTCTTACACCTTTTTCTGCTCTTTGAACTTCTTTCCATTCAGGGCTCCACAGAAAAAATGGTAAAAAAGATGTGTTCACCAGGAAAAATGCAGATGTAAGCGCTAGTACAGCAGCTGTTGCTGTTCACACAGGCCACTTGAACAGCTGCTCATATTCAGCATGTATTCATGACTGCCTAGTGACCTCAATAACAATCCTGATGCCCCTGGGTAGCACACGAGGTGGAATCTCTTGTCTTAAATTAATTCTATTCAAGGCATCCTCTAGGGTTGCAGATAAAATCAGAATGGTGTCAGTGTCCCTGGAAAGCATAAGAGACAGCTCTGGAGATAGACTAAGCATCTCAGCTTCTCACCTCAGCTTTGGCATTTATTCATTACGTGGTAATTCCCAGTGAGGCTCTTAGAATGTTCTGCCGGAAATACACACAAATGAAAATTTTCCAAAAGAGGGAACACAGTTGCAGTTTATAGATTAAAAGTAGGTTACCAGGAAATTAAATTATTTTAGTAAAATTTTGGCTTAAATGTTCAAGGTCTCCTGGGCTGTGATTTAAAAAAAAAAAAATTCACTGAATTTATTTTTATCAGTAAATTCCAATGGCCTCAGTGGTCTGTAGAGTTATGCCCTCTGTGTCAACAGCATTGCTACACAGATTCGAATGGAAACCCATTCCTTGCCTTGAAGAGGATGCATAAATGCTGTTTAAAAAGCAGCAGTACAAACTATGAGAGAAATTTCCCTCTTTAATCCACTTTTATATCTATGCTACAAGCTTTACTTGTCAGGCTGTGTCTTCCTTTCATGACTTAAACAGAAAAATTAATAAGTGATTCAGCTTTCACAACCTCTCCAAATACAAAGTTCATCTGCTTGTTTGTGAATGCTTTCTTTGCTCTCTCTTAATTGGATTTGTGACTGTTAGCAACCAGTACTGTCTCCAATAATGTGACAAAAATTTCAAAAGATGAATGCCAAGAGTGGAAATACTGAAGTGTGAGTCTGCAGAGGTAGTTAGCACAACTATTCCTTTCTGTCATGTGAGAGTGGGATTTTGTTTTCGCAATGTGCTGCAGAAGTGACCTCCTTTGGGGATGAAGGGATTTGTTCTTGTAACCCTAGCCAAAAGAATCAGGAGTACATGAGGTGTTTTTCCTCCTCTTTTTTCCTCCTCTTTTTTCCCCTCTTTTTTTTTTTCCTCCCCTAATTCTTTGTGAGGTTGAATTTTGTGTGAAATAAGAAAACTTGCAGTTATAATATAAGTGTTTTAGCAGTAAGACAAGTCAGGCATCACAGTTTGATGTGACAATAGCGCACCTCAAGTGGCAATTTATTTATGCATTTACTCCCAATTTCTACATGCACATTAACAGAACACCTTTTCCTGCATCTAGACACCCTACCAGATGCTTTAAAATTCAACTAGATTAAGACAATAAAGAGCACTAGAAAAACAGAATAAACCTTTTTAAACACACAAAATGGCTATCTGCAAAACCAGATTTTTCCTTCCTGCATTTTCTCCAGATCATCTCAACCCTTATGTGCAAACACACCCCCTGGGCTTCTGAGTCCCCGATGGGATTTTCATGTACCCTCCAGAACAACAGGCCTGATTTCATAGAATCATAGAATGGTAAGGTTGGAAGGGACCTCAAGGATCATCTAGAAGCAAAGAAAATGAGGAATACAAACTGCAGCATTCTCAGAGGGCATATTCTTTTCTTATGTACAGAGCAGGGTTCAGCACTTCAGTTGGTCTTATCTGTGGGAACGCAGGAAGAAAGAGTGTCTCGGCTTAGAAGGAAGTCGTGAAGGGAACATACCCTGAGATGTAGAAATGTTGCCAAATGCTGAGACAAAATACTTCAAACTGGACAGAATTATAAAACTCATACCCAGGCATTTAAAAAGACTTACTGACTAGACTNCCCCCCCCCCCCCCATCAGAAGTCATGCAGAATTCACTCTTTATCTGTATGCATGTCCCTTTGAAACTGTTAAAGCTGCAAATCAGGTATCTCAAAAGGTTAGGATGTGCCAGTATAGCAGAGTCATACACAGTCTTTTTTTTTGGTCGTTCTGGGTATATGCTGTCATGGTATTGACTTAATAACTTGCAAGTGTAGCTGATATTGAATTTTCACAGGATTTCTATTTCTGTGTTTCAAGACCAACAGTTTTCCCATTCCTTGTTTAATGCCCTTAGGTGTCACCTTTCTGCAGAAGGAGCTATGAGAGGGAAAGTTTTGCTCAACTTCTGCAATCTTGAGTTAGACCCTGGTCAGTACAAGCAGTTTATTCAGAAACGAAAGCAGTTGCACATACCTAGTTGCACACCTGTGCATGTTGTAATCTCCAGTTGGATCCAACCTCTCAGTTCCCTTCATCACCTGGGCTGGAGTGAGGTAAAGTGAATTTTGCACTTACTGACTAGGAAGGGAGGCTATGGGAAATAGAAACCATAAACACATATTCATCTGACACTTGAATTTCCTTTTAGGAGTATCTGGTGGTGACTAGAGTGTGCCATTAGGGTAGTAGTGCACGGTGCCAAGTAGAGTCCTAAATTACTGCTTTTTGAGGTACAGAAATATTCTCTGTTCAGGTTTAATTGCTGGTCAGAAGAATGCATGCTGAATGTTTCTAATGTCATGTATGTTACAGTCTGCTTCTGATTTCTGCGTGGTAAAATGGTAGCTGAGTGCTCTTCACCTCAGTAGAAGTAGGTACATTTTCTATGCAGCTCATTAGTCATGGAGTGAGTCATAAGTAGGGGTGTGACATGCACTGCCATCTGATGGCAACATTTTACTGTCAGTGTGCTGGGTCTGATGGTGGCTGGCTCAGCAGGTATCCAGGTGGCAAGTGTGCAAAGAGCAACTGACCACCTACAGTGAGGTAAACCCAGCAAGGTCCCATGTGAGAAACATGGAGCGGCCCATAAGCGATGAACTGTCAGAAGGCTAAGCGAACCTCTCCTAGTGCTACCGACAATATGCCAGCACTCTGTGGAGGTTGAAGACTGGGTGGTTTTGTGGGTATGTGCCTTAGATTCTTCTTAGGTAATTAGTGTCTGAAACCTTTGCACTGGAATTAAGAAGGGGAAAGACTTTAAGGAGAACAAATCCATACGAAGAGTAGGGCTTGGCATTTAGAACAGGGCATTTAGTGGAAGGAGATGAAGATGGTACTGTGCAGGTAGCTGGAAAATGGGCTGGAGTGGTAACAATGTTAGCTTGGAGAATATAATGAGAAACTCATAAAAGAGGATGAAGATTAGCTACAATACTCTTATAAACCTCTAATGAGGTTGAAACCCCTCCCTGCTGCCTGTTCCAGCTCTTAAATATCTGCACAATAAGACAGTTTCTCCAGGGTCTAAACACCCATTTGTGTAGTTTAAACCTCTTAAGTGTTCCTAGCTATAGCAAGCATGAAGAACAGTTTGGGTTTTTTTTTACTCTCTTGTTTGTATAGATATGATTTTGTTGTTGATGTTTACTGTCTCTTGTTTCCAAACTGAACTGACACCATGCTTTAAGTCTTTCTTATAGGTCACATTTTCTGGAGCTCTTGGCTTTTTCTCTACCTTCTCTGATCCATGCATTCCTTGAGCGGTGCTGCTCAAAGCAAAACTTAGTGCTTTCTTAGGGATTTGGTCAGCTTTGAGTTGCAAAGAAGGAATTCTGTTTGTGTTTCAAGAGATATTTTATGTTAGATTGTTTTTTCAGTTGTTTTCTTTTCTTTCTGTTTTTACAGCAGTTTGACATTTACTTCTGTTTACTTTGTGATCTGAGGAAGAGCTACATAACCAGCTGCTTCCCAGCTTTTATGCAATTTGTTATTCTGTGGAGTTTCTACTTGTGCTCTGCATTATTTTCCTTGCAGGCCACTTTTTCAAAGGGGTTGTTTTATCAATTCTTCACACTGAAAAGCAGAATGTACTAACCTTATCTTATAAATATGCTGCACTTCTGGTTGGTTTAGGGTCCAGGAAGTGTATGCCTATATCTACAAGAAATTTTGAGGGAAAAGTATAGAATTTTTCTGTACTTTGAGCATCTTTTATCCCATGTGTAAGTAATATACATACACAGCATGAAATCCTGGGAACCATTTTTGAACAAGGCAAAGTTCGGATCTAGAAGAGTAAGGGATAATGTAGTTAATTGGAACATTTTTTTTTTTTTCCTAGAGGAGTATTATTGAAGTTTGTAGAAACATTCAGAATTCAATGTCCTGGTGTTTTCTGGGCCTGAAGTGGAGGACTATAGCGTTTCCACCAGGCTCTTGATCAGAGCTGAGTTACAGAATGTTTCCTTCACATGCCAAATTATACAAGAGATTTAGGAATTTCCTGATGTCTTTGTATGAACTCTGGTGAGACCTCTTCCTCTTGAGACCTCACTTGCAGTAGTATGTCTAGCTCTGGAATCCTCAGCACAAAAAAAACCTACATGAACCTGTTGGACCAGGTCTGGAGAAGGAAGTGATCCAACGGTTGGAGCACCCCTCCTTATTGTGGCCTTTCAGTAATTAGAGGGGGCCTCCGAGAAAGATGGGAACAGTCTTTTTAGCAGGGCCTGTTGCAACAAAGTAATGATCTTAAATCAAAGGACAGGAGGTTTATACTAAATCTAAGGAAGGAATAATTTACACTGAGGATGCTGAAACATTGGAGCATGTTGTCCAGAGAGGTGGTAGATGCTATGAAAATATTCAAGGTCTGGGTAGGTGGGGCTTTGGGCAAGCTGATCTAATTGAAGATGTCCCTGTTCACTGCAGCAGGCTTGGATTAGATGACCTTCAAATGTCCTTTCCAGTCCAAACCATTCTATGATTTGGTGAATATAGGGAAATAATGTAGGTCTTGCTTGTGTTCTGTAACGAACAACACTTGGCCTTTCATATTTGCTATTATCACACTGTGAGCCCTGTGAGAATAAGAAAATGGAGGTATAGATCAATTTGACTAATATTTTTTTATTGCAATCTGAATGAAAAGTTGTTTAGGATATTTCAACCACAATTTAATGGAGATGCAGGACTGTTCAACAATGATACCAAGTGTTGGTGCTGTATTAAGTCAGTGTCACAGCTGTCACTGGTTGTGTCATCTTTTTGGATGTAGTTTTGCACTGCTATATACTACAGCTCCCCTGAGTTAGTAGTTTCAGCAAGTATGGCTCTGTTCTCTGAGCTCATAGGGTGCTCCATGCTGTCTGTTGGTTAGAATTACTACAACTCTCTCTCAGACACCAATCAAAAATGATCCTAAAATATGTTGTGGTACGTAGCCTGAGAAACATGACAGCTGTGCTAGGAAAAGTAGGAAGATTTGCTTTCTCCCCAAACCACTGAGAAATCCCTAGTAATATGGCATTTATTAACAATGAATATAAATGCTCTCTGCATTTTTTACACACATGCTTTAAAATATACAAACTGTTTAGGAGCTGAAATTACACCTCTAAAATTCCTGTGAATTCTGCTTCACTTCTTCCTATCTCAGTAACATAAATCTTACCTGGAGGTACTATTTGCAAACCCAAGCAGGGGATTTCAAGCCTATATGAGCACCTCCTGCCCACCTTGCAACAGATCAGCGAAAAGCACAACAGCGCAATAATGCTCTGCATCAAAAATTCTGCACCAACCTTATCAATACCTACCAGGGAATGAAGTTATAAAGTATCATTTTGAGTGCAAAGGCTGGCCTCACGTTTTGTGAGTGAGGTTGTTAATCTAAGAGTGGTCAAAACGTGTGGTACCTAGGGAAGAAATAAAATACAATACCAACTTGCTTTTGTTTTTATATATATGGCTGGGGAACGCAGTATTTCCTTCTCCTAAGCCTGCTTCTGCCTTTCTTTACAGATTTCCCACCATCATGGTGTAACAGGTCAAGTTAATAACTGCCACTTGGTTTGATCAGGACAAGAATTACATTTTTCTTCATTTCTTTCTTTCAGTGTACTTTTGTATGGCTATCCATTTGTGGCACTCATATTTTACAGATCACCCTGCAAGACCTTGGTTCCTAAGGCAGAAGAAGAAAAGTAGTGTTAGAGAATGTTCAAATGAGTTACTCGCATTTTAGAGCTGACTCTTGAGCATCTTTGTTGCAACACAGCCACTTCTCCCCTGAAAATTAGATATGAAGTACTACTAGAAATGCAAAAAACTGTAAAAGCATAGAAGGCAACACACTACCTAGCACTGTGACTCTGAAGTTTTAAGAAGGAGGAAGTAAAACTGTTTTAATCTACAAGGCATGCCTTGCTCTTGCTTCTGTTGTGGAAGATACCCTCATAATCTCTTCCAATAACACTCTTATTAGTCTCTTATAGTATGTGCATTAATCAGGGCCAAGCAGCTGACTTAACGTGAGTCATGTAGAAATGAAGAACATACTACATCTCTTATCACAGTATCACTGCCATGCCTAATTAAAAACTAATCGAGCAATCTCCTGGCAGTTTTGGGCTGTAATTTACCACTGTAGCCAGCATGATGGATTAAAGCAGTAATTCTACCTGATAAGATAGAATCCCTTCTATTTTTCCTCATTTTAATTCAAATGGTAGAATTTCATCCTTTTGATAAGATAGATGATGTCATTTCAGAAAATTGTACATTTGTGGCTGGATTTAGGAGATGAGAATACGATAATAAAGCACAGGGAGAAAAAGAAAGAGATTGTTGATAGAATAATAAAATAAAGACAGTCCAGCAAGGTGGGTAAAGTAGCACTCTTAGAGCTCATCTCCTTTTGAATAAGATCTGCAATTTAGTGTTCAGTCTGCGATGCTGAGAGCTGGTGTTGAGGGTTTCTGGGGTTTTTTTGTGATGGAAGGGTTCAAATACAAATTCTTTTTGTTCCCTTCAAATTTCTTTCTTTCTTTTATACTTAGAGTCTCACCTACCTGGAAAGCAGAAGTCAAAAACTCAGAAACTACAGTCTAGCTAGTGTAATCATCACAGTACCTCTGGAGACTTGTTAACTCTGAATCTCCTCTGTGATGAGGCTGTGTACAGTGAAACTGTCTGGATTAATAGAGGTGCACATGAAAGTTTGTACTGATTATCCTCTTGACTCAACATTAACTTGGATTTATAGCTCTAGCCAAAGCTGCCAACCCTATTTCTTAGGTATCCCAAAACATTCTCTAGTAACACAAATGGAAATGCAGAGCTAAACACTTGAGGCTGTTACATTCAAGAGTCTTCTTCCTAAATTAAGGCAAAAACACACACTGTAGACTAATCATGGGAAAAGTTAATTATTAAGAACCCAAGCCGCTTGAATGACTTAATGAAGCTGTGTAAGATCTATCAACCTACACCTACTAACATTAAAAACATGCTACATTAATTTAAAATGCATAATGCAGATTGTTTTTTCAAAGCTAAATGCTTACTTCAGAGAGGCTGATTTCCATGGAGACGTGGCCAAGCAGGGCTGAACAATGACAGGGACACTTTCCTGCCTCATTATGACTTCTCGAAGTGGTTAATGGCAGTCTCTGACAAGAACACGACTTCACTATCTTTCCTCAGAGCAGTGTCATGGGACCGCTTGCATCAGGGAAGGAAAAAATCCCTCCCTTCTCCTCAGGCAGACTTACTTGCCTGGTGTCAGTAAAAGTGATGAAAAGCACTGACATGTTCAGGATAGTATCCACATGGTATTAATTTCTATTTAACTATGTGACATTTGCTGTTAGTGATAATTAGGGGTGTGCTGCATCCTATAGCTTGCAGCTTTTATTTTCTCTTCATTCTCTTTCACTGTTGATTTTTCCAAAGTTCTTTCTAGGGCACATTGCACCAGAAATGCAGTTATGCTCATACTTTTACTTCTACTTGATGTGATGGTGTGCTCTCAAACCTGACCTTTATTTCTTGTAACCCTGCTCAAGTGATAAATGGATGTGTCTAATCAAAGTGGATTTGGGGGAAGTAGATAACACCGTAATAGATCAAGGGCTGATTTGAACAATGTGCCCACCTAACCACACTGCTGGTGGAACAAACTAGCATATATAATTGGTATTCAAATATGAGTCAGTTATTTTAATTCATGTTGGGCAGCCCAGAGCCAGCTGAGCTCTCCTGCACAGCAATGTGCCGCATGCCAGGATCTGCCCTTGAGCAGAGACACCTCTCAAAGTTACTCTTCAAAGCTGAGAGAGTCCTTGCAGCAACAGGTTCTTGGGAAGTGATGAATAAGACATTAAACTTTGAGATCTTGACTAAATGATACAAAGGATTGATTGCACATACACAATCCTTTAGACATAAACTATTGTTGAAATCTGGAAGTAGAAATGGATTCAATTGCACCAAGACTGCTCTGAGAAGTTTACAAAGTAAGGAAGTCCTTTGTGAACATTGTGACACAATGAGAAGGTCACACTAAAATTTTTGTCTGACCCTATCCTCTATGAAGTAAATCATCAAGACTCACACAAGTATATGGGGTTGGATGGAATCCACCCAAGGCTACTGAGGGAGCTGGCAGAGGTGCTCACTAAGCCACTTTCTATTATTTACCAACAGTCCTGGCTAACTGGGGAAGTCTTACCTGGCTGGGGATTAGCAAATGTGATACCTGTCTGCAATGAGGATCTGAAGGAAGATCTGGGGAGCTCCAGCCCTGTCAAGTCTCACCTTGGTGCCAGAGGAGGTTACAGAGCAGATGATCTTGAGTGCTGTTGTGCAGCACATGAAGGACAACCAGGCAGACAAGAACAGTAAGTGTGGGTTTATGGAAGGCAGGTCCCATGTGACCTTCTTAGTGGAGGTGAAGCTTGTGGATATAGTCTCTACTGGTAAAGCTTTTGACACTGCATCCCACATTATCCTACTGGATAAAGTGGCTGTCCATGGTTTACATGTGGCAAGGTAAGAATCTCAGCATTGCTGTGAATCAGAGAGGGGTCTCAGAGTGTGCAGTAGTAGATGCAATATGAGACCAAGCAATTTCAAGTGCTATCTTCTGCCATATTTTTCTAGCCTCTCATGTTACATGGCTCAGCAGATTCCCTAACTAGAGGTGGTAGATCTTTGCATTCATCATCCCTTTCTCCACTGATTTGTGTTATGCTTTGAAATGCATTTGTACAAAAGTTTCAAGTAACAGTGATATCCACAGAGTACAGAGGCTAGACAGCTCCAGATGGTGTTGTAGTCCTCTGTGCTGTGTTTTATACTAGAAAGCAGAGATCCTTATGTAGAAGCAGATGTAATTTTGGAGTCAATATATGAACTACGTTAGACTTCAGTGTGATAGTGAGGGAGTTTGGGATAGACACTGTCCTCAAAAGGAGACAGAATAAAAATAAGAAAAAGGAGTAGAATCAACAATAAGAAAAAAAAAAAAAGGGACATTTTTTATTCTGCTCTTTGTGACCTGGCAATAATTTATGTGCAGCATTAGGTAAAAGAAAAGTTGCCATAAAGTTGCATATTCTCTCCCTCTTGAGGGAATAATAATTGTAAAATTGCAAAACCCAGATCCACTTTACTGTGGATAAATGGATTGTATATATGAATAGCTTTTGGAGGTAAGTGGTGAAACTGTTGCTTATGAAGGTGTTTATTTTATATTGCTTTTGTGTGCAGGGCAATCATTCTCCACTCACATGTGATTTTTATTAAATATGATGCCCACTCACTTTGAGAAATGTTTATGCAAAGTGTTCTCTTTGATTTGGCATCTCAGTATTTACATAATGAATATATACTGCATATGATTAATCTTCTTATATTTTACTGTTCCAAACATTAAAAAAAAAGAATATAAACCAGAGTGGGCAGCTTCATGCTATGCAATAAACTGCAAATGAATAGAGGCTTTTAGCAAAGGTGTTTGAACTTACGGCTCATGGCTGGCTTATAATACTTTGTTTTTGGACAAAATGAGTTTTTTCCAAGAGAGGTTTTTTTCCTCCCTTATTCTGAATTAAACAGAACTGAAACACCTGCCTTGCAGTTTATAGGATTTAAGAATTTGAGCTGTGTAATTGGAAGAGGTCTGCAATTTGTGTCCAACCTGTGGTTGTGTTTGTCTCTTCTCGTTTCGTCAGGTACTGCTGAGGGGAAAGAGTTTGTTTTCTTCATAGTAAAACAGAAAGCACTGAAAATGTTTACAGGTTTAGGCACCTCTTGTAAAACCCTTTTAGTCCTTAATATACTCTTCTAAACTAACCTGAACTGTTAGTTGGGGTGTTTCTTTGTTTATTTTTTGTTTTTCATGTCTGCTATTGATATCAGGGAAAAGGGTGGACTTCCTTCATTTACACATTGGGATTCTCTCTTAATCACTACATCCTCAGAGAGATAGAATTTTCAGAGGCTTTTCAGAAAAATACCCAGGTCTTGCAATGACAGGACGAGGGGCAATGGGTTTAAACTGGCAGAGGGAAGATTTAGACTAGATGTCAGGAGGAAGGTCTTTGCAGTGAGGGCGGTGAGGCACTGGAACAGGTTGCACAGGGAGGTTGTGGATGCTCCCTCCCTGGAGGTGTTCAAGGCCAGGTTGGACGAGGTTTTGAGTAACCTGTACTAGTGAGAGGTGTCCCTGCCTATGGCAGGGGGTTGGAACCAGATCATCCTTGAGGTCCCTTCCAAACTTACCATTCTATGATTCTGTGATATGTGACTCTCTTATTTTTGAATCAGTTTTGTAATGGAGCTCTTGTTCTGTTAGTTCCACTCTTAAAGCTTTTGATGCAGTTGGCTATTTTCTCTCGGAACTGAACAACATGAAAAGATCTTAGTAATATCTTTTAAACTTAGGTAAATAAAGGATAAGAACTCCAAGAAGGAACTCAATGAGACCCACTGCAAGAAGCCACCTAGCCAATCTGCACCTACCATGCCACATATGACTCAAGTTTGCTGGAGAGAGCTGGATGTGCCAGTTGAGGTTTATAGGATGTAGGGCATAAATCTGCAAGAAAACAGTGTTTTTAAAACTTGACCATGCACAAACCAGCTTGTTTATTCTGAGAGTGGATCTAGTCTGTAACACAGTTAAAGCCATGCTGGGAAGCTCCTGATAAGCAGGACACTCCTTGTTCATGGCTGATGGCCACAATATTGCCCTGCAATATAACAGCTTTGAAGGATCAAGTCTGTGGCAACGTCAGAGTGATGGAGAAGCAGCGATGTTGATGATGTGGATATCACTGTGATAAGTAGAAAAACAAGGGACGTAATTAATTTTGCCATAGTCTGGCAATTTGTAGAGTAGTCTATTCTATCTTCTCCCCCCACTTCTCTTCCAGTTTTCATACAAATGTACAGCAGTTTAATTTGGTGGGTTTAATTTTTTATATTTTTTTTTCTCCCCCTAAAGTGGTTAAGAATAACATTATTAAAAATATAAACCCCAGCTTCCTGGACTAGACAGAAGGCATGAGTCTCCAATCACATCTCAGTTAGTAATCAGTGTTTCATATGGATGAGGATTAACAGATTTGTATGAATCTTTATCTAGTATATCCTACCAGCTCCTGGAAAGCAGCAGTTCAAAGAATTTCTGAGCCAGAATTAATATGCAATCACGTATTCTCCACTGGTAACTTTAAGCTTTTTTATGAATCAGATTTTGCCTTTTTCATTATGTTTTCCTATGGTAGTGGGTTCCACAATTTAACTATGAAGTGCATGAGGTTTTGGGTTTTGTTTTTTTGTTTTTTAATGAAAAAACCCCAACCCCTTCCTTCCTTATAAATTTATTCCAGATTATCTATTTCTTGGGCATTGTGAATAACTATTTGCTGATTTTTTTGGTATGCACAGTTCCTAGCTATGCAGATCTCTCCTATCCTTCTCTTTCCTCTCTATAATTCCTACAACCTATAATTTTGTATCTGTGGTTATGTTTTCTCCCCCTTCAAATGCATTATTTTGTATTCATCAGTATCAAAATTCAACTGCAGTCTTATCACTCTGTCACTCAGCATTGTGAGATTCTTTTGTGAGGCTTTGAAATGAGTACAGATTTGACTATTCTGAATAATTTTGTGTTATTTGTTCCCTTTCCCACACAATTTATGAATATGCTGAGCTGAACAAACTCTGGGACAGATCCTTGAGGGACTTCCCTGGCAACATTCCTTCACTCAGACAAAGCTCTCTATTATTCTTTCTGCTTTTATGATTTGTATTATTGTATGAAGACAGTTTGGTTGGTTGGTTTGTCCATGCCTATGGTCACACTGCTTACACTGGTCACTCTGTTCATGCTTTGCTTCCCACCAATACTCTAGACCTTCCCTGATGATTCCTTGGGAGTGAACTGAGAAGCAAGGGTAATGGAATAAGCCTCAGCTCAGAAAGCCTTGAAATCTCACTGATAAAGGAGATTGTGATGTCTTTCTTTTTTCTTCATCACCACTGGAAAAGAAAAAACAGCTACAACTGCTACAATAAGTACAGCCTGTACTCAGTGCAATACCAAGATGAGGGAAAGGGAGAGCAGCAGACCTGGCTAGTCACTAATTTGACCTGACAAATGTTTACATAAGGAATCAGACTGGGAGTGGCCTAAAAGCACTGATTTATAAGGCTATTGATTAGCAGTGACCCAGTCAGGAAGAAAAGTGGCAAACTGCTGCTTCAGCATCGCCTGTAAAAGCAAAGTTCAGTGCAAACAGCCTATGTGTGTGTATTTATAGAAGCATTCATATACCCATTACCATCCCAGACTTCTATTAACATATCCATGTATTACTTCCATGCATTCACCAGACTAAACCTGTACTCTGTTATCCTTCATATTGATTAGGTCTTTACACACATATTGAGACAGATATAGTAGATGTATTTGGTTTCAGTTGATGCATATTTATAAAGGGAGACAACTAAGTATGCACCTGTGGTCACAGTTCATCTTTTGCTGCTTTGCTTTCCTAGGAATACAGCACAGCCTCTCTTCAAGATTGCTTCACTTTTTATTGGTATCTTATATTCCACACCAAAACTGCTTCAGCCTCCAAAGTCCTTCAAATTATAAATACACCTTGACACTCTCTGATGCAATGCATTGTAGGTATGCAGCTGACATTCTGACTATGGAATATTCACTTGGACTGCTCAGTTTGCTGTATCTGGATTATTCTAATATTGTACAAATCAACATTTTTCAGTCAGATATGTGGGGATTTTTTTGTTTTGTTTTTGTCATCATAATATTGGAGGACTTTTTTTGTTGATATATACATAAATTTAGTGTTTTAAAATCCTGGCTTATACAAATGCTTTTGAACATGAAATGCACATCAAATGCAAAGGAAAGTTCACCATTTAACCTTTCCCTGAGAGCAGAGAAATATTCTAATTTCAAGTCCAGTTTCAGGTCCAGTGAGCTGACTTCCTCAAATGGTTTCTGTTCCGATGAACCTGACTTTAGATAGAAATTTTCCATGCTCTGTGTCTGAAGCTCTACAATTCCCTTTCTCCATCTGTACTGAATCTATTTACACATAAAATGATGAGAAACATCATGGATGCAGAACCCAAACACGTTGGAGCCCCAGGGAGCCCTTGCATTAATATCACCTCTCCTCATTTACACAGCTCATTCATATCAGTTATCAGCCACATTTATTGCTGCTGTTCCTCCCTTTGCACACCTTGGCTGTGCTCACTAGTCCTAAGAGCAGTAGCTTGGATTCTGGAGCCCAGCCTTGTGTTTCTCTCCTTCGCCCCACTTGGGGGAGGAGTAAGCAAGGGAGTGTGTGGTGCTTGATTGCTGCTAAAGTTAAACTCCAACAAGCTTACCTTTACTTTTAGTAAGCTCTCTAATGTCTTAGCTCCAGGCATGCAAGCAACTCAAGTAAAAGATAGATAGCTTGACGGAAAAAAATTTATGTGCATGATTAAATCATGATAAATTAAATAAGTGATTTATGCTTTCCTGAGCATAGAGCTAACCAAAAGAATGCCAATTACTGGATTGTTTTTGCTTTGAAAGTAATTTTTTATAATAGTGATTTTCTATTAAGTATGACAAATTCACTGGAGTGTGTGAACAGAAAAATATCTAAAGAATTTTCTAATGTACATTAGCTTTAATGCTGAGGAAAGTTCCGAGGCAGCAATCTGAATATTCAGCTTCTCTTCTGAGCGCTGGTTTGAACATTTGTTATGTACAAGACCTGTATTACACCTTTCTACCCCTGTGCTACTCCTGCAGCATGACAGGCTGGAGTGATAAACAGCTAGAACTTTAGTTCTTAGAGGCTGTCTTACACTTAATATCCTTTCAACTACTCGTAATCTCCAGGAATTACTAATTGTATTTGTTATTATTGCCCCCAGAGAGAGCACTGGTTTCCTCTATTGAGAAGTATATCATAGGAAGGCAGGATTTACATGAAGCAGAATGGAGCTGGAATACAGAAATGATCCCAGTTTAGAAAGTACATTCAGCTGTTACTGCTGTTTTGCATATGTCCTACAGATAAATAGCAACATAAATAGATTCACATGTGTGTTTGTCACATGATGATGCTATGTAGCAGAAGAGAACATGGCTCTCCAGGGCTTGTCTGCTACATTATGTCTGTAGAACTGTAGAATGGTTTGGGTTACAAGGGACTTTTAGAGGTCCTTAAAGGTAACCTAGTTCAAATAATCCTCTGCAGTTTAGATCAGGTTGTCCAGAGCCCCACTCAGCCTGACAGTGAAGGTTTCCAGAGATGGGGCACCTACCACCTCTCTGGCCTGCCTCACCCTGCTCTTTGTTAAGAATTTCTTCTTTCTGTCTTGTCTAAATCTACCCTCTTTTAATTTAAAACTTTCACCCATCGTCCCATCACTACGGACTTTGCTAAAATTTAAATTTTAAATTAAATTAAAATTGTCCCCTTCTTTCTTATTGGCCTCTTTTAAGTACGGAAAGGCTACGATAAGGTCTTGTTGGGGTTGCTCAGCCTTCTCTTCCCAGGCTAAACAACACCAACTGTCTCAGCCTTTGCTCATAGAAGAGGTGTCTCATCCCTCTGATCTTCTTTATGGTCCTCCTCCGGACCTGCTCCAACAGGCCGTGTCTTTCTTTTGCTGAGGACTCCAGAGCTGGACACAGTACTCCAGATGTGGCCTCACTAAAGTGGAACAGAGGTAGAGAATCACTTCTCTTGAACTGGTGACTGTGCTACTTTAGATGCAGCCCTGGGTATAGCTGCCATTCTGTCCAAGGGGTGTCAAATTCTTCTGTAAAGCTGGCTGATGTATTTAATGTTTGCAGGACTAAGCAGAAAGCAATCACATCAACCCTTGTTTTCTGCAGTTTTCTGCAGTTGGAACCTACTTCCTGCAGGAAGTTAACAGCATACAGCAGTGTGTGGGGTAAGAAGACATACTTCAAATAGGGAGCCCATTTCCCTTAGAGCACCTGCCTTTCAGACCTAACGCAGTACCCATCATGATATAGTTGCTGGGGTTCATTTCCCAGAGCACAGAGGGCAGCCACTGCAGGGCCAAGGGGTGCTCATGCAGCCAAGTATTTTTAAAGGAACACAGATCCAGCTCTCCCGGGCTGACACGCTTCTGACTGCAGGAATAGCTTGTCAACTCCCTCTGAACACCAGCTGTTTGTAATGGAAATGCTACTATCTTATCTGCACTGATAATGGAGGAACCATGAAAATATGCCCAGGGAACCCCTTTATTGATTTTAAAGTGAAAACAGAGGCACATTCACAACCGTAATCTACTCGGGACAGAAATTTTCTCCTTGTTATCTGTGGGTCCAAATTTAATGTGTTTTTAATTGCCTATTCAACACACCTAGCAATTAAAGCAGAATGATATCTCCTCCTTTGAAAAATGTATGAGCTTTACAATTAGAAGTAATTGTCCTCGTTAATTGAAAGTGCAGTTTTATTTTCCATTGATTGTGGGGTTTTATTATTATTATTATTAAAGCATTCTGAAGGCTTTTGAAATCCTATTAAAGGGCAAATACTATCATGAGCTTCCACTGTAGTCACAAAGGAGAATCTAGGGGGTCAGCTCAGCACTTGTGGGGATCTTTAATCTCTCAGCATTCAGCATAAAGTTATTGATGTTTAAATATGCTAAACTGTGCCAGACTGTAACTTTCACACTGGACATCTTTTTCTCACAACAATCAGCAGCACTCAGATTCCAGTTACCTCTTGGGACAATGGTCATAACTACTTTATGTGTGTGTGCTATTCCAAGTAAAATAGTGCCAAGCTCTTGTGTGCTGTTGTTTGATGAAGGCTGCTCAGGGAAACATTGGAGTCACCATCTCTGGAGGCATTCAAAAGATGTGTACATGTGGTGCTTAGGGATGAGATTTAGTGGTGGACTTGGCAGTGCTGGACAAATAGTTGAACTCTATGATCTTAAAGGTCCTTTCCAAGAAAATGATTATGATTCTAAGATTAAATGTAACTGCACTGCGTGTAGATGAAGACACCTGGGGAACAGAAAGAATTTTGGAAGGCCCAGAATATTGGACACAAGGTCAGCAAGCCCGTAGATGAATCAAGGAAATCAGGGAGCAAACTGTACAGGACCAGCAGCTGGTACTTGATATCAAGGATGTAGGAGATTGCCATGATCAAGTACTTTTTCTAATGATCATCTCATTCACTCTACAAAGGAAAGTGCCTAGGAGTTGGCTTCAATTTTGCATGCTGGGCATGGTCAAACTAAAGGAAGACAGGAAAAATGTTGTGCTCAGCTGAAAATGTTGAAAAAAATTATATTTTGAGGATGGAAATACTGTGGTAGTCCTTGTATTTTCTGAATAGCTCATTCTGTGTACAACTGTATCTATAATGTAAGCTAGTCTGCCTGACTGGATGTCAGAATTAAACCTCAGTGCATGAAATCAAGCCTCACTGCTACACAAAGATCCTGAGCAAGACCATCAAGAGTTCCTCTTCACCCTTCAGCAGAGAGCTGGAGCATACAGAGGTGCACTGACTTACACACAAAGTCATCTTTCGTCTTTACTTGCCCATGCTTTTGCAAATGGAAGTATATGGATATGGCCAGGCTTTTCTCCTGAAAACACTCTGCCTTATTCTTCATGTCACCTTTAAATTGACTGTGTTGTGTTTCGCAGACCAGTTCTGAAGAAAGACACAAGGCAACTGCTTCATTTAACACTGCTTCACAGAGTGATCTCTCTTGACCTCCCAGCAGCAACCTTCTCACTCATTGTAAGTACAATGTAATTGCTGGATGTCTGACTCACCTCACTGTCTTTCAAGTGCACTTCTATGCCTACATTTTTAGGCATGACTTTAAAATACACTGCTAAACACTCTCTGATCAAAGTTCTATATTACTCTGGTGTTCTGGCTGGGATGTCTGTCAATCAAATGATTGCTTAACCTTTTCTCCTGAGGGTAGGCAATAATACAGAATAATATTTGTCAGTATGTGAGAAATGACTACTTGAAAACTGGATCTGTAAACTTGTTTGAGTATTATTAGATTTAAGGGGAGGACTTATAGGTTGCCTCTCCCACACCTAGCAAACAGCTCAGCCACTTGATTTGTGAATATTTCAGTCACCACCTCAGCTCTTATTAGGACTCTGTATTGCAAGACTGTACGTTACCTGTAGTAACAGTTTTGTAGTTCCAGCAACTGAAGTGCAACTGCTGATGGTAATGACAGAGTCTCAGTTTTTTATGCGGACATTAATTGTCCATCTTGTAAATCAGAAGAGAAGTCTAGAGTGTTTATTTAGACTATCAATAAAAAAGGGTGTAAGCAAAAAACCAAAACAAAACCAACCCCCCCAAACTTTATACATCTATAAATGCCCTCATCACATAGTAAACTGAAGCTCTAAAGACTGTAAGCCAGCCTTTTATTTCAAGTGCACCTTGTCCAACAATGGGCAGACCTCGTAATCTCCAGAGTATGGGAAAATCTCACTAGGTCTTTCAAAGCAGATTAACCATGTGCTGTGTGATTAGTGGCACACCATCTCTACTGAGAGTTTTCAACTGTATTTCAGGAATAAATTCATATGGAAAGTAGACTCTTAAACATTCAACATCTGCTAACATCAGGATCAAATTTAGTTCCTGGGAGAATGCTCGAAAGGCATCGGGGTATAAGGATGTGATTTTTATTGCCACTTGAGTAGCTGTACAAATCACAGGGATATTTATGTTTAAAAACTGTTTCACCCCAGCATAAAAAATAATACTGCTTAGATACATGTGGAGGTGACACGTATGCATATCCTGCCAAGACCTCTGTACATCCATGGGAGGAGAGAGGGAATTATTTCGCACCATTACTCTCAAAGATATTTTAGACCAAATTTAGGGGGGAGTTAAACTTTGCCTGACACATTAAGTCAATGTGTATTAAAGGCACACCAAAGGTGCAAAGAGATCAATGAGCACAAGACCTGGTGCGGTTAGAGCTGACAGCCTGTGGCCTCTGGAATACCTGATTTCTCCCCTTTTCCTTCAAAGCCTTTTTCAGAAGTAGCAGTGAGCACACTTTACTGTCCTAGCAAGACAGAAATTGTTTTCTAAGAAAAACACTGGGCTTTTGCCTGTGTATTCCATCCAGCTATGATTATAGCAAAAGAAGTTTTAGGAAACTGGCCTCTTCCTATTAATGCATCCTTCTTATAAATACATTCATTTCCATTTCTTTGTTTTGTTACAACTGAAGAGACATTTTGTTGTTTTTATTTTATTTCAGTAATTGATTTTTTTTTCTTAGTCAAAACACCTGTGTCAAAGATCATTATTCTCTTGAAAGCAAGGTTATTTACCCAAGTTTTAGGTATCTCTTAATAACTTGCTTTCTCTCTGTGTTGAATCTTCTCTGGATGGTCTCAGACCAATACTGACTGACTGTTTGGGGAGATTAAGGAATTATTAGTGCTAGGTTGTTGTTGTGGGTGGGGTTTTTGTGTTTTTTCTTTTAACAAAAAATAAAGCAGACAAGGTTGTGTCAGGAATGGTAAAGACCCACCAGATTCTGTGTCAGAAAGTCCTTCCTAGTCTTTTTTTTTCTGATGATTTCATGGTAAAATATAATTTCATCAAAGAAATCCCCAGACTAGTGTTCAAGAAGTGAGAGGAAATGGGGAATGATATACCAGAGATATACTTTCCTCTGTCACACTATATGTAAGCTATGAAATTCTGGGTGTTAAGAAAGCTTACAGGGGTGAGCGCTGACAACCTCTCAAGAGAGAGAACCTCTGTTCAGAAAAAAGATCCGTGTAAGGACAAACCTATTGATCATTCTCCACACTGCCTTCTATGTGAACCTCACTGTACTCCTTTTGTAATACACTGCAATGTCTGAGCACAGATACCAGATCTGTAAAGACCCCAAAACCTATCGGAAATATGCAAGAATTCAGAATTTCTCTTTGATCCCTGATGGAGTAGACTGGAGTGATAACATCTTCACACCTGTCAAACACATTCCTCCTTGCTGGCACATTTATTGCAGTGAATACTCAAAATGACAGTCATGTAGTTCTTATTAAAAAAAAAAAAAAGAAAAGAAAAAGAAAAGAGTATTCCCTATCCTCTCTATCTGCAAGCCTTAGGCCTTATGAGTCCTTCATAGAATCAGCCAGGGTTGGAAAGGACCACAAGAATCATCTAGTTCCAACTCCCTTGCCATGGGCAGGTACACCTCATGCTAGATCAGGCTGTCTAGAGCCTCATCTGGTCTGGCCTTACACCTCCAGGGATGGGGCTTCCACAACCTCCCTGGGCAGCCCATTCCAGGGTCTCACCACACTTACAGTGAAGAGCCTCTTCCTAACATCCAGTCTGAATCTATCCATTTATAGCTTTGTTCCATTCCCTCCAGTCCTATCACTACCTGACATCCTAGAAATTCCCTCCCCGGCTTTCTTGTAGGCCCCCTTAAGATACTGAAAGGTCACAATAAGGTCAACACAGATCCTTCTCCTCTCCAAATTGAACAGCCCCAACTCCCTCAGTCTCTCCTCGTAAGAGAGGTGCTCCAGCCCTCTGATCATCCTCGTGGCCCTGCTCTGGACATGCTCCAGCACATCCATATCCCTCTTATAATAGTGGCTCCAGAACTGGATGCAGTACTCCAGGTGGGGTCTCACCAGTGCAGAGTAGAGGGGAAGGATCACTTCCCTCGCCCTGCTGGGCACATTTCTCTTGATGCAGCCGAGGATTTGGTTGGCTTTCTGCGCTGCATGTGCACACTGACAGCTCATATTGAGCTTCTCATCCACCAGCAGCCCCAAGTCCCTCATCCTGGGATTCTCTTCATCAGAAGCAGAGCCGGCAGTCAGCATCATAGCAGGACTTAAGGGGTGGATGTATGTCACCACAATATACAGCAAGACAGTGGGCATTGATAGACACTTAGCTGAAGTATGTTATCAGATATGGCCAGAAAGGGCTGTCTGAAATATTTGAGGTCTGACTGAACCAGTCTGAGAAGAAAATTAGACCTCAGCTGAGTTCTAGACAGAGCAAAACCTGGAAGTGATGTGTGTTGGGTAATACGTGCAGAGGGTCACCACATGAAACATGTTTTCAGGGCACGTTGGAATGGATTTTAAATTTAGGTTACAGCCTGGGCTTGCTAGGTCCTTTCCTCTGGACCATAAAACTAATACAGCATTAATCTACAGGAGGTGCAACACTGAAAAAAAAGCCCAACCATTTGTACATCTTTAGGTCAACCAACATGTTCAGTTTTGCAGTTCCCTGCATTTACAGATGCAGCCTAGGCATGCCTAAACCTCTGCTCAAACCCCACCTTATAAGGGATAGCTCTGATGTTGCTGTTTACCTATATTCTTCACAATTCTTGACATTTTTTGTGAGGATGTGGTGTCCAATTTACACTTTGTTGCTAATGATGAAGTTGAAATAAAGATCTATCTTCTATTTCATAACATTTTCTTACCAGTTTCCTTGACTGAGTAATTCAGAGCTGAAAACCCACACAGCTCTGTCTCTTGCTAATGGATTGGGTATTTAGTGACACCACAGATTCAAGAATTTTTTCTTTTGAGGCGGCTAGTGGGAAGGTCAATGACATGCATTTTGTTATCCTTAAGCAATGGTAAATTTTGGAGCCTTGAAAAAACCAATTCTTGCTAAAAGAAATATCTGTGGCATGAAATCTAGACATTTTCTTAATCCGAGTTCTTACTTAAGTTTATGTAAAGCATTCACAGTGTACAGAGATGTTCAGAAAAGGCAACCAAACTTTCACTCTGGACAACCACAAAATCATTCATTATTTGTTCTACCTGGACAAAATAAATAATAAAGGCCCTTCTTGCAAGAGCTCCCCTAGAAGAAAGGCACCCCCACAATAACAATGTAGCCTTTCTTCAACACTCTTGCATCCAGAGAGTTTATAAATATGGGTGTAAGTGATTCTTTTAGTGCCCCTCACAGTAAGAACAGAAGAAGCCTGTGCCCATGATAGGTAGATAGGCAAATAATTAATCATAAATTACCACTTTATAAAAATCAGAGCAAATAGAATTTGTGGTTTTCAGGATGTTCATAGCCACTTCTGGGTCTATTCATTTGAGAAATAAGTATCTTCGAGCTCTTTATTGAGAAATGATGAGTCCTTTGGTAGGAGTGCTCCACAGTCTCAAGAGTTTTGTTTGGGTTTTCCTACATAATTTAATGTCAGGGAGGAAAGCTGTGTAGAGAAAGGCATGAAGAAAATCATGTTCTGTTTAATTATAGTACTTAAAGAATTTGTTCCTTTTTTTTTTTTTAAGCTGAAATTTTGATTCATCACAAATGTAAATAAAATGCAATTAGAGAGTGTAAGCTTTTGGTATCGTATTTTGTACAATACATGCCCGTACCATGGGGAAATGTTGTAAGAAAGGTCCATCTGTGTTCCACTTGCTGACTTTTCCTGCTTGGAAAGACTCTTTGATGATAAATGTGTTTAAAAATCCATTACAACTGGTACACTGGGTTGTTTTCAATTGGAAAGGGGGGAAAAAAGCAGCATAAACAATTTTATATTTCAAATGCAACTCATGCTGAAACATTCTGCTGCAGCATAATTTAAACTGCAAACAGATTGGAACAAATAATGCAGAACTGTTTTATTTTTAAAATATTGGTATACATAAAAAATGTATTATTCAAGGGATTTCTTTGGACTAGTTCTGAAATAGAAAATAATGTATGCAGATGGTCTTATATGCATATGTAAGTGAGAAATTTGAAGAAGCAGTAGCACACAAGACCCAGCTGTGATCTCATCAGATACTCTACAGGGATGCTGCCTAGCTTGTAAACTTTATCTTTCCTTCTTTCTCTCTCAATTCCAAAGGTCCTGGTAAATATTTTCCATCTTTCATCCTTTTCTCTACCAATCATGTTGAATCTTCCCTTGCTACCTCCTTCCTAGACTTCCTTGGTAAAAATGTGGTCATAGATCAACTTCCTTATACTTTTATTTCTCCTGTTTTGTGCTCTTTATCCACTCTGTGTCTTCAGTGGCCACAAAGAATTTATTTTCTGTGTTGCCTGCTCTGACCACTTCTATGCCTAGAGTGTTTTCCAGGCTGCTTCGGAAGTACTTAGGACAGAGAGTGCTAGGAGGTCTCTGCAGCACACTCATCGATTCGCTTGATCTTAAGGGAGCCAGTGCACAGATCTCCACTGTTATGTGGTGGTCATTGCTTCTCACACAAAAGCTCTTCCTGCAAGCTTTCCCATGCAGCTCTGTCATCAAAAAATTTAAGCAAGCTTGACCACCTTGTGTTTGTTCCCAGTGAACAGTCCTGCCTGTCAAACAGGTTTAGTAGGTGGGTATTCTCCATTTGTAGAAAGCAGCGGTGACCTATACAGTTGTGGGGATCATTATGATTGCTGTAATACATTTTGAGTGGAAATCCAACAGCACTGACATATTATATTTCTGTCCTAGAGGCAGCTGGACCTGTTGCACCCTGTTATTTTTAAAGCAGGGATCACCAGTGTTTGATTTTGCAGCACAAACACTTCAAGTGGAAAGCAACCAAATGCAGTTTGTACTTAGTGCCCACTTATAGTAAATCCTTAGCTCTTAGCTCATGGAAAACGTGCATTAGTTGTTGATGAGGTCTGCATTGTGGTAGATGCTGTATGATCAGAAAACAGAGAGTATGTCTGCAGGAGCCTATAGCGCTGTCCTTGTGCTTGAGGGCAATATGCTGCCCTAGAGGCTTCTTGGCATTGCGTTCTGCCAGTGGAAATGGCAGCATCCATGTTCAGGGCTAGCAGAGAGACTGAAGCATGATGGTAACTGCAGCCTGCCGCTTCCTCTGTATGGCAGAACCAGGAATAGCTGAGCACACTTACCTAACACACACCATCACACATATCTCCCTTTCCATTCCCAACACGTACATAGTATCGGGAAAGCATCTGGGATTTATCTCCTCCATCACAAGCATCAGGGCCAGTGTTAGCAAACTGATGTGGCTTCTGTGTACTGGTGGCTCCCTGTAGAGAAAGCTGGGGGCTGTGGGGGAGGTCCCTTCACCTGATCTGGGGAGAGCTGGGGGCAGTCTCAACCCCAAGCATCAGGCACCTCCATAGAGACAAGCTGAGGAATTTGTGATAGTTCAGCAACAGAAAAAGCTATATATTTGCACTTGGACTTGCTCTTGGAGACACAAAATTCATCTGTCACTGGCATAGCAGTTTGGATTTTTTAAAATCATCTTCAAGTCCAGCAACTGTAGACAGGAAAAATTGTCTCAAACTCTACAGTCTTTCTTGGCCCATGACAAACATATTGATCCATTTCTGAGCAAAATAGAAGGAAGATAACCTTCAGCAAGTACCATCATAGCCACCTGGGAAGAATAAAAGTGACTCTCCAAGAGAAGTATCAGGCACAACCCTCTATGGTGAACTGAGTTTAAACTTTTCATCTCCTGTTGATAAATGTTGGTCAAAGGTTTCTGATCATTTGGGTTGGTCTGGTCTAAAATAATCCAGTTCCTATCACAATCAATTTTGAGGCCTAAAATTCTCTAGCCAGAAAAACTGTAGAGTCTCCTCTGGACAAGATTCACATCTATTGCCATGTACTGATACAAGATAAGGTTTAACTAGGCTGGTGTGAATGAGAGGTTAAAGTTTTCAATTGTGCCTATTGTTGCAGCAAGGTACTCCAGTTATGGAATCATAGAATCATTGAATGATAAGGTTGGAAGGGACCTCAAGGATCATCTAGTTCCAACCCCCTGCCATAGGCAGGGACACCTCCCACTAGTACAGGTCACTCAAGACCTCATCCAACCTGGCCTTGAACACCTCCAGGGAGGGAGCAGCCACAACCTCCCTGGACAATTGTTAGAGGTCATGAAAAGTCTCTGTCTTCAAAGTCAATATTGCCTTATTTGTAGGTGAATGAGAATCTTCTGATAGCCTTTCTTCTGGTCTGTAGTAGATGATGTGGACCAAAGTATTACAGAAAAATATTAGTAGGCAGCACCACAGAAGGCAAAAATGTATTTGGTTTCTGCCATTGAAAGAACTGGTGATGGGAGGGACAATTCAAAGCAAAGATTGAAAAGGGTGTTAAATTATTTTTATCTCTCTGGTCTGTTTTACTGTACATTTCACCCTTTCAGCCAAACAAACTGTATGTCAAGTGACATTTTATGTAAAAACAAATCTCAGTAAATAACCAGATAAGGTTAAGCAGTGTCATTAATGTCAGTGATCTACATAAGTACCTTTAACAGGCATGGCACTAGTTGTAAGTGTGACTACACTTTCTGAACACCTTACATTGGAATATTCTGTCAGATCCTTTTGATGTGTAGATATAATCTGTATTTGAGCAGTAACTGTGCAGCTCACACAATGGTATCAGCATGTAGATCATGCACTTCAACTCTGTAAATGCATTCTGCTGCAGCAGATGGAGTAGCAGTTGTCTTTGAAATTGAGCTAAAATAAAAAAGAGACACTTTTTTTTGGGGGGGGGGGGGGGGGGGGG
>VWZE01006809.1:326900-447896 GCA_013396675.1 Eubucco bourcierii | reverse complement strand
AGGGTGGGGGGAAGGGGAGTGTGCCACTGGTAGTAATTTACAAAGTTCTCAAGATAGCAAACTAAAGCACCTGAACCCTCTTTAGCTAAAACTTTTATCACCATAAGATAAAGATGTTGATTCGCTCTTCACAATATCAGTGTTAGGATTTTAAGAAACAGCCAGTTATTTTTGGTGCCCTAGTTTCCAGATTTCTCATTTTCTCCCCCCTCTTCTATATAGAGACCTATTTTAGCAAAGAGACACTTCAGAAATCAAGCCTCTTCAACGAGATATAAATTGGACATGCAAAATCTCTAGACATTTGTGAATAATTCAGGTCCAGATAATTCTAATGTAAATATCCACCATTTAGCTGTGTCAGAATCAGTTAGTATCAGAAAAACAGTTTAATACCTATTCTTTAATGTTTTATGTGCATGTGAAAGGCAATAATAAACTCTTCATCATGTCTCTGCTGGACAGAAATTGATGGGATTAAACCCAGTGCCTTACCTTAAGTATGAAAAGAAGCTTCTAGTAGTAAGGCAGTTAGCACTCGAATAGTTTATTGGGAAGTTGAGCAATCTCAGTTGTTTGAGGGTTTTATGAAAAGCTTAGATACCTGTCAAGAATAATCTGTTAGATTTGGTTCAGCTTTGCAGAAGATTGATTAGGTGAGATCACAAAGTCTTTTTCAGTTTCTCTTTCTGTCATTATACAGCTGTATATATCATGCTATAGGATGGATGTATTCTGAATTTCATGCACGTGATTTAACAGGTGTAACTGATTCTATTCCCACATGTATACAAGGCTCACAGACCAACTTACATCGATAGCTCACAGATGTGACCTGCTGGATGAGTAGTTCCGTATTTGGATTTCTAATTTTTGACACTGTGGGATGAAAAGCTAATCACGCTAATAATAGTAAAGGCCACTGTATCTGCCAGGTTGGCAAGAGCAGAGCAGATGCAGAGGTTTTGCTGGGGAACCCATTCTTCCTTCTCAGCTCTAAGAGAATTCTGCAACGAGGCCACAAGGTGGCAGATGAGCTGCAAAGATTGCAGGTTAATGGCTGCAAAATAAGGAGACTGCCAGTGACAAATCGGAAAGGAGGGGGAAAAAAAAATAGAAAAGAAAAAGAAAATGAAAGGAAAACATTACGGACCGAGTTATTAGTGTGTTTTTAGGTGCTTTCCTGTCAAATAACAGAGTAAATCAAATGCCCCCATCCCTATTGCAGCAGATTTGGGTTCTGATAGTGCTTGGCAATACTAAATCCTGGCCAGTTTTTAGGTAGGCTTCTGGTCTTGGGCATTATTGAAAAAAACAAACCAAACCCAACCAAAAAACCGAAACTGCATTTAGCATTTTGTCAATGTTCAGATTGTATCAATTCAAGCATAAATTAATTTTTATTCAACGCCTTGAATCTGTGGTGAAGAAAAACAAGTTTCCTTGTGGCTGGAATGTGTACAATTGTGTGCTTGTTCTGGAGCCCACAGCTGGTTGTTTAAATGCTGTTGCATGTCTGATGCTTGTAGCAGAATAGAGAGAGGTGATAAACAATTGGCAGCACCTCTTTTCTGCAGTTTAGAACCAATGACCAGAAACACTGAGCAGCGGATCCCAGTTCTGCTCTGAGCAGTTCGTCCATTGTCTGGCAGACTCATTGACTCTGTAGTGGCTTGGCAGTACATTTTTGTCTGATTTACACAAAATCTGTTCTGTGCAACTTACAACCAGGCTCAGAAAAACATCCTTCTCGACTGCTGTTGTTCTCCTTTTGGGATGACAGTGTCTGAACCACTCTCCACCTCAACAAACATGATGCAGACAGGAAATAATCCTGAGCAGCTCTAATTCTCTTCAGCTTTTCTCAGACTACATGAGCTAAACCCCATCCTGCACCTTGAACACACTTAAGGGAAATTAATAAGACTAGAGAATATTCTTGCTTCTTTAAACTCCTAGGCCAGTTTTCAGGTGCTATAAACCCCCACAGCCTTCACAGAGAGAGTCGCTGTTGGCACGTGTCTGGTCAGTGTCCTCTGTCCCTGCCCATCCTGGGGGTGAGACCAGGAGGCTCTTCCATGCTGTGCTGTGTGTACTGTCACGAGAATGCTCAGATGCTGAATGTTCAAAAGAGGCTGTTTTAGCCCACCCACGAGGATTCAGCATCCTGAAGCTGTTGCGGGGGCCAACAGCCAGTACTGCTCCGGGCATTTTGCCTGGGCACTAGTCCATGACCAGCTCAGACAAAACCAGTCTCTGATCGACACACAAGTCTGATAGAGTTGGAAACCTGTTGGAGCAGACAGTACTGCAGATATCCTGCCCCCCTGACACCACCTGGTTGACCATCTCCTCTCTTTTCTTTCAAGTTCTGTTTCACTTGGTTGATTTAAAGAAAGACCAGGTTCTCCTTCAGATTTTTCTGAGACTGATCCTATTTTTGTTAGAGCCATATGAAGCATGGAGTAGCTTGCAGGTAGTGACAATCCCTTGCTAGCAGTAATAACCATAACAGGAACAAAGGCATGCTGCTTGCTAATGGAAACGTTAATAGTGGTTCCATTGCCTTTGTAGTTTTAAATGATTTTACTGAATAATTAAACAGCAATTTATTCTTTTTGTTTTGAAAGTAGTCCTCTCATTCTTCAGCTTGCTTTTGTTATGTCGTTGTTGATTTTCCTGTGCTTGATCTTGTATTTGCTGTGTAAGAAGGATATATACTGAAGTACTTTTAGAATGTAGTAGCTAAATGAATTTGCTGCCTGTGGTCTCATGAAAGGCTTTGCAATTATGTGACTGAATCTTTTGTTGTGAATAATTCAGCCAGTATTAATTAAAAATTCTTGTTTAGTAATCATGGGGTTCTGTATCTCCTGTTTCTTAGTTTTCTTTTTATTACAACAGTCTCTCGTAATTGTCACTGAAGGAACTTTCCAAGTGTATTCTAGAAGGGTCCAGTGACAGGCTAAGTGGCTGGAAACAGATTCCTCTCAATGTTATTTTAAAATGTTGTTCTCATTTCTGTTATTTTTCTTACCTCATTGTCCTGTAGAACAAGAATAGCCAAATTTTCAGAGAGCAAAAGAGGTTCGCAGTTCTTTTTGCTTTATGGTTGGTTACAGTGGTTAACCATAATAAATCAAGAATCCTTAATGATTAAATTGATCAGAACTCAGCAAAATAAAGAATTCCTTTCAAAGGGTAAGCATGAACTAATAGCTTATAGTTGGCAACAAATCCACCTTATATTCAGAGAAGAAAAGAGAAGAGGTGCTGGGAGGTACAGATTTCTGAAGTATCTAAGGTGAACAACAAGGTAGCCTCATGATGTTGTCAGCATCCACAGCTTTGGCTTTGGAGAAGTCAAGGGCATTCAGGAGTAGGCACAAGTTCTGGAAGCATGGAGAGAAGAGTCTAATGGTTCCTTGCTGGAACTGGCACAGCAGAGACTGGAAGGGAGGATTTTTCTCTAAGCTACAGTACAGATACTAATGAGATAAAATAATTTGTTTCAGGTATTTTTTGTCACTTTTCTCCTTTATGTTTCCTGATTTATCTTGCTTAGTTATTTCTGTCCCTGAACAGCAGTTCTTACAAAACCTCATCACTGCATAAAATGTGATTTTCACAGTTATCACAAACCTTATACAATTCATGTGCTCTTTTTTAATGAGTAGTTTTGATACTACTCTTAAAAAATGAACTGTGATGGTTTGGGAGTAACCTATCCCCACTCCCACCCATGAATTCACCAGAGTAGACTCATCCAGCTGGAAGTTAAGTAATGAAGCTATATTTACAGCTTGGCACATTTTACAAGCACATATATATACACACTATACACAAATATTTACATTTACATACAAGTTAAAAGTAATACAGAAACACAAAATCCCTCTCAAAACAATCAGACTGCCAGGAGGCTCCCAACCCAAACCTCCTACCCCCTTCCCCCTCTTTCCCTTCCTTCAGAAATAACCAGATCAATCCCCTTATATCTCACATGATAAATCTGGAGAGATCTGAGGTGAGATGCTAAAAAAGGACTTCAAGGAGGTTAGGGTTTAGGTCAGATTAGAGTTAAGGTAGATGTCACCACACAGACTGCCAGAGAGGAGGAGAGGTAGTGAGAACCGAGAAGTGTGTGAGCAGTGAGTGTCTTATCTAGTTGCGTTTCTCAGAATGAGTGATGTAGGTTACTGTTGTTGTTCTTTCTTCTCACAGCTAAGGATTTAATTTCTCTCAGTAAAACATTCCAATTAACCTCAAACCAGCACATGAACCCACTAGGATCTGCCACAGATGAATCATTTTCTGAAGGGAGAATAACATGCACTGTTACCTTTGCTGACCACACCATATTGGGTATTTAAAAGTTTAAGCAGCAGGGAAGCGCCTGTTAAGAAGTTACAAAGAGTGCACAGTTTGTTAAGCCTTCTGGACAGCCTCAGTCTCTTGAATCATGCTTCAAGTTTTGTCTGACAACCTGAATGAGGTCAGTGTTCTTTTGCTAAAGCTCAAACGGCAAGATCCTGTGCACAGGGCTTACTTGCATAGATGTCTGCTTACAAACTTGTCAATCCTTGCCTTCCTTGAAGACAAGCAGAGTCAAAATACAGGAGTTGTAGGGTGTTATTCTTCTAATCTTAGAATAATTAAAATTAATCACATCCTTGAAGTGTCTGAGTCTCCCTGCTGACCACAAAGACACATTGAGTTTGGCAGCTGCCATCTTTTCTGTGGATGCTCAAAGTGAGATGAAACCCCACCCACGTAGATTTTTGTGAGACAAAGCAAAAAGGCTTTGTATAGTATGGCATCAGGAGAACTTAAATGCTGTGAAGTTGCATTCTTTGTGTGAGGCAGTGATGCTATAGTTTAAAGTTTGTGGACTAGCTAGATCGTAATGACTATACTGCCAGTCTTTTTGCTTGTTCATAGTTACAATGCTGTGATTAGCTCTAAGATTATAGCATAGTTACAGTAGTAATATTATAGTGGTGCATCATTATGCTATGTTTTCTAGGTCAGAAAAAATGGAGAAGTTGTCTCCGAAAGACTGAGGTAATTACTGATTCAAAAGTCCACGAGTTTTCTTAATAGATCAGGTTATAATTTACAATGGGCCCATATGAATTTTTGCTCTGAGTTCTGTCTGGGGAATCTCAGGTGTTTCATATACTTTTTATAAAGTGCTAAAGTGATATTTCACTTGAGAACTGAAATGGAGAAGCTCTGGCTTGGTAATAGCTGTGGCTGAACATTATCTCCTCTTTACATCCTACTGTGTTTTAGGTACACACTAAAGTAAATGGATATAGTACTTTGATGGGAAGTTTTTTTCTGCCATTATAGACCTGTAGTGCTCATGATTGCCTGCTTTGCTGTAAGACAACAGTCTGAAGCGGAGCCAATACCAGAAGATGGGGATGGCAATCATATTTCTTGGCAATTTTGGTAGAAGTCCTGAATATTAAGTTATTGCTAAATCTGGATAACATCTGCATTCTTACAAGCGCCTACAAAGGAGTGAAAGCAGAATACAGAAACCAGTAAAAAAGAATTGCTTATTTATAACCTTTGCAACTCTTACAAGTGAAGCTTTGAAGAAGGTAAGGTGAAGGAGATGATGGATTTGGAATATGATCCCCCTGATCCTGGTAACCTGTACATGTCAGAATCCATCATTAGAGAGTATTTCTTGTCTTAAGCTCCCATTTGCCTTTCCTGTAAGGAACCTGAAAAAGAATGCTTGTGGTATATTGTAGCAGATGGAAGATTACCACAACTGATTAGCCTTTTTTGTACAGTTTTTATCAGAGTCCAGAGGGACAGGGATCTGCTCAAGAAAGTCCAGCGGAGGGCTGCAAGGATGATTAGGGCACTGGAGCACTGTCTGATGAGGAGAGGCTGAGGGACCTGGGATTTTTAGTCTGGAGAAGAGAAGACTGAGCGGGGATTTAATAAATGTCTATAAATATCTGAGGGCTGGGTACCAGGAGTTGGGGGGGACAGGCTCTACTCACTTGCTCCCTGTGATAGGACGAGGAGCAATGGATGTAAGCTGCAGCACAGGAGGTTTGAGTTCAGCACAAGGGGGAACTTCTTTCCTGTAAGGGTTACAGAGTACTGGAACACTCTCCCCAGAGAGGTTGTGGAGTCTCCTTCTCTGGAGACTTTCAAGGGCTATCTGGATGCATTCCTCTGTGACCTGAGCTAGATTGTATGGTCCTGCTCTGGCAGGGGGGTTGGACTTGATGATCTCTTTGAGTCCCTTCCAACCCCTAACATCCTGTGAGCCTGCAATTCTACGTCTTTTGGTATTCTTACTTCTTCCAGTGACAGACATTACAAGAGAAGGGGTTATCACAAATGTGAAAATGTCCTTTGCTTTTTTCACTCTGGATAATTCCTTTTTGCAGTCAATAAGGTGTTATCCAGGTATGATCTGGAAAAGTTATACACAATGGCTCTGAGTGCAACACCGCTAAGACGTTATCGACAACTGAATCAGTAGCACACTGGATTTTCTTTTCATATCCTTCTATGATATAGATCAAAGACACATGTCAGCTGTGATGTCCATATGGTAGAGGTGCTCTTATAAAAATATTGATATTATATATATATATATTCCACCCCCCACCCCCAGTATTATTAGTGCAGCCAAATGTTTTTAAACGCAAGAAATGCAGACCAGCAGTCAGAGTATTTTTCACTCCGTTGTAGCTGGCCACTCTTCAAATGCTGTAATACCACTTGCACCTGATTTCTACAACAGGACTTTTTGTCTGGGGCTGTTATTAGATGGAGATGTTATTAGACAGATCTAGACACTTTGCTTCCAACTGTTTTAAGAAATAAAACTTGTTTGGGCGTGGTACAGTGTTTGAGTGGCACCAAGTAACCCATGCTCATGTTGCCAGGCTCTCTTATCCTGGGAATGACCAGCTCTGCCCAGGACTCTTGTGATGCTCTGGGAAACCTTGGTCAAATCTCCCTTGGGAGCACTCTGACAGTGTGCCAGGATGGGCAGCATTCCAAGGGCTGGGAACATTAGCTGGCATTTTACATTATTTTGGAATAACCAACGTTACATGTAGTTTGATACCACAGCTTTGTGCCACTTACATATGCTGCCAGTAAGAACCTCTAGATTTTATATTCTCTGAGGCTGAGAATTAAAGGAATACATGATTCAAGAATTCAAGATCTAAATAATTCTGTTAGATATTATCCCCTTCAGATGAATACCCTTAAAAGGCAAAGTTCACATCATTCCCAGCTGCCTCCAATCACAGATAGAGCTGCCTCCCTTCAGACATTGTGGCTATTGGTGGGAATTGAATCCATGACCTTTGATATGAAAAGAGTTAGATCTAAGCCAAAAAAGTAAACCTTTTATCTGTAAGAAACCAGAAGATTATTACAGACACTGAGGCTCACTATTAGATGAAGACATGATTATACACTAAGCCAGTGTATTATTACACTTTCATTTCCTCTGCTGAAAGGTCTATTATCCTCTCTGTGAACATGATCTAATGTCTGTTGAAGTCAGTGTGAGCTTTTTGTTGACTTTAATCGACTCTGAATCATGATCTAAATGTGTGAGCCTGTTCATACCTGCTAGAATTAAACAGAGTATAAGAAGTATGAAGTGATTTTTGCATGTGTATATATATACATACATGTGTGTATATATATATATATATATAAAAGTATGTGTATATATATATGTCTATGTAGATATGCATGCATCCATATATATATATGTATGTGCATATCTACATATATGTTCACTTTCCATGTAAACACTATTTTGGACACAACAGAATGCTTATCTGAAGGTGATAACAAGATGTATGAAAGAATCCAGCCCAAAGTTAATCAATGGATTATAAGGGGGACTTTGAGTAAAACCTATGAAAGAGATTTGCAGATGAAAGGCAAAAATCAGATGGGAGTTTCTGAGAGTAGCCTTCCCAAAAAGAGGAAACTGAGGCAGCGTTTCACAGTGGGTGGTTTTCCTTTGATTGCTCTAAACAAACTGCTTATCCTGATTCTGATAAACATTGTCTTGCAGCAATACTTTTTATAATTGGCATGGATTTGTTTGAGATTTATTTTCTACTGTCTCTTTCTCTGTTACTGAGATGATGGTATACTTTTTCCCTTCTTCTGAGTATTTTTCTCAGGTATTTTAGCTAGTGATTTCATCCTAGTTTTAAATGAAGCATTGGAGTGGGGGACTCAAATGATTATAAAAAAAACATATAAACCAAGTCATCTATTCTAGATAGGACATCTAAACTCATCCTTTAATCAGTGGAGAGGAATATCAGCTCCACATACCACATGTTAGACATTTGAGATGAAATGAAACATGTATTTGGACTATCCCCATCAGTTTGCAGAATGCTCATGAGCCCTTTAAGCCTGTGAGAGGTCACATACCTCTGCACCTGTGAGCTCCCAAGTCTTCCCTGTTCTGGGCTTTAAATATCTAATCCATACCTAATCTATGAGCCTACCTGAGCAACTCCATCAGAGACCTGCTTTGCATTTGCTATGGTACAAGGCACTGAGTTTCACCATGAATGTCTTAAACGATATGATAGAGAGCATGAGAGCTGTCATTAAAGGCTGGTTCTCTGAAGATAGAGTGGGTCTAAATCCAAAACTCACTTGCAGTGAATCAGCACTCTGAAACTGTGCAAATAATATGGAAATTTTTCCTACCTTTATAATCCTGGACTTCGTGAAAGAGACCCAAAGGTTTGATAATTTAATTATTTTAAATTGTTGCCAGAGGCTAATGCTTTTATGAGGACAAGACCAGGGCTTCAGGTCTATTTTAAATGGCAAGAAAAGGACTTCCAGTCATCTTCAAGTGCTTAACCTAAATCTGTTAGGTTTGGTTTTACTACTGTGTATAAGAACGGTCACACTGGTCAAAGCAAAGGTTGTCTGGTGTTTTGTTCTATCACTGACATTCCTGATATTCAGAAAAAACTGAGGAGACCAATAGCAATTATATAGAGAGCTATCCTGCTGTATGTACTCTTCAACTTCTGTTAGTCAACAGTTTAAGAAATTTCTGAGCCATGGGCTTAATAAGTACTACTGTGTTTAACAACCAGTCTCAGTCTTCCCCTCTGGTGTTCTAGTTAAGTTTTTGTGCAGAGTAGAGGATTTTTCTAAAGGTCTTCTTTCTTGGCAGCTCTGTCATATTTTCATGTTATTCCCCTGACAATTCACTGGTGAGCAACTAAATTGGACTCCAAAAGGAAACGTACATGCCACAGTTCTGCCTACACTTCGGCTCTCCCTATTTTCGCACAGTGGTGAAATTAGAAATCATTATTATGACAGTCAAAACTTCCATTTCCACCACTGGAAATTATCCCTGTTGCAAAGCAGATGGAAATATTATCCTACAAATTGTGGTTGATTGCCATAAGTAGTCTGTGTAAATGGAACTGCAGTTGTGCAGCTACTACAGTAGATAGATCAATTTAAATCTATAGTACAGACAAGTATAGACAATAAACCAGCAAACGTTCTCAGCAGACTAGCTATTTCAGCCACAATTATTTATTGTAGTGGAGATTAACATACATTTGATGTGTGTTTATAAAGGGCAACATAATGCACCAACAGAGAGATCATTACATGGTGTACAGTGGCTGTGGGCTGCTTACTGCTGGGATCAAATTCTCTTTTCCATTGAACTCACAGAAATACTGACAGAACTAAAACCTTTTGTAGTTCATCACCATCAATAGAGAAATCACCTGGCCAGTGTTATGTTTCTGTAAATAAAGGAAAACTATCATAAATCAGCCACTCACTTTTTAAATAAAAAAAATGTATCTTACTGTCAACAGTCTTGACAACTTTGAGCTCTTTGAAGGGCTCATAGAGATTTAATTCAAAACCTTTTACAAAGAGTAGAAATGACTTTCAGGGATCTGAGACCAGACTTTCTGAATTTCCCTATCCTCTCCTGCACCTTCTAATCAGCTGACATCAACATTGTACATACTACAGGGAATGAGAATGCTTTACACACTCTATCACTGGTCTATAAGTCATATTTTGATCAAATGAACCTGGAAACTCAACGTGGAGACCCAACCATGTGTTATGTAGCAAGGATGTAGGTGCAGAATGGGAATCACCGTGGGCTGTTTCCTCCACTGAGCAAATGAGGGCAGACTGAATGGCACATTATTTGGAGGTCTAGGACATGTTTGAATGACACAAACTGTGTCCCATCTTGGCACCCTGAACAATTGGATGTGTGCATTCTTCTCTGTAGCATCTTCTGCTTGCCTTATATGCAGCTAGAGTAGCTTGGGTTGTGACATGGCTAGCTTCAAATCTGTGGATGAGCATTGATCTTTTGAGAATAGCATTAAGTTTCTGCTGCAAAGAACCAGCTTTTTCCAGTAACAATGTAGTGCCCCTAGGGAGCTGATTTAGACAGGAAATAAGGATTAAAAGGAAGGAAATATAGTTTATAACAACAGTAATTTTTTTTTGATGTTACCATTTTGGTGTTCTTAGTGGGGATGGACAGGTTGTCTGATCAAATTTACATTTGACCTTGTGACCTCAGTGTGCCTCAGTGTCAGTGGAGACAAGTAGGAACTGCTAAGACATGACTCACCTCCTGATAATAGGCATTTGAGTCAGATGAAGACCCCAGAAGTGCTTATTTCTTTCCATTGATCATATAGGTCAGATAGAAGTGCTCATGTTCCAGATACATAAAGATGGGGCGTGTGGAGCCTCCTGCTATGGCATTACACTCAGTGCAGAAAAGCACTTTCCACCTGTTTTTCTCCCAAGTCAAAATGAAACCAGCCAGCTACATGGTTAAAACTTTTGGGCAGGAAATATCTTCCTGGGATGGTAGTGTCAGTACAAGTCTTGGAATAACAGTAAAGGCTCTCAGAAGAGAAGTAATGATAATTGGTATATCTTGTTGTCTTTGGCTTGATACCTGATTTCTGATGAGATGTGGATGCTCAACACTTTACAGTATGGGAGATTGAACCTCTATACTGAGACCTGTCACAGAATTTATGAAACACAACTGACATTAAAAGAAAGTTAAAGTACAGAAATATTTTGTATTGCATTTGTAATTATTATAATTGTATTTGTAATTTGTTATATTGTAGTGTATATTGTATTTGTAATTGTATTCTCAATTGCTGTGAGAAATGAACTTTTATCAGTTTAGAGGATTCTGTTTCCACATAAACCTTTATTGGCTGCAACACCTTTTTTACTGGAATCAAATAGTGGTTGGTTTTCTGGATCTCATTTTGGTCTTGCAGAGATATTTTGAGTTAATACATTGTTTGGTGTGGTCTAAGTGTAGCTGGTACTACGTACTCCTTTTTTCCTCTCTCTTTTCTGGAAGATTATTTCTATCCTTAAGTCGAAACTGCTAATCTTAGTAAAAATCATCCTGCCCATTACTAACATAGTAAAACTTTACATGCATTCCAGGAACTTAGATAACTTTCACAGGACTCACATCTATCAGATATGATGAAGGAAGGTTTTGGTGGGTTTGGGCAGCCTTGATACACTTGTTTTTGTGCACTGATTTAGATTCACTGATCATTAGCCCCACACGTAATAAGCAAACAATTTAAACTTGCTGCTGTAATTACATTAAATAAACCAAGCCAAAACATTTTTAAAACCTTTATTTGCATTTTTTCTTACATCATGTTTAAATATAAATGAGTAATGTCAACAAGGACAGTTATGAGATAAATACTGGCTTGTGTTTCTGTTCATATACAGATTGTTTCTGACTTCAGTTTTAGTGTTTCCGAATCTCAGGGACTTTTCTAAATGTTCTTCTGTCTTAGTTTATACAAAAATAAAAATAACCTACTGCAAAAAGGGATTGCTTATTCTTTATAAATAGAAAGTAAATTTGTTGTTTTCCAAGCTGCTAACTATCCACTGCTACACAGTGTATAAATATATTACCAATTTATGTAGAAAATCAAGGAACATGAATCAAAAAGGAGGATCAAAAGAAAACTGAAGTTGGACTGATCTGTTCTTTCAGTATCTATAATTGGACATTAAAGAAATCCCAATTTATTTTTACATTATGAAGGGTATATGAAATCTAAAAATAGAGTTAAATTAGCTCTTGTATATCTCTGTAATACATTATGTGCATACATAATTTTCTAAGAAAAAAACAATGCTCAACATATACAAAAGGAATGAAAAAAGTATGGTTGAGAATCTGCTGCCCTGAATTAGATTAAATTCAAAGGAGATAATGTGGTGATATGAAGAATGGTCTGAAATTGTTAATTTTCTGTTTATTGCAGACCTCTAAGTACACCCAAAGGGCATTGTTAGTGGGTAGGCAGTCAGTCCACATCATCATCATGTTATAATTTTATCCTTTGCATGAATGAACCCCATAAATGATTGCAACTGTGTAAGGGATTTATGAGCTTGTGGAGTTCGTGATTTTTCTCTTGTTTGAGTTCTGGAGTTGTTTGTTTGGCTCATATGATGTAATTTTGGCAGACAGGATATAAACAATCAACAGCTTACCTCTCAAATGAAGCAGCATTTCCCCCTTCCACTTTTATGCTGGCTTACGTAGAGTCCTGAAATTTTCTTTCTATATTTGGGCACTTTCATGCACTTTTCATGAAGGACTGTGCTAAGCCAAGTGACATGGAGTAGTGCGCTTCAAAAAGGTCAAAACTACAAATGTCACATTACGGAGCACACTTCAACCACTTTCGTGATGCTGATATAAGCAGGTTAACTGAGACAATGGAGAAACAATTACCTCAGGAAACAATCTCCTCTCTCTGAGTCCATCTTGTAATTGTCCCCTAGGTGGGGAGAAGTAAGACCCCCCAGGACAATGCATCACTTCCATGTGGCACTGGGTAAAAGAGTAGACTCCACACAACCGAGTGAACATTAACTCGGATGGAAGCCTGGGCTCACAAAACAACCCTGACCATTTTAATTTGGTCTGTTCAGAGCTGTGGACACTTGGGTCCACTGTGTGTGTGTGTGGGTAGTAACTGTTCCCTGATGTCAGTTTTCTGCCGCATATTAACTTGTGGGATGAAAGAAGTGATCCTCAGCTGCAATGATCCAGCAATGCGTGTTCTCATGTTAGCAAATAAATCAACACATGCTGCCTCTCTCTGTCAGGATACCTCTGAATGCTGATCAGACTCTTGCAGTGCTTGTATCATATGGGGTTTTTTGGTGTATAATATGCTTTTTGTAGCCAAGAAGTGGATCTACAAGGAGGAATTACTGTACCAGTTCGACATCACTTCTTCTGTAGCTACATTTTTCTTGTCCTTATTAGTTCTTTCTCCTTCAGGAGCTTAACAGATTGAGCAGGTCTCTGAGTTTGAAAAGCTCAGTTTTGTAAAATGCAGCTTAACAAACTGTGAAACTTCTGACAGTACAAAAACAATATTAACATTAGATGATGATTAGAGGTATTGGAGCCTGATTCTTAATTGGATTGTTACAAATGAAACACATGGACCATTAAAAGGAGATCAAACATGGTGACACTCAGTAGGGACAGAAGGCTTTGGCAAAGACAAATTGTTCATTAAGGTCATATGATGACTCTAAGTAGCAGTTGTTAACACCAACTTCCCCTTTAATGGGATGCTTTTTGGTGCCTGGCTAATTTTCCTCCTCATCTTGTGCTGCTTTAATTGGCTTTTTCTTCTTTTATATGTTTTCTTTGGATGTGTCACTGTCAGCTGTAAGCACTCTTGCCCTGACAGTCTCCTGACAAGTTTGCCTGTTTGTTTGTGCAGCCATTAACTAAGTCACTGACTGACACTAGGAGACACATCAGTTCTGTTCAGCCTGGTGGGAATGCTCCAGTGCACATGAAAGCCCCCTGCTACTTTCTATTATCCTGCTTGTTTCTCTGTTCCACTGTGGCTACCTCCTCAGCCACAATGCCAGACCTAAAGATATTTGTTTCTCTGTACCCAAGCAGCTTCTTTTCTCATCTGCCTTGCCTGGATCAGAAGGAATTCCGTCATAAAGACTGTGTAATACCAGCATAGGGAACGACCAAGGCCTCAGTAAAGAGATCTTCCAAACATACCAATATGGTATACTAGCGGTTTACAAAGGATTTGGTTCTGGGGAAACCTTTCACCTTGCATTTATTTGTTTTTGACTAATTTCAAGATGAACCACTATTTCTCTAGTATTTAATTTTCAGAGATCTGCAATGAGTAGTATTTAGCACTGGGCAGCTAATGCAGCTGAGCTGAGCATGGGGTGAACCCTGTCCAGTGCCCTGAGGTCTTCCCTCTTTGTTTACCACATCTGTACCTTACCTCCCATGCTGGGTCTTGTCCGCAGCTCTTCATGGAAGCTTTTTTACCCTTCAAGGGTCAGGTCAAATGGATGTTGCTAGCTCAGACCTTGTCCCAGGACTCTACATTTTGGGCTATAGCTAAGACATGCACTATTGTGCAGGGTCTTGGAAACCTCCAGAGTGTGACTGTGTTTTTCCAAAGTCTGTTGGCCATGTACAGACAACAGGAGCTAGTGACTACCACTTTATCAGATCAACTCATACAGCTTTACCTGGTCACACAGCTCAGTGCACCACTAGATTTAGCACTTCCATTATTCAGATTCCTAGTACACAGTTCTACTGCTGCTGACAAGGTACATGTCCCCAAAGCCCAAGCTTAAAGCATTAAAGATACAGTTGCTCTTTGTGTTTATTTGTCCAGCTGTCTGTACATCATGTAACAATGGGAATATCACCCTGATGGTTCTCATCAAGTATCTGTTGTACCTACTTTTATTGCTTGATTACTTTATCCATACTCCTAGCACAAAACCTAGCTCCAGTCGTTGGCAACACCAAGTATTCAATCCATGCCACGTATCTTTAAATGCTGTATTTGAACATTTTCCCAGTTTGCTCATCCTCCTCGATAAAAATACCATGTGTCTTGTGCAGACCTTCATTAGCCCTCTGATGGATGACAGGCAGCCTGCTCATTAGTCCTGTATTTAGCTGGTTATCAGTCACACGCTCAAGCTTTTCATCCTTTAAGTAGTACAGCTACTTTTATTGAACTTCACTGCTTGGTTGGTTTGTTTTTTTTTTTTTTGTTTGTTTTGGTTTTGTGGTTTTTTCCCCTCCTTCCAGGACTTTACAACACTTCTTTAGACATTATTTTGGACAGAAGAAGGCTCAAAATATTTCTATAGATGTAGTACTGGTCAAGAAAAGACTGAAGAGGGGAGGGATGCTCTACTTCAGCTTTGTCCCCAATAATTTAAGGACTTCTGAGGCTCATGACAATGTTCTTTTAGCTTGATTTACCCTTCTTTAATAACTTGTGTTGTATTTTTATACTCAGTGGGATCTGCCTGTATGTAGTTCTGCTGTATGCTATCATGTGCAGACTCAGTGCAGGTAGATTTATGAACTAACCAAGTGCTTGGGAAGCAAAATAACCAGGTACTACTCTGGGGGAAGGGGCTGTCAATTTAGCCTGTAGCTTTGCTTGAAAAATTAGACTCTCTAAATGTGTACAGATTCTCTGTCAGTCAGCTGCTGCAACTGTGTAGCTTTGTTGAGTTTGAGAGTAATTGGTGTTCTTCAGAGAAAAGCCTACAGCAGACATGAGGTGTGATAAGAGCATCTATCTCCACACAGACCTTGATTTTGCTGCTGATATTGTAAGCTGAGATCTTTTCCCATGAGGAAATCCTTTGGTATAAAGATTTCCCAAGCTGAGCAGGGCCATCTGCAGACAGGTGGCAATATTTGTAACATGGTAGCCTGTGCTCAATAAGGATAGAAATTACTTTGGTCATAGACTTGCTTTCAGTAAAGACTAAATCATGCTTCTCTCCTCTTGGTAAGATTAACACATCATGAGTATTCTAAACACTGTCTCTCAAGTTGTTTGGCTTGATTTGGGGCAATGGAAGTTAAGTTTTTTTTCTCCTTTCTGCTTACAGTACTCTTCAGTTGTAGAAGAAGTAGCTTTTCAAAGGAGAGATCACATTTTGCAATGCTTTAATCTTTGTAAACTCAGAAATCTGGTGTTTATAATAACTTCCAATTATTTCTTATAGCAGACCTGGCTAATCCTAAGGAGTTATTGATGTAATTGTGTTTGTTTCTTGTTAGGTAAATTATATTCTCTAAAGTGTATCAAGTAAAATTAATTACTCCATCTTTTATTGATCTGTTTGGTTCATGCAGTAGATTTGCCTTTTATTACTGATTGGCTGATGGTGTTCACAATGTAAGATGATAAATTCTTCTGTTGTGCAAAGTATTACAAAAGAAATTGTCCACTAAAGTATTTTTTCTTTGCAACACGTTTAACTGATACAGAAAGGAGATCTTTCACAATGAATAAAAAGCAAAGGTAATCTTTGTAATGGGGAGAGGTAATTCCTGAGAACTGAATCTGCTTTCTCTGGTTATGGATGAACTATTCGCTATGGAAAATACCCTTCTCTATAAAATACTCTTCTCTTGTAGACTTAACTAATCATCGAGTTCATTAAGACAGTTGTGAAGAACGAATGATGGACAACAAACACAGGTTGCTATAGGATATGAAGCTTTTAACTTCAGTGAAATTACCTTGTCTAATGCCACTTCTTGACGATATCCAAATTCATATCTGATTGCAAGTTATGTTGCTGTTGTTGAAAGGTGAAGGCCTTGGGCTGCTCTATTGCCCTTAGTCAATCTTTTCAAAGCCCTTTGGGTGAAGCAAATGGGGTTCAGACTGAATCCATCACCCAGAGAGCATAAAGACTTAATTATGGCATGTGCAAGAGTGTGGTGGTATCAGCTGGCTACCTACTGTAGCACTATGCTTCCTGTTAGTGTATCATAAATAAAGAGGAGGAGTTATGCTGAGAAAATGCAGTTTGAGAATCAGTCAAGTTAGTAGTAATGTCTGCCTTTTTTTCTGCATAAGCAAGAGAAAGCTATTTCCACAGGAGTTACTGATGGTAGAAAATTATGAGATAATCAGAACTGGGTCCTTTGATTATTTTCTGCTGTTCTCTTCTAACCTTCTAACCTTCTGCTTATTTTCATAAGAAAATGCAGAGTAATATTAATTTGTCTTATACAAACCACATGTTCTGATTAAACAGACTCCTGCACCTGGTCTTTTGCTCCTCCAGAGCTCGTTTGCATACCCCATTCCCTAATTGCCAGCTACATTGACCTTCCAGTGCTTTGTGCAAAATGCTGAGTAACGACCAAGAGCAATGTTATAGTAACTTCACTAGTGTGTTAAAATATGGGAAAAGAGCTACTTTATTGTGTGGAGCAGCTGGTACTCATTCCAATAGGATTCACCAAAAAACTTTTTTGATTCTGGCTTTAGAATGAGTCATAACTGATCTCAAGGGGATAGTTCAATTAATCTCTGAACAAAACATAATTATGATCAGTATTTTGGAAAATTTAATTATTCTGCACATGGGAATGTACAGCCTTTAGAAGAGATCAGCTTCTTACCAGATTTATTTGGGCTAGTGATTTGTAAAGGGACAAATAACGTATAACTCCCATCATAAAGCAACCTTAATTTTGTTCTAGTTATAAAAATGTAATCAAGGGACATATTCTTTACTCCAAAGGACAGTGGGGTGTGGGCCAAGACCCATATACTTAAAGGCACATGACTGTCCAGAGTGGAATTACACGCTGATTTTAATGGAACTATTTACTGAACTACTATCATGCTTCTGAGACTAAAGCCTTGTGGGCTTTCCAGGGACACCTGCAAACAATAGCTGGCATTTGTAGTGCTCTGTAAATGCTGATGCTGCATAGCAGTGCCTGAGGTAGTGAGAGAGTGACTCTAACACAGTTGTCTGTGGCTGGTAAATGTGAGAGACTTGTGGTTTGGGTAGCAGAGGCAGAAAGCAGAGCAAAGTCAATGCAGTCAGAGAAGGATAATGCAGAGAGGTTTCACACAAGAAGAGCAAAAACCATCCCATATTTTTGTAATCAATATAAGAAATTGTCCATAATTCACATTTGTTCAAGCATACTCACAAATAGCCTATGAATGACATCTATATTTTATGGGTTCAGACTTCCTGTAGAGTATCTGGCGAAGATATTAGGGCAAAGATCTCTAGCTAGAGAGGTTACATATTAGAGTAATAACAAATCTTAATCGGTAGAGTAACATTTGGATTTTGGTTTCCAGAACTTTTGCTGGAGATGTCATCCCATAAAATCATAGAATGGTAAGGTTGGAAGGGACCTCAAGGATCATCTAGGTCCAACTCCCTGCCATAGGCAGGGACACCTCCCACTAGTACAGGTTACTCAAGGCCTTGTCCAACCTGGCCTTGAACACCTCCAGGGAGGGAGCAGCCACGACCTCCCTGGGCAACCTGTTCCAGTATCTCACCACCCTCACTGTAAAGAACTTCCTCCTAACATCCAGTCTAAATCTCCCCTCTGCCAGTTTAAACCCATTGCCCCTTGTCCTGTCGTTGCAGGACCTGGTAAATAATCCTTCCCCAGCCTTCCTATAGACCCCCTTCAGATGCTGGAAGGCTACTATCAGGTCCCCTCGAAGCCTCCTCTTCTCCAGGCTGAAGAGCCCCCCCAAAAAAAAAGAAAAGAAAAAAAAATTCTTCCAGGGGATGGTGACTGGAACTAATATATCCCTGGCTTGTTTTAAGAGGAAACTCTCAGTGTTCTTCTTTGGTATGCCTATGCTTTATTGTCCAAGAATATAATTTCAGGAGGCTTTCATAAACACTGCTTGCTGTGTTGTGGGCAATATTCACATTAGCACTCCTTGGAGCTAAAGAAAGTGGATTGCAAAATAGAAATGTGTGGGTCATTGTTTCACATCTATTTGTCATGCAAGTGAAACATTCCTTTATTCATTTCTGCCAAACGTCAAGTCCAAATTCAGACTCAAATCTGAAAATCAAGTTGGAGACTCCTCATTCATCGTCACTAGTAATAGGACTTCTCTGGGACAAGATGCCCCTGTGTGACTCCATTAGTGTTCAACTGGATTGTAGTATTTGTGTAGCTGGGCTCAGTGCAGAATTTGAAGGAAATGGAGCTGTACAACTCAAAATGTACTGTATGTACATGTCTGTGACTTCTGATTTTGGTCTACAAGGTGATCTTTAGGGTGAACCATCTTTTTTTTTTTTTTTTTTCCTTAAAATATTTTCATCTTCATTGTTTATGAGAATTTCAAACAGCTTTCTCTATTTCTTCATCTTTTCTGGGCCTTTTTATTGACACTAGTGTGCAGCTGTTGTTTACATGAATAATTAAATGGATTCAAGGTTAAGTATTGATTAATTGTTAAGGAGTCTGGATTCAAAGAGGGTGGCTGTACAAAGGACTGGAACATGTGAGGAGGGAAACACCAGGAAGGGAAAGATCATATTTATGGGCTGATTTTGTTCTCAATTACTACATAGCTTAAAAAAATTAATGTAAGCTTTTCAGCTCCAGATCTGATCCTGCAGTTAAAAGAGAATATTATTTGCCCCTTGTCTACTTGCAGAGAGGGAAGGAGAATTCAACCACCACATCCAGTTGTTCCTGTCACACCATTATGTTGCCTAATTGTACTTGAAGGCTGGTTGGTGTTTGAAACGCAGATCCTGAACCATGCATTCCTCATCAGAAAGACTCCAGTTCTCCCAGATGCTCAAACTGTGAGTGGTTCCTCATATACATCTATACATGGAAGATTGGAGCCTTTGAGTTTATGGTGCCTCCATGTGGTCCTAATAGCAAATCCTTAGCTATTGAAATCAGGCAAGTCACAGTGGTTTACAATAGAATTGGAACAAATTTACTTAGCAGAAGCAGTTAATGAAAGACAGAAATAGTCTGCAGAATGTTGCACCACACTGGATCATCAATTTTAGAAAGCAGAGAACCCCCTGCCATCTTCTGCATTACCATTTCTTGCAAGAGGAGATGATAGCTGAGTGACAAGGGCACTTACACTACCGAAATTAGTGGAGACAGTTTAGATTTAGCATGACAAAAGTAGAACCAGAACTTGACTTCCTCTTTTTGTACCTTAGATATGTATCAGTTCATGTGTGTGTTAAACCTCTACCTAAGTGGAGACCAGCCAGGAAGAGCTAGGTTTAATAAAAAGACACAGCTTATTCTATTTGTAAGCAGAAAAAAACAACACAAGTCTTCCACTTGCTGACCTGTACAAAAAAAGCCCATTTTTCTTTCATTGCAAACCCTAGGAAGCGATTTTCATTCTGGAGGAAACTACAGAAATGACATGAAAAGTGTTTCTTCCAGGGATTTTTCTCCAAGGCAGGCACACCGTGCATCCCAATGACAACAGAGGGCTGGCAGGCTATTCGGTCCCTGTGCTCCACAGAAGGAAGAGGTAGGTGTGTTAGTTCCAAACTACAAATGAGCAATCTATGTCCCTCCTGCTGCTTCAGGTCACTCTGTCCGTCAGTCTCAGCAGTTGGAGCTGCTGTGCATCGTTATGACATGTTAGCACTCACCATGCAAAATTCACTGTCAGTCACGCTTTCTGACTCTTCTTTATGGTTCATTTTGCTATCACACTGCAAAACCCATGTGGCTGAAAGACTCAAAGAGAGAATTAAAGGAGTCCTTTCTGTGTGAAACAACAAATAAATCTGCCCTGCAAGCCTGGATACCAGGTACTGTTTCTGGTCACATCCATTTACCAAAACCAAGAGACGTGTGGTCGCTCACAGAAGCTCCAAATGTTATGTGGAAAGCCAAATGAAGGAGGTGAGCCTGGCTTTGGCAGGTTTTGTCTCGTATTTTTGCCAAAAGTGGTGATCTAAGACAAGCATGAATTTGAAAGGGAAAAGTAAAATTGCAGAGACCAGTGCCCTAGAGAGTTCTGCTTCTCAGCTTTGAGTAATACATTTCCACAAGCCAGCATATTGGCTTCTAAGTGAGGGGAACAAATAGGCCCACAAGGCTTAATTTTTCTCCCAGACAGCTGTGTTTGCTGCTATGTGGGTAGGTTTGCAACCCTACACAACAACAGTCTTTATTACTTACTTAGCTACTCCATGACTGGTATCGTTGCCTGCCTTCCTGCAACTTGGCTTTTCATGCTGTGAAAGAGCTGTACTGCTGGGGTGAGAAACAGCCAGCAAGCTGGAGGAATTGAAGGTCTGAGGAGGACATCCAGAAGGAGATGTTTGGTCTTTTCAACAGGCAAACAAAAGACCTTTGTGTTTGTACTTTCAGATGGTGACCTCATGTCTTTTGATTTGATGAATCAATATCTCCAGAAGCAATCTGGCCAGGCCTGGATATCAAACATGCCCAAACAGTAAACTACTTCAGAGCTGTGCTGCATACCAGGGGTGAGTGGACAGGTCATTTGTCTACATCTCTGTGTTCAAGCAGAGCTGCCCTGTAGCACTGCTGAAGCTCTTAGCACATATAAACCCTCTACTACCCAGCTGAGAACTAAAAAGCTGAAGTGTTTGCTTTTAAAAGAAGCAGAATTAGGCTAGTATTAAGTGCTTCCTAAAACTTCAGCTTCCTTTCACTCTTTTTGGCAATTTGGGTCCCTTCTTTGATGTGTTACCTGCAGAAATGATTATATCCAGTATTAGTTTGAGGAAACATCAGGTTTGCTCTTATGAATTAAAGAACGCCCAAATGCGTGCTTGCACCTTTGTAAACAGGCGGTGCAAGATGCCACAAGACTAAGAATTTCAGACCAGCCATACTAATTGAAGTAAAAATTCACTGATTCCAGCAGCACATACAGTTGCTACTCACCAAGTCTCTGTGCTCAGTTCTTGCAACACCCTCAACTGGAGTGATTAGCCCTGAAAATTTGCCTTTGTCTAGGTTTGAGGGGTTCAGCCAACTGTGTTGTGCTTTCTAGCCTTTTGCTGCTGTATAGACTGCAGCCACCAGTGCTGGTGCAATGGCTACAATAGCAGCAGTGTCTTGACTGAGCACCCAGATATGGATATGAAGGGAGGCAAATCTGAAACAAACCACACTTAAGATTACTGTTTGTTTTCCTTATTATAGTGCACATTACTTTCCACTAGCTTGCCTAGTGCAGCTATGAAGCTCTCAGGCTGTTAGTGTTCCAGAGCCCTCTGTGATCTTTTTATATTGTGTTCTTTAGTTCCTAAGGAAGCTCGAAGTGAAAGGTTAAATATTGCCATTGGTAATTCAGCTATTTCACTGCCGGGCTCCCTTAGGAGGACTGGATGCCCTGGTCAGTTGCTCGTTTTCCCTTTGCCTGTTTGTACCATCACCTCTTCTATCACTATTTCAGTCTCAGACACACCTACAGGCTACCAAAGGGTATACAAGACTCTTCCCACATTCTTCTCCAGCAGAAACCAGTGCAAAAGAATGTATTAGCTGCCTGGTAATGGCTTTGTCTTCCCTGGCTGGTGGCCCTACAGAATTTCTGAGCAGGCCATTTATTCTGGGTGTATTGAAAGAATAAATTACTACTTGTTTTAATCTTTTAGTTGATGCTACTCAAACAGGTTTTTAAATCTCCCTAATTTTATTTTGTGTTTACTAATGTCTGACGTTTTGCTATTAAATTACTACTATTAATTGGTCTGGGTGTAGTTTCAGTCTATTGAATGATGCCCTCTTAATTCTAATAACACTTTTTTTTTCTTTTTTCTTTTTTTCTTTTTTTTTTCTGTTTTCTCTTTTCTTTTCTTTTCTTTTCTTTTCTTTTCTTTTCTTTTCTGTTCTGTTCTGTTCTGTTCTGTTCTGTTCTGTTCTGTTCTGTTCTGTTCTGTTCTGTTCTTTCCCTGCTGTGTCATCACACAGGTTTCTTTTTATCCTTTTCCAAGACTTTCTTAATGGGTGATACTCTCTGGGCCCTGTTCTTCTAGCTTTGCATCCTTCAGTAGTCTCCATATTGCCTAAAAGCTTTTAAATCCCTTAGTTGCCTGCTTTAGCTTTTTAACAATCTTCCTCATTTTTACTGGATGTGTCTGTTGGAGTTTAGCTCTACTGTAGTGGAATTTTTGTTTCTTTTGTAAGGGTATTGGATCTAAGTGCATTTTAGTCACTGTTAAACTGTAGGGCTTCCACTCTGCAAGTTTGAATCAGATCCAGTCAATTGCTCAGGATCAAGGCAAGGGCTGCTTTTCATCTCACCATCTGCTCCAATGAACTGTAGCAGGTAACTGAAATCTCTGATATATTAAAAATAAAACCCGTATTTCACTGGGGTCATTGCAAACATCATTTTAGAGGATCTACTCAGGGAATGTGCAGGCACATGAAGTTCAAACTCCCGCTCCTGAGATTATCCATTTACAACCAACCTTCATCACTAGGCTGGAGCATAACTTGAGGAATGGAAACTGTGCTTGAATTTTGGAGCATGATTTCTCCTCCCATCTACCTCTGTTCATCAACAGGCAGTACTTGGTCTCTGCTGGGAGCGATGACACTGCTCCCTAACTCACCTCCTCTGGGCTGTTTGCCAATCTCTTATAGACATCCTGCACCTGCAGGGTGACTGCAAAGTGGGAGAGGAGGAGATCTTAACAGTGACACAGAAAGAAAATCCCATCCAACTGCAAGCCATCCACAGCCTTTGGGGGTCTGTTTGTACCATATGGCACTGCACAGCTTGGAAAAGCAAACCTGACAGAGCAGACTTTGCACAGACAACATAACAGATTTCTTGCTGTTACTTCACACTTCTTAGGTACAGCCCTGGGAAATCTTCAGCATATGCCAGCATAACCCAAATATGTATTTTACTTTGGCTTTTTACTTTTTTCCCTGCTGTGGTCAAGCTTTAGAGCAATGAACTAACAGCAAATTTACCTGCTGACACAAAGTTTACTTCGTTCTGCACAAAGGCAATAATCTAATTTCACTCACAAATATCTATTCCCTGTTCTGTATGCACTGATGTCTCTGATAAGATTTCATAAATTCATGTGTCTAAATCAAGAATGAGGGGAGTGAACCATTAGAGGCAGTGGCTCTTACCCTGTGCTTTTAAGCGCTGCTACAAATCTGGTTCCAGCTACAGCTGGAGTCAGCTGTAGTAAGATGCCTACTGAACCTCTGGTATTTTATTCTTGCACTGTGAATATTCTCAGCTGAGCTGAGATGAAAACTTCTCAAGGACTAAAGACATGGCAGTGCCAACTTGGAAAATTCCATAGCAAAAAGAAGGTTTGCACGCAAGAGATGCTAACTGAGGGAAAACATTCTTATTACTATTTTTTTTGTTCCAAAGAATTGAAAAAATTCCTATCCCCAAGAGAAACAGCAAAAGTGATGCATCATAAATATTTACCTTTCCCTCTTACTATGATTGGAAGAATACAAGTCCCATCACTGAGGTGATTTCATGCTGGTTTTGGATACAACTTGGCAATGGGTCACACTACTGGCCAGAACTCAAGTGAACAGAGACCCATCATGATACCTAATGACACATTATAATTTCTGAATGTGTTTGTCTAGTGATTTGTGCATTCCTAATCATGTATCCTGCTGACCAACTCTCAGTACTGACAGCCCCTGTTGTAGTTTAGGCCACTCAATGAAGCATAAAGGAGTGCAGAAATCTGTGAAACTCAAGTAAAGTACACAGGGAGATTCCTGATTTCTCTGGGCTGCCGGATGAGAAATATTTAACCAGTTGTGAATCAGTAAAGCACACCTGCTGCCTGCCATGGTCTTTACTTGGAGACAAAGCCTTGAGAAGTAAGAGCATTGCAATGCAACTGCTGTTGGCTGTGTAGGACTTGGACAACATGGCTGTTGTTGTCAGTCTTATTTTTAGTAATTTCACCAGGATTTGATTATTTCTCCCAGACAATGTTGTAAGTTGTTTGGTTTTGTTTTTTAGTTTGTGTTTGTTTGGGGTTTTTTTTTGTTCATTTGGGTTTTTCTGTTTGTTTTGTTGCCAGGGACTGCTAGACAAGAAGATGCTGTTCTGTCAGGTCAGGTCTGGATGCCATGTACAATCTTGGGAGCTTTTCCCTTTTATGGTGAATTGCCAAGCTGAAATGAGAAAAACAAGATTGTGCCCTTTATTGCTTCTTTATGATGCATAAAGGCAGTTTCAGTGTCTGTTCTGCCACTGGCCTTTCGATACAAATATCAAGCTCAGTATACCTGGTTTTGCTCAAGAGCTCTGAGAATAGGTTCAGTGGAACAGAAATATCACAAAAGACTGAAGCAGAACCTGCTTCTTATTCCTTATTCAGTCCATGAATCATAGAATCGTAGAATTATAGAATGGCAAGGTTGGAAGGGACCTCAAGGATCATCTAGTTCCAACCCCCTGCCGTAGGCAGGGACACCTCTCACTAGCACAGGTCACTCAAGGCCTCGTCCAACTTGGCCTTGAACACCTCCAGGGAGGGAGCAGACACAACCTCCCTGGGCAACCTGTGCCAGTGCCTCACCACCCTCACTGGAAAGAACTTCCTCCTGACATCCAGTCTAAATCTTCCCTCTGCCAGTTTAAACCCATTGCCCCTTGTCCTGTCATTAGAAGACCTTGTAAATAGTCCCTCCCCAGCCTTTCTGTAGGCCCCCTTCAGATGCTGGAAGGCTACTCTAAGGTCTCCTGGAAGCCTTCCCTTCTCCAGGCTGCAAAACCCCAACTCTCTCAGTCTGTCTTCACAGCAGAGCTACTGCAGCCCTCTGAGCATCTTCGTGGCCTCCTCTGGACCCGCTCCAACACTTCCATGTCCTTCCTGTACTGAGGGCTCCAGAACTGCACACAGGACTCCAGAACTTTTGCATCACTCAAACGTTACTTTGCCTTGTGGTCTTTCTCTTTGCCAAGATTGATTTCACCTAACTTTAGGTGTTACCCTTGTAAATCAAGGGAGAAATAGGTATATTTAGAGAGTGGTTCAGCTGACCTATCTGAGATGTCATGTTTAGCTTGAGATGAATAGTGCAAGTGATCCAGGTACACTTCACCTTGTCATAGAGAAGGTGCCCAGAACGGGTCAGATGAATCACTTAAACTTATGGAACAAAAAGTCACTGACAGGAGACCTTGGTGCCTTCTTAGCTTTATTTACACATAAACACTTGAAGTACAGAACAGAGGTAGTCTCAAAGGCCAGAGAGGCCTTCATTTGTTTCCTGTGATCACTTACTGAGCAGCACTATCTGATTCCCTGGGTACACTTCTGCTTTATTTCTGAGTCTAGTTATTTTAAAGGCAGGAAAACATCAGAGTTTCTTCTGAAGAAATCCTCCATCTTTTCATCCAGGAATATGATGCTGCTTGAAGGCAAAGCAAAAATCACCTCGAGAGATGGGATATGGCAGTACCTTCCGACTGTATTTAAGCATAAGAAAAGTGATTTCAGGTGTCATGGGGATGGAGCTAGCTAATGTCACAAGACATAGTGAACTTGAGCCCTTGCCTGAGCAGAGACAGTGGAGATACTTTAGAAATAGAGGGTAGATGTTACATATAGCTCATGTTTCAGGCAATTTCTACCAAACAAACTCCAGGCTAAAAAGATAAAAGCAAACTTGCTTATTCTTGGTAGATAATAGGGAAAAAAAGCACCCATTCTGATTAAAGGACTTCAAGGCACATAGTGACAGGCGTGTGAAAGATTGACCTAACACTTGATCAAACACTTTTAATAAGTTAGAAAGCTTATTCCTGCTGGAAAGTGGTGCTGATACACCCCTGGGACACATAACAAGGATCAGACTTGAATATAAATATGTGGTGGAAAGATTGTACTCAGAGCAGGGGAAACCTTGGAATCGTGATTACCTCTCATGCATATCACAGGAGCTCTGGTGGTAATCTGTTGTAGATGATAATATATCTGCATATCACGCTCTCCACCAACATCTCCACCAGAGTTTTGTGCTCTCTCACTTCTTACACAGAGATAGGGGAAAGGATCAGGGCAATTACTGGAAGGTCATGTGTCGTCTGTGTCAGGTATCAAGTGGTGTCCGGTGTGTAGTGACTGGTTAGGCTCTTGGCGGGTATCTTTGAAGCAGAATTCATTCTACCCACAGACATGTCATGTCTGAATGTGAAAGAAGCCTTGAAACTTGTTTAAATTAGACAGGTAGAGTGGGACCAGTCTGAGTACTTGTGCTCTTCCCAGAGATAGGAACCATTTTATCTTACTTATCTCCTTTTTCAGTCAATTAACAGAAAGGAGCAATTTAGAGATGATGTATGTGATTGCTTAGACATCTGTTTTAGGCTGAGATAAATCATGATGCAGATTCCCTTGACTGGGCAGGAAGACAAAGGTTGAATCATGTCTAAGTGACTATGAGACAGACCTTACAGAATGTTTTCTGCCCCAGCTCTCCTTTCCTTCCTGCTCTGACTGCATTTGTTTTTGCCATTTCAAGGGCAGTAGTTAACGCAGTACAGAGTGCCGTCAGTCTAGCAACACAAACAGCAAACCCAGCAGCACCAAGGCATCACCTTCTCACAAAAAATTGGCAGGCAATCTGAGGAACAGGACTGTGTGAAAGATACTGCATTTTGGAGGCAGCACTAGAGCATAGCTTCCTCGGAAAAATAAAATGAATATACTTAGATTTTTCACTTTGGGTTGAAAAGTCAACATATGTATCTGCCTGGAACCAGTGGCTTCATTTTGCTGTGTTCACCTCTGGAAAATTGTTGCTCATCAAACCGTGAATATCTGACAGAGAGCCATACACCCCTGAAGGCACCTCAGGAACAGACAGTTTTTCAGTAAATACCAGAATATCATACCAGGCAAAAGTGTGCTGGTGAGACCTATTCCCCAACGGTGGCAAGTTAATCAGAAATAATCTCCTAGGCCAAAGGGTTGCATCTCTGGAGATTGTTGTGATGTAGTTAATTGGACAGAAGGTGGAAGTGAATGACCTTCAAGTGCAAGGAAATTGTGAGATGTATCTGGCTTTAATGAGGTAACTCCTGAGATGGAGAGGCAGGACTTTGAAGAGCCAATGGAGATTTGGCTGGCAGGTAGAACTAACAGGTACTGTGAGGAGGGGATAGATGTGATGGGAGGGAAACTAGACTGACTGTTGCAGCTGATACCAGAGAAGGGTGTCTGTGGACAGGGATGAAGTGAATGTCCTGCATCTTGGTGAGACAGCAAATAGATCAAGTGGAAGAAGTTAGGGCTAAAAACTGACTGGAGCAACTGAATACAGACCTGGGAGCATGGTGTAGATTACAGATACTTGTGCCCATTCCAGAAAGGATCACTTTTGTGCTTACATAAAAAATTAAAACCACAACTGGGAGGTGATTAAGAGGCTGACTCAGCTGTCTGACTGTTGCACCCCGCAGGGAGTGATGGTCTTGCTTCAGCAGGGCATTTCCCCTCATTCTTACCTAAACTTTTGAGGGGCTATCTAGAGGCTTCTTCCAGCAGTGAAAAGTCTGGAAAAACCAGAGCATAATAAACCCAAGATCTAGAAATTTGTTTCCCATCCTGATTAAATATTAGTAAACATGACTTAAGCTGGGCCAGCTAGTGTTTGGGGAGTACCACAGACCATCAGACGTTGAGGATGACTGTGCTTTTGGAGTGAATGGCAGACTTTTGCTAGACTTCAGCTATATAGAGTCAGAGGACATTTTGTTTACCAGTACATGCAGATCAGGCATAAGAGAAGGGAGTACAGGGGAATTGTTAATGAAGCAAGCAATCCTGTTGACATGGTCCCAAAATACCAGCAAAGCATTTTTCTCCTCCAAGAGTTTTTGTTTAGCAAATTCAGATGTTTCTATGGTGATCACAGATTTTACTGAAGCTCCAGTAAAGCACTACACTTTCTATCATGCATTCTTCTGAACCTTCTTAGGACTTTTGTTCCCAACCACAGACAAGCACTTTCCTGTGTGACTTTGTGGCATGACCAGCCTGCTAAACTGAGTGGTGCCACTTTACCATTTCCCTGCTCCTAGCTGTCCATTTCCATCTGCCCCCTTGCAGACACATCTGTTTTTATTCTCACTATTATGCTTCCAGTCTCATCCAATAGATGAATGGTGCTGGAGGTATAGCTTGTATCTTGCACCGGTTAGCTTTGGCATCTATGTGACAGGAATCAGCGAGAGTGGGCCCATGCTGAGAGCAAAGGAGAGATGATTGTGACATCAGGGCTGGCATGTGGATGGAGTTTGGATACGTGTGGATCTTTCTCAAGCTTTGTTAATTTCAAAGAAACCTGATGCAAGATTAAAGGTGTCATCACATAGAAGCAGAATTTGAATGCAGGCAACCAGACACTGTGCTGATTTGAGGCTAACTGGAATATTTTAATAGAGAAAATTACACTATAGGTTGTGAAAGGAAAACATGGTGGTGTCTATTTCACTCACAGGCTTGCTGAGATTGTTTGGGGAAAATAAATCAAAACATTAGATAAGGCAGTCTCAGTCTGTCTCTCTCTGGGGGCACCGTGTCTTGGGCACTCTAGCTCTGGCTCCTCTTTGCCGGTTAATCTTCACTAACCACGTTTCTTCTAACCCCCCCCTGGTTGATCCTCCAAACTCACCTTGTGCATAAGGCAAACCTTGGGGTAAGGTATAGGGGTGGGGAGAAGGTGGAAGCATGGTTGGGAGCCCCTCCTGGGGTCTCTGATTTGTGGGAGGGGAGTTGTGTTTCTGTATTACATTTAATTTGCATATTTCTGTAACTATTCCTGTCTATAGTGTATATCTCTGCTTGTACATTGTGCTGAGCTGTAAATAGAGCTTCAGTCCTTAACTTCCAGCCGACTGAGTTCTAGTCTGGGTCATTTTACAAAGTGTGGGGGGTGGGAAACTCCCAAACCATCACAGACACCTAGAAGAGGAACAGGAAAAGAGGTCACAGAGGAGGATTGTATAGAAAGATGGTCACAAGCTACTCTGGAGAGTTAGAGCCTGTTGGGGCACTCAGGGCATAACGTATATGTTTCTCTCTCACAGACTTATTGAGTACTTCAGTTCTCTTGGAACACATTTTAATATCTAAGTGCATCAGGGAATCATATTTATAAGAAAATTCTAAGTGCATCAGGTGTGCAGCTTACAGTCAGAAAGAGACCAAGGCTCTTTATGTCAGTGTATTTTAATATTTACTCTTCATACTTCTGTGGCTCTGTTTCTTCACTGGAGAAAGAGAGTAGTTATGATCCTTTATTCCATGGAGATCTTGGCGGGTGGCTATATCAGGATTAATATGAGCAGATATGGAGGGAACAGCTTCTACTATGACACAGCTTGCTTGCAGGAGGGTGTTCTGCAAATGAAAGGACATGTCTGTGTATTTTGAAGTAATGTTCTATATTGTTCTGCATGATGTCTCCCCAAGGCCAGCGCTGATGTGTCATATCTGCTAGAATCACTTGAACAAAGTTACTTTTGTTACTTGAGAAAGAGGGGAATTTGCATTATTTTATTCTTAAGTAGGAGCGAGGATCCCACAGTGAGGGTTTAGAAAGTCTCTTTAGGGGAAATGGATAGGGAACTCAGATATCATTTCTGCATGGGGAACAGCTTTGAAGCAGTTTACGTTCCTGTTTCTCCTCCTCTTCTACGCTGAACTCTTTCATAGCGTGCAAAGTTCTATAATTGGGATTTATTTTAAGACTATTGCAGCTGAAAAAGTGACTAATGCTGGCTGTTGATGTCATAGAATCAGTCAGGGTTGGAAGGGACCACAAGGATAATCTAGTTCCAACCTCCCTGCCATGGACAGGGACACCCTACACTAGATCAGGCTGGCCAGAGCCTCATCCAGTCTGGCCTTTAAAAACTCCAGGAATGGGGCCTCAACCACCTCCCTAGGCAACCCATTCCAGGGTCTCACCACCCTCATGGTGAAGAACTTCCTTCTCATGTCCAGTCTGAATCTACCCACTTCCAGCTTTGTTCCATTCCCCCTAGCCCTGTCACATACCTGTCTGTATGCACAAGGCTAACAGAGGGCTTTCTGGGTGCCATCTAGACCCATCCGTTTGCTATCAGTGAGCCCAAAGTGGTTATTTACAGCACTTGAGGCATGTGCACCAGTTAATGCACTCCAAAACCACACTTTGTCTTGCCACTGGGAGGGTATCTGAGATCAGACTGCAGTTTCTTACAACAAATTACTCTTAGTCTGTGCTATGAAGGTTTAGGTTTGGGTCTTGCTTTCTGAAACCTGAACTTGCTCAATCATTTCAGTACATTTCTGTTTCTGCAGTTGAAGCTCCTCAGGATCTGTTCTTTTTCCATGTGGTGGCTGTTGGAAAATCATGGGGATGATGCACTGTCCAGAGACTCCTATGGGAAAGATTTCCTCCCCGTGTCCAGACCATAATTCCTACTATCACATCCCAGCATGGACACTATGACCCATTTCAGTGGAGTTGATAAATCAAATTTCTCACCCCTCTCCTGTACTCCAGGTTGGACACCTAATATTTATCCCATTTCCATCGCAGCAGAGGCCCAGGGGACCATGACTGATCCCCTGCTTTTGCCACTTTGTGCTATACCTGAGCAAATGGATCTCTGGAGAACACAGAACCAAAAATCACTGGTATGTGAGGTAAATATCAGAGGGCACTGTGTGCTGAAAGTCTCCTCTGAAGGGCATGAGCGTGAAGGAGAGCCAGGTAGCACAACTCTCTTCCTGGAGATTCATCAGCTACGCTGTGGCCCTTTGTGCCCACAAAGAGTTGTATTCAGTGAGTAAAACCAGAAGTCTAATTCATGTGAATCCAATAGGCTAAGCTATAAAATTGCTGATATGGTGTGGGGGTGTTACTCTGATGTAACAGGCCATTTAGAAAAAAATGGATATAGATTTTCTGTCTTTTACCTGATCCATTTCCTTTCTAACAAAGGAAGAGCTAAGAGGGAAAGTGCTGTGCTCTTGTTTCATAAGTGTTCCTCTGATGCTTACGGTGGTGCTTTAATGGAGATGCTTTGAATCATTTGCTTTAAATTGCTGTTACCTGTTATTTTCATATCCGCTTTCCATTACAGTTAAGCCAAGCACCCATTTAATAATTCTTATCCAAGGCCATGAGCTAACAATAGCAAGATACTTATTGTTACTCAGAATCCTCAGGAGCTTAGTGTGCACCTCCATAAGCTCCACAAATATTTCTGTGAACAAAATGAGTTTGCACACATGGTTGGGATTTGTGCTCAGAGTTGTAGCAGTTGTGCAGGATTCCTGGCACTGTGCTCCAGGAGGAGGCAGTTAGCAGTAGTTTACTAGAAAATGCTGCTTTGCAAATGGCATGAATGTACTTTTATTGCAAAGGATTGAGTGTACGTTGCAGATCCTTCTTCAGCACCTTATCTGCAGGAAGGCTAAGCTCACAGCAACCACGACAGAAGCAAATCCCATGATGAAGCAGTGAAATGCCTGGATTTGGCCCTAGATATCCTTGGTGGCAGTATCAGAGTAGAGGAATGATGAGGCTACTTCTAGAGCTGATTGCAATTTCCTACTTTATTGTGACTTCCCGTGAAAAAAATGCGACTTTACCCAAGTATATATAGAAAGAAAGAATCAACAGAAATTTATCAGCTTCAACAACATTTTGCTGAAAGCAAATAAAATACTCTAAGCCACTCTGTCTCTCTCCATCACACATGGTCACCCCCTGCAAACTGAAGCAAAGAGTTTGAAGGCAGCAAAACATTCTGCTTTTGACAGTTTCTGAATGCATCATTTTTCACTGTAAAGCCACCTTGTGTTTTAAAAAGAATTCCCTAAACCTTTGAGACTTATATTAAAAAATACACACAGAGAGAAAACAAACAAATAAAAAAGCAAATGACAACAGCAGCAAACCAACAAATACTTCACTGAGATCTTTACATAAGATTGGTTTTCCTATTTTGTCTTAAAGGCAACAAGTCCATTGAGTTGATTTGTTCTCCTTTGGGTGCTGAGGAACGCAGAATATTTTGGGATTTGAGGGAAGAAAGGGTTCTACTGGAGATTCCTCATTCAGTCCTTCACTGTTCAGCCTCTGGTAGAAGCATCTTTAATTATTTAGTTCTCTGAACGTGCCATTAATGGTATATATGTAGCAAATTGATACTTATCTGCACATCACAGTGAAGAGATGTCAAGAGTGAGAACCTGGGGAATAGAGGGAAGCTGTACTGCTGTATATTGTGCTGCACGTTCTATGAAACAAATGAGAGGCCACTGTCTGCAGCTACTCTGAGGGCAAAATCTATCAGCTGAGTGCTGCAGAAATGAGGAGGCTGCATCCCCTGACAGTGCAGTTGGTTTATTTGTATGTACCTCTTCACTTAGATTAAATTAGGTGCCAAATACAAGCCTCTTTCCAAATCTGGAAAAGAATTAGTTGGATACAATCAAATGCAATTTAAGCAAGGCTCAGAGAATAAATGATTTGTCAAGCCCGTGTTTAGTAAATAACAAAGCAGAAATTAAGAGACTGTCAGAAAGATTTGCTTCAAAAGTTGAGTAAAAGGGTTTTATTATAAAGTGTAAATCAAACCTTTTATGTTTTGCTAATTCATACTGTCATGCTTAGCATTTAATATGTATCCTGTGGTTTTCCCACTACCTTACTGTTAATTTGGTGAGACAAACTTAGTAGGTGACTGATTCGGTAGCGATGTAATTAAAGCCTTACAAATCATATTGACCCAGAGTTTAGTAGTGTTTGGTCTTCAGTCCTTTTAGAAAACTTGCCCTCAAAGTGCTAGGACATGATTTAGTGGAGATGAGGAATTAATCTTTCTCTGCTGTTCTGTTTCTCACAAAGCTGTTAAAAAAAAAAAAAAGTTTAAAAGTTGTTTGAATCGTATTATAGTGCTAACACAAAAAAGCACAAGGGAAACCATTCTCAGCATAATAATTCCAACACTCCAGTGCCTGATCCCACCCCATTTGCTGTGTAGCAAGAAAACTGCCAGAGTTGTGGAAGAAAAATTCTAGCTCCCTTACCTGTGCACAGGAGGGATCACAATGTACTTGCTCTCTAACCACTCCTAACTGTTGTAAGTGGTTCAACACTCAGATCCTTCAGCAATCCCTAAATTACACAACCTAGATTCCAGAGAGTCCTTAGACAGCTCCATTTCAGCCAGACTTCCCCCAGAACTGGGAAACCTGCCTTTCTCATAAGCAGGCTGTAGATTGTTCCATATATCAAACTGAGCACAGATTTGTCCCGTGTTGAGAAAGGCTTTTCTGTCTGGTACCAGTGGCAGATCCAGACATTCCTGGGGCAGCCTTGCTCCTGGAGCCTGTGACGGAGAATATATTGAGACAGCTGGTATGCAGGTGCTTGCTCTGAAGGATCAGAGGATGTCAGGAGTTGGGAGGGACCCAAAGAGGTCATCAAGTTGAAACCCCTGCCAGAGTAGGACCATAATCTAGCTCAGGGGAACACATCCAAACTGTGAAAGTCTCCAGAGAAGGAGATCTCTCCCTTCCCTAGTGTAGATACTACAGTAATGCTGTTCATCTTGCAGCACAAGGGTGTGCTCTTGTTACAGCTCCTAAGGTAACTCCAAAAGTTAAAGGATTGTGAAAGAACAGACATGGATAATTTGCATCCAAGAATTTTAAAGGTACACTAAGATTCATTAAAACTGATGGTTAGCAAGGCCATGAAACTGCAGGAAAGCAAATCCTGTTTTTAAAGGATAGATAGAAAGACTTGGGTAATTAGTTCTTACAGTATGACATTGATCCCTGGACAAAGAATGGAACAAATGGGATTTGACTGATCTAGGATTAAAGGACAGTAATGTAATTAATGCTGATCTACCTAAGATTATGGGCAGTAGATCTTGTAAAAGTGCAAAGGATAATTTCACCTGCTGGCTTTACAAACTGTGTTGTTAAAGGTGTAGTATCAGTCTGGTGGACTTAGGCTTTGCTTAAACATTTGCCTTAGTCCCACAGAAAAATAGAAAATCAACATGGGTGCATTAAATTGATTAAAAGCTGCTAATGGGAAGAGCTCAAAACATTCCTGTAAATTTGAGGTCGTTACTGGGCAAGTGAGCTGCTAGCTAAGACTGCTATTTAACATTTCTGTCCATACTTTGAAAGAAAGCATAAAATCCATCCTGATAAAGTCCTGGTGATGACAGTAATATTGGGGGAGTCATAAATAACAAGAGGAGGGACGATGGTCACAGAATGGTCTGAATCGATTGGTAAACTGAGCTTGGCCAGGCAATGTGCCTTTCATAACAGCAAATACAAAGCTGTAAATTAAACAAAGAACAAGGCCATTGGTGCTGGGTGGAGACTGCCACTTGAGAAACTGATTCCCTGGAAGGACTGGTTGTACTGGAGAAAACTGACTCATTGTGGACTCCTGGTTGAAGTCTCCTCAGATGACCTGAGGGATTCCTCAGATTATCAAATAGGGAACTATCCAATTGGCCTTGTGAGATCTGAGCATCTCACATACAGCTAGATGGTTGTCTTGGCCTATTTTGTATTGTATGTCTGTAGGTAACTAAAGTCTTCTTTTCAAAAGATACATGGGGCCATGCTAAATTCTTTCTTCCTTTAAGTGTATACTTACAAAGTTTCCTGAGCTGGGGATACTTCACTCTTTCATTTTCATGTGGATTTTTTCCCAGCTTGATTTCATAAACTAATTTTGAGGCAGTAGTTTTCTGTAGTTTTATGTACTTTATCTGCATTATTATTGTCTCCAAACTGTGTATATACAAAAGGAATTAAAAGAGTACGATTTATTTTACAGCCTGTAATGGCTCTTTTGGAGGGAGGCCATTATGTAGGTACTTACACATCTTTTTCTATTAGAGAGCTTTCATGACATAAATGCAACAAAATAAATACCAGGCTCAGTTCTGCAAAGTTTCTTGCAAAACAGACTTTGTTTCCAAGAACAGCTCTGTCAAAATACTGAAGTATTCATTCAGCTTTATAGAGACTGGAAGTGTCTCCCAATCTTATACCATTAAAGCAAATGTTTTGGCTGGGGGTGGTGTTAATCCTCTTTGTCAGAAATACAATGTCTGCTTCAGCCTGGATGGAAAGATGAGTGTACTAGGGAAGTTTTGTGGAGTGAGCATCATATCTTCTGCCTACTATCAGTTTTGAAAATAATTAGCGTAGGCTTGAATGCAATTGGTCTACCACAGATGAAGCCAGAGGGTCTTATGTTAAACATAAAAGTTGCATAGATGTATTGACCTTACTGGGCAACAGTGACTAAACCCAGCTGAGAATCTGCCTCTGCATGCTTAATTATTTTCTTTTCCTTATTGCTCCTATACTTTGCTTCTCTCATCCCTTTCTGCTGCCTTTGCACATAGGCACACACACACACACATCTCTATATAGTTGCTTCGTATTCATGGATGCTTCATTTTACTATCAAGAGTAAGGGGAATTCGTGCCTTCACTGTCTCCTGCAGCCTTCAAATCAAGATTGGATGTCTTTCTGGAGGGTGCCTTTAGCCAGACAGTAATCACTGGATGTAACACAAGAGTAACCAGATGGAATGAGATGGCTACTGTTCTGCTGGAGAGTCAGGTGGTCCCTGCTGCTCTAACAAGGGCATAAAGGGACACTCAGGGAATGTGTCGTTGTCAACTAGTTGCCAGTGTGAAGTGTTTGTGGGGAAAAGAACTCTCCTTACTTTACTAGATCTAAATTTCACTGTGGCTCTGGCAAAGTACTGTTCACACCATGCTTGTCTGGTCAACTCAGCATCTCCTGGGAGGCCTCAGTAGGACCACACAGGTGGTCAGTGTGATCAGTGTGGTGGTGATAACTGGGACAGGGCAGTGTTACCATCACATTATGAACTTCAAGTTTCCTCATCTGTTATTTACCTTGAATATTTAGAGGGCCTCAAGGTATCTTTTTGGGGCTGTAGTAAACAATAGTAGTTACATAAGAAGATATTTTGAAGGGATTAAATTTAACCACTACCAACATTTTTGTGGCTGCAATTGTAAGAGTTTTGTCCACAGTAAAGTTCATGGAAATGTTGAGATGTTGACTTCAGTGGGATTTGGGTGAGACCTGATGACTTTCTGCTTCTTTTCTTACAGTTAGTAATGATGTTTTGTTGTCAATGGTGAGGACATAAGGAAGCCATGAGGTAAGTGTTTACTTCCAAATGATTTGTCTTTAAATGATTTCTACTCTGCAGGGTATCAGGCAACAGAGCCTTAGAAAAAAAAGTGGCTTAACACTGCAATTAAATGGGTGCGACTCTTTCCCCTGTACAATACTCAGCAGTCTCATCAATCTTAGGGAAATAAATACTCTAAAGGAAATTTTTATGGCTCCATGGATCACTCAATATAAGAGGGTTTAGCATCTCTCACAAACACTTTGTTCTGGTAGCTGTTGATCATCTGCCTAGGAAAAAGTGGCAAGACTTGGAGCTGCATCTCCTACATACATTTCACTCCACTCTGAACAGTGGAGCAAGGGGGCCTATAGGATACAGGAATTAGGCTGTGGACTTAACAGGCAAGCAGAAGGAATAATGGCCACATCTAAGGATGTGAAGTCCAAGCCCAGGCTGTGGTGGTTTTCTTTACAGGTGAAAAGATAACTGACATTTATAAAAGCCTGACAGAACTTCAGTAGTTATTGCTAATATTCATGGGTCTGGGAAATCTGAACCTGTCCACAGCTAGAGAAATGTCCTCAGCTGTGGTAAGTTGGAAAGCTTTCAACAAGAGAGTGGACAGCCTTTTATAACAGCTTCTGATCCCTGAGAAACAGCAAGGAATGCCTTTCTTGGTTTATTTTTGTTTTCTTTAATACACACACACACACACACACACACACACACATTGAAAATTAGCACAGCTATCAGATTTTTAGGGGAAATATGTCATTAAGAGGTAACCATTCCACTTTTGTAGGATAGGTCACTGGCAGCATTTACTCTAATTGATCCTTTCAGGAGAGTTATGTGTGAATCTAATCGACCCACAGCAGATTATTATTTCTGTCACAGAGCTTCTCTGTAGATGTGATGGAAAGTAACTTTGGCAGGGGCTTATGGGCTTTGGAGAATCTCATCAGCCTTGAGCAGTGCACATACTTGTATGCTGCTGAGATAAACATGAAATACAACATTCATAAATACCAGACCCTTGGGCTCAGAACACCTAATGAATGTGGAATGTGTTTTTGATATTTAAGTAGAGGTGAGGGAATGCTACATACTAGCCAAAAATAGAGCACTATTCATGAAACATCCTTTGTGAAGACATGTATTTATGTTTATCCTTAATTGATAATGGTAATCAAATTTGTTCATATTAACTAACTGACATATTGAGTCATATGCAAGTTAGGTGAAATGGTAGCTTGCTAGAAACAGTTGCATTTTATACCTGTATTATGACAAGTCTGGTAAATTGTATTTTAATAGCCCATTAATATTCAGCAAAATATCAATAATGTCTTTGTTGGAAGAGGGTTTTTTGTTTGGTTGGTTTTGGTTTTGTTTTGTTTTGTTTTTTGATGGCCCAAAACCTAAATTAAGTGAGATTTGGATCATGTTACCCTGAAAACACTGTATTTATAAAGAACAAACTGTAACCGAAATGCACTGAGGAGATTGAGTAAAGAATATCTCTTGATATTGGACTGCATACTATAATCAAGTCCTTTTGAAATCATGGCAGGTACATAACCCTGCATTTATGGTGATGACAGGGAAATAACTTCTGTGTTACTCTAATAGATTTTGTAGAAGCTGTGATTTGGCAACAGCTCCCCAAATCCTGATTGTATCCTCTTCCTGCCTACCATCAGTATATTGCCAGGAGGGTTTTTTGTGTTTAAATTAAAAATGAAAATGCATGATGTACGAACTGTGAAGTAAGCCAGTTTCTGAATCTTTTGAACTGCAGCATACACCACTCCAGAATGTGGTTTAGAATGCACTTCTGAGAAGAAAACTGTTTTTAAAAAAGGACACATTCTTATCTGTAGATCTGTGGCTTCCTATGTGTATTTCAAGAAGATTGTCTGGTTTTGGTTGGTGACAAATGCACTCTATCACTGTTGTAGCCAAGACAACTGTGCAACAAAGAGGCAATGAACTGTGGATTCAGTTCTTTGTGTGCTATCATTAGAGTCTCTTTCCTGCCTTCAAGAACCTCTACCTGTGCAAAGCCACTGAAAATGATGCACTGAAAAAAATGCTTCTGAGAGTAGGCATGGCTGAAAAGCTTTTGCTTTTTCTGCAGAATGAGTTTAATATTTCTGACTCTTAGCTCAAACCTTGCACACACAAAATAATCTGAGGTGGAATGAGATGGTACTTTTAGGTACACAGAGTAGTCTGGTCATTATAGGTCATGAAAACTGGAGTCTAAGTTCATGCAACTCATCAGGTTTTGCAAGGCAATAGTTTTGTTCCATAGAAATCCTACATGTCTGCCAATGACTTGCTGAAATCAGAGCCCACTTTCTGTTCCACCTCACCAGAAAAAAATTCCCTGAGAAGAAGGTATAGCAATACACAGTTCACAGCAGCACCAGGAGCCTGGGAGCAAAGACTCTCCCTGTATCATCAAATGACTTCAGGAACAGTCCCTGGCTGCTCTTTATTTCGGAACCTAGGATGGGCTGTGTTTCAGAGAGAAATAATTTGATGTATTTCTCTGAAGACATTTACTATGTTTCAAGTTATGAAGTTGGTAAAACCAACTTCAGAACCATCATCAACCCTAGAAAGTGCAGGAGAGTAGCTGAAAATAATTGTTGTCACTGGAGGTACCACTGCCTATACATCTGTGGACTGACTTTCATTTTCAGTGAGACTTGGTAGAGGATGTGAGGAAGAATCTCACATTTTTTGGTCCATGACCAGTTAACAAGATCATACAAATATGCTTTATAGATTTTTATAATTAATTTCCTTCCTTTTATCAGAATGAGTTGACAGATTAAGGCACCAAGCAATGTCTGTGGGCTGTGATTTGAGTTTCAGTGGCTTGAGAGACATGTTGCTTTGACCAGGATGTGAGCAAGATATTAGAATACAGTCCTTCTGCAGAGAGCTGTGAGTATAAGCTGGTATATTCTGAAAGATACTTATATTTGTCAGCCTTAAGAGAAAAAGTTAGTCCAGGCACCTGGTATTCAAAACAAACCAACAACAAACAAAACCAAACAAAAAAAACCCAGCAGCTTTGAGCTATTAGAAATTGAAAGCAAATCTGAATAAATAGAACCTTTCTGATTTTGATGTATAGTATTTGAACTCTGAGTCCAAACACATTACTTTAAGAACCTGTTCTGTTTGCTGGTTTTCAGTGCATTTGGAAGACTCTTAAAATGGGAGGGCAGCATATAGACAGAGAAGCTACAAACAATCTGGGATGGAGAGATACAGAAAAAAATCCATGCAGTTTGATTTTCAGTCTATGGTCTGTGGTTCCCTGGAGGGAGGATGAGGGCATGGGGCTGAGAAGGTCTGTGCTCACTTCTTGGGGATCCTGAAGGAATAATTAGGAAACAAACATCTTGAGATTAACTTCACTATCTAATGGCTCCTGCCTCTGTGGGAAATGTCTGAAGGCTCTGCAAATCAGACACACACAAAGAGCTGAAAACCACTAAAATACAGCAAGGTTGGAATAGCACAATGTTTCCAGCCTTTGCTATGGATTCACTTCCAGGGGATGCTGAGTGAATAACGTGCAACAAATAATTTATTTGACCTGTTAGTTTGGGTTTTTTTCTTCTTGTTCTTTTATTCTGTCTCTATATTGATCACCATTTTCAACTGTGCCTCTGGGCTTGTTTGTAAAATGAGGTCCTAATGCTCATCTATCACAGAAGAGTCTTACAAGCAGAGCTGGGTGAACTCCACAGAGCCTGATGGTGCAGCCCAGTGCTGCAGGCTCTTTAAAAGTTCAATGAACTTCTACGCTGAAGAGGCCAGATGGGATTTGCCTTGTAGAGCTACACAACCTCACTCTGGGTCTGAAAAAGGTTTCAAGAGTGCTACACTGGGCTCTGTGAGTGTAGATCTGACTTGTTCAGATTTAAAGCTCTATGCAAATATTTAGAGCAGCCCTGGTTGCTAGGCTTTGTTCATTCACTCTGCAAAGTCCTCTTGAAGGATTAAAGGTGTTACCAGAGTGCATGATGAATTATTAATTTATAATAAATGTACCTAATTTTAAGTATACTCTACACACAAAGAGACCATAACAGCTATAAAAAGAGTTAAAAAGGAAAAAAAAAGGACTTGTGCTTTGAAGACTGGTGCCTGCATGAGGGCTGTATATTATTATCAAGACATGAAGGAAACATCCCAAGGCTTTCCTCTGTGTCTCATATAAATAGGAGTCCTGAAATAGTATTCAGTCAATTCATGGGGTAACAATAACCCTGGCCCAAAGAAGAATTATTGGCAGCTTAATCTTCCAAGATGCTTATTTAAATAAGCAGAACTCTTCTTGATGGGCAAATCGTGGCAGGAGGTGTAAGTTTGAGATACTAATAGTGGGTTAGGGAGGACATTCCCAGAGGTCTTTGTTCTGGCAAAATGAATCACTGGGTTGGGACCTCCCCCATTGTGTGCATGAGTGTAATCATGAAGATGTAGTCTCCTAATTAATATTACCTTTCTAAGGCTTCCTTCTGGGAAAGAAAACAAACCAAACCCCTTCAAATCAACAAATGTGTGATTTTGCTCTTACAACTAATTTTACATAAAGGAAACTTCTATAGGACTTGCTCTCAAGACAGCACACCAGAAATTTCAGAGAAATTGATCTTTGCTGAGATTTTTTATTAAGCTTTGAGTCTGACTAAATTGGGTACATCATGACAACAATCTCTCTGAGAGTGCTTTTTGTTTTAACCAAAGACAAATCAGGAACTGTAAGAAAAAGAAGGAAAAAAAACCAAACCAAAAATCAAGCATGGAAGTTCACAACGTTCCTGTTTCTATTTCATCAATTGGATTGAGGTCTATGTGGCTTCTTGGGTCTAATTCGAGCTAGTGTGCAGTCAGTGTGCAGTGTCCTCATTCTTACTCTTGAAAAGGGGTAAGAGTCATTTCCCAGGCCCAGGTAGCTCTTGGTCTCAAACTGTGCCACTGACTATTACCAGCCACAGACTGCAGACACTTGATGGATTCATTAACAGAAATGACAGAGGTCTTGTCTGAGCTTGAATGTCTCAAGTTTAACTTCTCTTGACAATCACTCAACTTTGCTCTTCAACAATTTGAAATAATTTGCCCACAGTTCCTGACTGCTGGTGGGCAAACTCTAGTCAATACATTATCTCTTTGAGGAAAAGTGTTACAGTTGTTCTCTCTGAATGATGTTCTGGTACTACTTTCACTGAAGAATAACAACCTCCCCACCACCCCCCAGAAAAAAAAAAATGCTGGCATAAAATAACATGATTCATCTGGAAGAGGTGTGATGAGGATGTTATTTTTAATGATAGCTCATCTGAAATAAAATGTGCAATAACTCTAGAAGGTTATCATTTGAGAATCAGAATTTCATGAAGACTTGAAAAGGACAGCATGAAATATTGATCATAGGAATACCTATCTCACACACAGAAGTATTTTCTTTCAAAGGTGAACACCTTTCATGCTTTCAGAGGGAGAACTACCACTTGAAAAGGCATTTAGCAGAGGCAGGAAATATGCGATCTGAAACTGAAAGCTACGGAAGTACATTCCTGGTTTCCTTATAAACTTCAAATTTTGGATATATCCACTGAAAGCTCTGAATGAATTTGTACTGATTTTAAGTGAGTCTGGACAGGTTTCCAATTGTCATTGAAACCTAGCTAGTTGTAGTGAGAGAACATTTTGTTTTCTGTGTATTGATACATCCCCAACACTACCATATACAAATCTTTAGAGAAGTCATAGAATGGTTTAGGTTGGAAGGGACCTCAAAGATCATCTAGTTCCAACCCTCTGCCATAGGCAGGGACACCTCCCACTAGTACAGGTCACTCAAGGCCTCATCCAACCTGGCCTTGAACACCTCCAGGGAGGGAGCAGCCACAACCTCCCTGGGCAACCTGTACCAGTGTCTCAACAACCTCACTATAAAGAACTTCCTCCTAACATCCAGTCCTGACCTTAGCCCTGATGTTTGAAAGCATCCGCATGAGAAGTACCAGAAATGCTGCTTTTTCTCTTTCATGGGATGCTAGGAAGTACCAAAGTGGTCTAGCAATTGTATAAAAACAATGTAGAAGCAGAAAGCACTTAAGAACCTCTGATAAGCAGGTCACATACCTGCATGTCATTTATAAAAAATGCCTTCTTACAGTCTGATGTTATTAAAAACTCCATGATAAAACATGGACTATACCTCAGTCTGTTCCTTGATTTCAGCCCAAAGTCAAAGTCACACAAAGTCTTTGTGCCTGGAGAGTGATTCTGCTCAACCAGATGAAGTTTGCTGAGTCTTTCAGTTCAGGCTCAAATTTCTAATCTTTAAAAGCCAGTTAGGTTTTCCCCTCTGACCACATTAGCATCTGTACCAGTCTTGGCCGTAAAACTTCACACATTTTGCAGCACTGCTGCTAGATGTGCCCTTAGGTCTCCTGGAGATGCTCCCAAACACAGGGCATAGCTGTGTATTTTAAAGTTTATTATCAATAATATTCTTGAGCTTGCCGTGAACACAGAGTATTTAGTTGGGACTGGTATGAGAACATTTGCTGATTCTGGTGGGGGTTTTTGTGTCACAGTGAAGGTGCTGGAACTTGGATGTATTTCATGACTATCTGAGGTTCTTTTGCACCTCAGATAGATCAGCATTATCTTCACAAAAGCTCCAGGAATCCATATCTCTGTGCAGATGACAAGCACTTTCTTGAGCCAAGCTCATGTTCTGACAGCTAATGGAGTTAATGTTTTGGATTTGGTTGCCACCACCAAGGTAACTGATACAGCATACAGCAGCGACTTGTACTTGTCCATTTATCAAACCCTGAACTGAATAGTTCCTTGTTGCTTTCACAGAATAATAGAACTGCCTAGGCTGGAAAAGACATGTAAGTTGATTTAGTCCAATACTTAGCCTAACACTGATAAGCCTTTGACTGAACCATATCTGTAAGAATCTACATGACTCTTAAATATATCCAGGGATGGAGACTCCACCACCTCCTTAGGCAAACCATTCCAATGCCTCATAACCCTTTCAGTGAAGAAATTCTTCTTAATATAGAATCATAGAATGGTAAGGTTGGAAGGGACCTCAAGGATCATCTAGTTCCCACCCCCTGCCATAGACAGGGACACCTCCCACTAGCACAACTCACTCAAGGTCTCATCCGATCTGGCCTTGAACACCTCCAAGGAGGGAGCAGACACAACCTCCCTGGGCAACCTGTGCCAGTGTCTCACCACCCTCACTGGAAAGAACTTCCTCCTAACATCCAGTCTAAATCTCCCCTCTGCCAGTTTAAACCCATTGCCCCTTGTCCTGTTGTTGCAGGACCTTGTCAATAGTCCCCAGCCTTTCTGTAGCCCCCTTCAGATACTGGAAGGCTACTCTAAGGTCTTCTCGAAGCCTTCTCTTCTCCAGGCTGCAGAGCCCCAACTCTCTCAGCCTGTCCTCATAGCAGAGCTGCTGCAGCCCTCTGAGCATCTTTGTGGCCCTCCTCTGGACCCACTCCAACACTTCCATGTCCTTCCTGTGCTGAGGGTTCCAGAACTGCACACAGGACTCCAGGTGGGGTCTGAATAAACTTCCCTTGGCACAACTGGAGGCCATTTGCTCTTGCTCTGATACTTGTTACTTGGTTGAATAGCCCAATCCCCAGCTTTCTACAGTCTCCTTTCAGGCAGTTGTAGAGAGGGCTAAGGTGTCCCCTGAGCCTCCTTTTCTCCAGACTGAACAAGTGCAGCTCTCCCAGCTGCTTCTTGTAGGACTTTTTCTTGAGAGCCTTTGCCAGTTTTGCTGCCGTTCAATGGACAGATGGATAAATGGACTGATCCAAACATCACTATAACCAGTGGCAACATCATGTTAATTCTGCTGGGATTTAGGCTGGACCCACAGATGTTAGGGATTTTTGGAAAGCAGATATTTTTGTATGACTTATTGAAATCTAACCTTTTAGACAGATATCCTACAGAGAATCTGTGGTGAAGGTTTGACAGTACAAATCATCACAACTCAGGAGAGCAGTCACAGGGAGGTTCATAAACTTCTGTACAGGTTTGCTCAGTAGAATTAGATACTTTATAGCCTCTAGACTCCTAAAGTCCCTGTTAGAGGTATTTTATGTTCTTGTAGTTCATAAGTAACTTCACAACCCAGGCATTCATGCTCAACCCACACTGCTAATGACCCTCTGGTTTGCTCTTAAAGGTCCTAGTTGACTTGCTGTCATAGAGAGATGAAATATTATGCTGAGTGTATGCACTTGATGGAATAAGCAAAGCAGTCCAATTGTTGGATAGTGTATGACACTTGTACTGAATACTTAAAAGTCCTGTGCAGGTAATGATATTCCATTCAGCCCACAGCAGGCTGCATCCTGCTGAGAATACAAATGGTTTGCAGTAGTGCAAATGAGTCATGCTCATTGCCATGTCAGGAAGTGAATGCATATAGACTTATTTGTTAACGATCAGCAACATGTGCTTGACATAAATTTCCTTTGGTATAGCGCTCCAAAGTCAATGAGTATCTGCACAAGGCCAAATTCACTCTAGGGACAATGTGGAACTGTATTTAGCACAGGTACAGAGAAAATAGGAGCAAAGATACTTTAACACACTTCCTTTCTTTAGGGTGTGAAATCTGTAGACCAATTCAAACCTTCGTACAAGCTGCAGTATCTAGTTCAGAACCTTTGAAATCCCAGAACTGGTTACAGGGAAAGATGATCTACTAAACTTATATACTTCCTGGAGCACAGCTTCAGACTGTTGGAAAGTTGGTTGATTTCCTAGATTCTCAATGGAATATATTTTAATTTCACCATCATTTAACTATTTATTCTCTCAGTATTTGGTATCATGCTCCAGTTCAGGTGCTTCATTCTAATCGGTAATGACTCGTTGCTCGTGTGCACCACTTGCAGCTAAACCAATGGTTTAGTGTTTGAAACTACAGGGGAAGCTAGAGAAAAGCATGGAAAAGCTCATGGCTCATCTGAGCAACCTTTTATAAAAATCCAAGGCAATCTTGTTCATTTTTTGTGTGTGTGTGTGTGAATGAATTACACCTTTTGGAATTGGAGGACAATGCCATTGAGCAAGAGCTGTCTCTCTAGGCTACCAGCAGATGCAAATCCCTATAATATCGAACTGGAGTAAAGAAGGACCAGTCTTAATCCTCTTTAACAAATGTTAGGGAAGAAAAATATTTTGCACTTTAAAATGGTTGCTTTCCAGCTGTGAGCTGAACAAAGATGTAAAGGGTTAGTTAAGCAGCACTTTTATTTTACAAATGAGGAGATTATGTGTTCGTTTCCCCAGGATGAAAAACGAGATGCTTTCTTCCCTCTTTTTGTCCTTTGGAGAAAAGCTATATGTGGATGTTGTAAGAAATTGTTGCCTGTGAGTATATCAGAGGAGAAAGCACAAGTGAGGAGAAAGAAACGTTTCAGTCAAAGGTCAGAACTGAAACAGCGCAAAATTAGTATAATTTTTCCATGACTATATTTAGACTGGATTACTCTAATCAACAAAACTACCATTCCGTTAGCTTAATATGGGCAAAACCACTTGTCAGCTCTTGAAGCAGAGCTCAGCAAGCTTACAGGATAAACAACATAATGTGCTAACTGTACTGGGAGCTCTGCAGCAGTGCCTGCAGTTGGCAGCAGGGAGGACCTTCTGCCTGACAGAGGACAGCTTGCAGCACGAGGGGTCTACTGGACACAGATGGGCAAACTTGTTTCTCTGGGCACTTGTGCGGCCCCAAGCGTTGCTGATGCTGTCATCGTGGAAGGCTGTGGAGATTCTAGCTCATCTGGAAACGTCATTGGTTTTCTGTGCACGTTGTGGGTCAGTTCAGCTCCAAGCCTGGTGCCAACCGCCATGTCCCAGGGCCTCTCACAAGAGCAGGCAAGTCTGTACATCTCATGTCTTGCCTGTGCAGGAAGTGTGCCTGTGTTTAGGAAACTAAACACAGAAGTTTGTCTGAATAAATCTAGATATCTACAATGCAGACATCCGTACGAGTGAGTCAATATATCCATTGACTGTGCCACGGTTGAGTCGATAGAGGTTTAGTCAGTGTAGTTCACTGGGGTCTATAGTACAATTCATCTCACTCTGAAGTAGAAATCTAAAATTGTTCCCATGACTCTCACTCTAGAAGTGCCAGTTTCTCTCCATTGATTATGAGAGATGGTCTGATGCAACCCTTCATTTTTCAAATGTCAGCTTCTTTCTCGTTATGCTGATCTTTGTGAACCCTGATGAAGCTCCCCAAAGCCAAGAGTTTCTGGTTGGAAGAAGGAGAGGTACAGTTTCAGTAACTCATGAATCAAAGAGTTTTACAAGTAATAGGATCAGCTTAGCCACCAATGGTGATGGAAGGCATCTCAAGGACTCACAGTGTCTAGTATAACTCAGGACAATTGCCCTAGTTTGACCACCAAGACACCTCCTGAAGCTGCTTGTTAAAGAGTTGTGGGTCATGTGGCATTGCCTAGCTTACAAATCAGAGTGAAAATGCAGATCTGTTAAACTATGCAGGTGCATTATCTTGTCTCTTAGTAAAATTTGTGGTATTTACAGTATTTAAACACTATGCCTTTTCTTATCCTTCAGCCATCAGTGCATGTTTGCCACTCAGGGCATAACAGCTCTGTAGATAGCACTGCTGCATGTTTGCTCCAATATGTCCAAAGACAAGTCAACAGATAGAAGCAATTACAATACTACAAGGTTCATAATTGACCTCCTTTGGAGTGACTAGAAAAGATAAATGGATATGATGTCACTAAACTGCTCTCTGATTATCTTTTAAAATCACAAACACTCTTGCAGGTAACACTTGGGATGTTATGTGGGGACATAAATACAAAATTCATTGATGGGATATTGATTTTATACAGTGACTTAACACATTTATCTTAGCTCTACTTATTACTTATCTTAACTCCAAGCATGGCAGCAGAATCAGATTCTCACTAATGGGAAATGTTTTTCAGGCTTCTCTGAAGAGAGATACAAATCATTTGGTAATAGTATTTTGCATAATCACCTGTTTAAATAATTACCAGCATCATCCTCCTGCTGATGCTCTATAATAAACCTAATGATTTCTGAAAACATTGTCTAACCTTCTCTAACTGGCCCAGACACGTGAAGGTTTTCTGGTCTAGCAGTCAACAAGGTGAAGCAATCAGCATGCATAAGCCTTTTTCCTCCAGTGTCAAAGCCAAATGCTTTGCCAAACAGCTTGCTCCTGTGTAGTGTTTGCTGCACATATCCAGCTGATGCTGCCCTGCATCACAGAGCATTTGGGTTGATTCTTGGATCAAGAAGAGAGAAAATAATTTTGTCTTTGGGATTAGTATAGTGATTAATCTTTTGAGTTTTCATTTTCATGTTTGTCTTTTCCAGCTAGAGTAACAATGGTTACTTGATGGCTTTGTTTGATGATATTTGTATAGTCTTTTGCTTTGAGGAAGCAGGAACTCAACTCTTCAGTAGGGTTGAAAGCATGGTTTAAACAAACATCATTATAAAATGCAAAACACACAGTGATTTTGTTTTACCATTTCTTTCAAAATGAAACAGGATTTTGAGAGTAAGTTTAGGTGGGAAACTTATTTTGCCTTAATTATGTAAATATCTAACCCTAATGGATGCCTGTATGTTTTTGTGATGGTTTGGGAGTTACCCTCCCCCCCACCACTATGAAAAAAAAAATCACCCAGACTAGACTTAGCAACTGGAAGTTAATGACTGATGCTCTATTTACAGTTTAGCACAATATACAAGCAGATATACACACAATATACAGTTATACACAGAAATGCACAAAGGTAATACCGAAACACAATACCCCTCCCAGAAATCAGAGTCCCCAGGGGGAGCTCCAAACCACCCTTCCACCTTCTTTCCACTCCTTTGCCTCACTCCAGGGTCTGGCACATGTGCAAGGTGAGTTTGGAGGATCAGCAAGGGGTGTTAGAAGCAGAGTGGTTAGTTAGGTTGTTCAGCAGAGAGGAGAAAAGAAGCTCCCAGAGACACTGATACTCTGTCTTATCTATATTTGTGTTCTTGTTCTTCTATGTCTCAGCAAGCCTATGAGCGAAGGAGACATCACCATTGTTTTCTTTTCACAGCCTATAATCTAATTCTTTTCATTAAAATATTCCTATTAGCCTCAAACCAGCACAGTTTTCTACAATGACACATCAAATGGCTATGGTAGACGTAACTGGTGGCATGCAAAACTGTTTATAGAAGTGCAGATCTCTTGCTGATACACAAGGATGTGGACCAGGTGAGCTCCTCCACTGTTCCATAGGTACACAGGATAAAAAAGTCAAGTATTTGCCCTTGAAACAATGAGACCATCTGTCAGAAGGTGAGAGATCCTCAGTGAAGGCAAGCTGGAATGAGTCAATCTTATCCTAGAATGAGGGTTGAGATTTGTTTCATGTTTCAATCAACCCAGAAGAAATCTCCCAGAAAAGGAGGGACATGCCATAGTAACTGGAGAAGTTTCTAGCCCCTCATACTCCTGCTCTGCAGCACACCTACTTCAGCTATGCCTGACAAGATATACAGTGGATCAAACAACAGATCAGGGTGAAAATATACCCTGGGTTTTTTTGATTGTCCATTTTGGTTTGTGTCTGTGGCTTTTTGTTTGTTTGGTTTTGTAATTTTTAGCCTCAATCTTAAGGCCTTGTGACATATATTTGTGACATCACTGTTGAGGAAATGCTGGTTTATACCAGGATAATATAAACTAGCACTGCAATACTATCACTTGTGGCTTCAAAAGCATCAAACCATGGCTCCAGCTTTGACACCTCATTATGGTAGTGACACATCCCTTTCTGGTTATGCTTTATTGGTGGTTTGCTGTATTGGTACTTGCTGTTTAAATTGAACAACGTTAAGATGTTTTATTTGTCCTCAGTTTAGTGGAAGTGAGGTCATTATTTAACTGTTTGATATTTTCTGTGTCAGTGTCACTATTTTTTCCACTAAATGTCCTTATCTTCTCTTGTACTTTCAAATTCCTGAGAAGATTACAGGTCCTCTGTATGATGAAACTTTAAATATACTGATGTTAAAACCCACAGATACAGATGAGCCAGGATTAATGCTTAAATCTCAAGGGCTTCCAAATGTCAATGACAACATGGGAGTTGTGCAAGGAATTGATTTGAAAATTTCTATGAAGACTGCCTGCCAACAAACACTGATTTTTCGCTTATTCCAGGAGTTGCACTTAAAATTTTTGTTCTCAGGAATCAACACACTTGAAAAAGTTACACATTACATAACTTTTTGGGAGGATTTGTGACACCGCTGGGTGCAATTATCATTCCCAACCTGTTGTGAAACAAAGTGCTTAATGCTAAAAGCAGCAGGGGTGCTGGGTGTCCAGGTGTCTCTTTTGAAAGTACCTTGCTCTGTAAGCACTGAAGTTAATGCAGCTTGCTTTCCTCCTGGTTATATCTTGTGGTCAGCTGTCTAGTGCCTAATGAAGTGTGTTCAAGTTACATCTTTTAGTACTTTACACTCTTCTGTTGGGAGCCAATTTTCATGAAACATCTCTGAGACTGCTGCTCTTGTGCTGAATTTGGTTTTATTACAGCAGGACTATCATATAATCTTCCTTATAGCTGCTTAAATCCTATATTCTTATAAAAAGAGGTTAAGAAGTCTTGGCTGAAAACAAGCTAATTCTGAATTGACTTTCTGTGTTAAGCTAATTCTGAATTTGCTGTCTGCATTTGACCATTGTTGCAACAATCAACTTCTATATTGTTTGGCTGTTGCACAAGTCCATACCTTGACCTTCCTGTTACGTTCTTGTAGAAGAAAGTTGTCTTGGAATTGTTTGCATCAGGAAAGTGAGAAGGCCATGAGTGCTATTGAAAAGACTTCACTGGTTTAGATGGCTTTCTTGTGTCAAATGCTAGGAGGTAACACTTTGTAGTGTGTAACTTAGCCTGGTGATTATGGTGAAATTACAGCTCATGGCAGAGATGATGGTTGTGTCTGTAACACAAAGTCAGAACATTTGATTGAAGTTTTAATGAGGCAGAATATTGCTACCCAGCCCTAGATCTAATAGCTTGTCATCTAGTTGTGAGCAGAATAATTACCAGTGATAAGGATTCATTAAAAAGGTAACTTGCTTTCAAAAGGAACTGCTGTCTGGAGTTCAGCCTTTGGGCTATCAAAAGTGTGAGTGGGACACAGGGGAAGGCGATGAGATGTCAGTCAGTGCGTGGCTTGGAGGATTGGAATGGAGCAGAACACTTTGTAATGTCACCCTGCATCTACTGAAAAAACACATTGGACAGAAGTAAGAGGAATGCCTAGCTGTGAGAACTGCAACAGGACTTATCACTCCCCACCTTTTTAACCATACAAAATATGAAAAGCTGAGTAATGGCTGGCTCCAGAGATGTGCACAGACTAAATAGCAGGACCAAAGGCAGCAAATTGGATCTGAAATGAGTAAGAAAGAAAAAGCATTTAAAGCAGCAATGATTATTGGCGTTTCAGAGGTAAAGAGGATTTTGTTGAGATAGAAAATAAAAAAGAAATCCTTTGTCCCTTTTAGGGACAATATCTTCACAACCTTTCTTTCCCCTTTGGGCTTGTGGAATAGGGATTTGCCTGACTGGCAGAAGGGACAGAGCTGTAGTTTTCTGGCTTTTATGCATTTTTAGAGGAGGATTTACATCACTTTTTACCTTCTTACTGAGCCATTTGGTGATAGATTCATAGCTAAATATCTCGAGAAGAAGTTAGGACTCAGTATGTTTTACTGTGAATGCACTTTCCTCCATTGCTGAAGAGGACTGACTGGAAGGAGGACACCATCATTTGGGTAGAGGGCAAATTCCATTCCTTACAGCAACCTGGGCAAGCAGCAAAAATGCTGAGTTGAATTATGCTCATGTTGTCACAGTGTCACTATTACTGCAATTAGACCATCCATGTACTCAAGGAAACAGCTAAGGGACTTCAGTAGTGGTTTGAGGATTGGGGGATGTGTAACCAGCTCTCCTTACCCCAGTGTGGATGCAAAGACAATGATTTTTCCTACTGATCTTTAACGTTCAGTTCATGTAGCTTGCTCTAAACGAACCTGCTCTGGCAGCAGGGTCAGACTGGATGATCTTCAGGGATTCCTTCCAAGCACTATCATTCTGTGATTCTGTGCTCCTGGAACACCTGCCCTTCTGCCTCTGCAGCATCCAAGCCTCAGCACACTGAGGAAGTCATTATGCTGAGAGTATCCCAGATCATGGGCATGATTTCTCTGACCTTGCTCATCTGAAAACCCTATTGGTCCAGGGACCATTAAAAATGATTGCTGTGGACTTTTTATTCCTGTCCTGTTCTTTCCTTTGCTTTGGAAATCACATATAATAAATAATGCTTTTTACCTCTGACTGCCAGTAGGTCAGTGGAGAGCATGGAGGCTAAATAGAGGAGATAATTGTTGTAGTTCTTAGACATTTTAATTTAAAAAATGGTCAGATTTCTCAAATCCACATTCACAATAAACATGGAGGGAGATTAAAACATTTAATGGTATTAATATATACTCCATATTTTCTGCATTGATACAATTTTACTTTATTGCCAGGTTAAATATATGGCTTTTAGTAATTCTCTAGAAAGAATTCTCTGAGCTTAGCATAGTTATGTTATTTCCTTCTCTCTACATCTGGGAAGACTTTTGATGTAACCCATTGAGGGAAGATGGGGATAGCACAATCATGTGCTCTGCTCTGGGGGCTTTCCTGCACCTTTCCCCTTGAGGCACTGGGTTCTGCCTCTTACAGCCCCTTTTATACTCTTCTGGGGCATGTGCTGTGAACTGGAAACTCCCAGAAACAAGAATAGCAGAATTTCATCTATGTTTCCTCAGGTGCTGGACTCCCCTACCTAAGACTGCTCAATGCATTTTGGTTCTGTTACTCCAACAACTATTTTGCAGTTAAGATTGAGCAGTAAAGTTGAAATCTCACTCCTCCTCTCTCTTTACTCTTGTGGCACTGCAAGGCATATTTCAAGGCACATTTTTGTGCTCTGCCTCGAGAATACAGCACTGACCAGGGGCGAATTGTCCCTCTATTAATGTTAAATGAGGCTTTCATAAATCATGACTAAATTTCCTATGTTATGTTATGCCAGAAATTCTTAGTGTAGTGCTCAATGAAATTAAAGTAGCAAACAAGGGTCGATATTGCATTTGCCTGTCCACCTAAAAATATATCACAAACTCCATTAAAAAGTTGAAGATCATTTAAAGACATTAATTTATATTAATACTATTGAGTAGAAATACAGCAGGCTTTTAATGCTGAAATAGGTTTATCTTGCAGCTTAATTAAACATTTAGAACAAACAGAAACAGCTAAGATACAATTTTCAAATGCTGCTCAGTCGTATTTGGAGAAGGATGAATGTACCTGCATCTGTCTGCCTTTCCAAGCAAAAAGGTTGCTAGCTACAGGGCATCACTGCAAGATTTACCTACCTCTTTTTGCCTTTCACCTACCTAATACAAATAAGATGCATTCTGCAGCTATAATGGTGGAATTATTAAGGGAAATTGTAATCAAGCAGAATTTAACACTCTGAAATCCTCTAGAAATTAATTCCTTTAAATGAATGTTTAAAACCTGTAGTAATTTTTTTTGTTTGGTTGGTTTTGGTTGTTTTTTTTTTTTAGAAACTAAAAAATAAGGACTAATCAGCTGCTGCAGATGGACAGATGGAGAGCTAAGGGTCGTATTTTCCCACGAGTTCAGGCTTCTAAGATGAAAATATTTCTCCTTTTTGTTGTTGTGACTTGCATGTCTTATTCTGCAAGGCTCAATCTCTGTTTAAATATTTATACTTGAGGCCTCAGATGTTCACCCCACTTTGGGACTCGTCATCCACACAAGATCCTCTCACTTCAAGCACTGAGTTTACAAGCATTGTTGCAACTGTCCTGCTCTGTCTAGTTCTTGTCTTCCCTGGTTCCACCTTGTGTGTAGAGCCTGGTTCCTCTGTGAGGGGGAGGCAGCCCAAAGACTTGTCCTGAGCATNATCACCTCTGCTTTGTTTTCCATTTGCCTTAGCAGAAAATGAAAATGTCTGCTAAGGGCAAGGCTGAAGGGTTTCCGTGTGTCTTGATGAGCTAGAACCATTTGATTGAAAGAGAGAAAGCAGTGCCTTAATTCTCCTTTGCTCTTTACAGTTATTTGCATGCTCATCAATTAGTACTGGAATACTTCACAGCCATTCAGAGTGATGAAAGTCACAGCAGGAGGCACTGCAGAATCCCATCTTAGGGCTCTTTAGCATGTTCAGACTGTAAATAGGGCAGGAGTGTGTCACTGCCTAGACCAAACCTCTTCTGCTCACTCTGGCTTCTTCTAGACTGGTGCAAGAGGAGATATAGTGCTTAACTGTGAGGTTAATAGAGATGGTCTGCAAAACTTGCCTCTCTCTGTCACTCTTGCTGTTAACTTCCACTTGTAGCAATTCATTTTAATGAAGGAGTGAGTGCAAGCTGGGAAGGAAGAGTGGATCCATATACCACATGGCTGATGACATCAGCTGCTTCAAGTTGATGCATGGTCGAATGTTTTCTCCTCTCCTTTTTTGATCTTTCCCTTTCCTACAAGAGCTGAGGAGCCTTTGTTGATGGAAAACTCCTTAGAGAATTGTGGATCTTTCTGGCTTACCTTTCCTAATGGTACCTACAAAAACAGCTAAGGGAAGGATGCTAATTGTCAATATCTAATTCTCACCAATTCCATGTGGGTCCACAAGACGCAGCTTGCAGTAATGGTAATGCTTCTCTATTTTGTGGCTGACCCTGAGGGGATACCTGCTGTTGCCTGAGACATCTTTGCTCATTTAAGCCATGCACATGACTCTGGCAGAAATTTTCTAAGTGTTAGAAGGACCCCATTGTTCCAGATGGTAGCCTCCATACATGAAGCAGCTCTAATAAAGCTCATGCTAGTAGTTTTTCATGAGTGCTGGTCCCAAAAGGGAGGTTCATCCATGTGCTGGAATCTGCAAACTGTGACAATGCAGCTGCTCCCACTGCAGTCCCCCTGGCCATGCAGCAGTGCTGTGTTTCTCTGTTTCAAAGCTGAAGATGACTGGAAAGATTCAGTGGCCATACAAAGAAATGCTTCATCTGGGTGAAATCTTTTTTGTACTTGTCAGCTTTCCTTGTGGGTGAGTATTTCCTCCCCTCCTTCAGAGGCATAACAGAAGTCATTACAATCGCCATAGAGCTCTCTGTTGTGAGCAGTCTCTGTGTGTGAAAGGAAACAGACAGGAGGATATTGTAAGAAATCCTAAGTTTTGAAAAATTCTTTTCATTCTGCTGATATCTTTGTCCTCTTCAATCACATGAAATAGATGCATGCATTTAATAAATAAGTCTTTCATGTAAAACTACTTTCTTTTTTTCTTGCTCTTGTTTTATATTACATGAATCTATCATTTTTTACCCCTGCAAAACTAACAAGATTACTAATTTCTGGGAGTTTGAGAATATATCTACCTCTTATCATTAGGCTCATTTAAATGATTAAAAAGGAATAATAATAAGAATGGCACTTCATGTGGAATAAAATGCCTTTTATTTCTGCATTAACACAGTGTGGTCTGTCCTTACCAACACCCTAAGCAAATAAATTCTCATGAGGTAGATTAGCTTTTGAGGGCTAATCAGAAACTCAACAGAATAACATTTTAAGGGAGCTGGCTGAAGAATGGATGCTAAGGGGTAGTTTTGAATGCAAACTGCTCAGAGGAGAAAATGGTTTGTTGTCACCAGATGTGAGTGTGAATCCATTTTCCTGTCTTGCAAAAAAATGTTGAAGCTTCAAGGCATTCTTTTTGCCAAACCCATGCACATTGAAGACCTATCAAAATGTTTGCATTTGTGTATCTATTTTGATGAGGGACAGAGATTGAGGAACAGATGAGACCTGGGATGGGACAGCAAATAGCTTGGTAACCAAGTCCATCTCTCACATGCTCTGTGGATGCTCTGTTTAGAAAGAAGGGCTTTTGCAACCTCCCCTCCNATGTTTGCATTTGTGTATCTATTTTGATGAGGGACAGAGATTGAGGAACAGATGAGACCTGGGATGGGACAGCAAATAGCTTGGTAACCAAGTCCATCTCTCACATGTCTGTGGATGCTCTGTTTGGAAAGAAGGGCTTTTGCAACCTCCCCTCCAAGTCCCCCAATTAGAACAGTGAATATTGGTTTGTGTCTCCTTTCTCTACTCAGCTACTGACTGGGGGTTTTGGTTTCTCATATCAAGGGAAAAAGAAAAAAGAGCAAAAGCTTCAAATGCTTTTGTTGATTCATCACTTCCTAACAATTAAAATCTTGTTGAACATCTTCCAATCAGACAACTCTGCTTTTTCCTGTGTTCAGCTCAGCACCTAACTTTTCTGCTCGGTGCCAGAAGTGATAACACTGCTGTGTTATGGAAGATACAAATACTGCTTTGTTTCTTGCTTCACAGTGAGAAGAGATTGAGCCATGAGCAGCAGCACTTTGTAAGATTGACATGGTTCTGGAGCACCATGTTGCAAGAAAACAACAGCACAGACAGGCAGAGGACAAACCCCTTAAGTCTTCCAGAGCTGGATCCAGTAAGCTTATTAACATTGCTGTTGCTGTATTAGCACCATCCCTACTTATGTGAAATACTCAGCAGCACATACAAGACACAAAAGGACAACCATCATGTCAGCATCAGGAAAAAAGGAAGATAATGTAGAGTTCCCTTTCCCTCTCCTTTCCCCATCCATCCCTTGGCTCCACAGCTTGTAGATTTGAGTTTCTATCCAGTGGGCAAGCTCTCTTGGCAGCAAAACGTCTCTTTTATTCTGGTCTTGTATGAGGGAAAGTAAAAGCAACTGTTACAGTGCTCTATATCACTAATAGCACTGTATCACAAAAGCACTGATACAGTGCTCTTCAGCTCAACACTGAAATACACTGAAGAGGACCACGATGACCATTTGGTCAGTATGCCATTAAATGGACACATTTCTACTGCTGAGAGAGCATTTGGTGGGAGTTCACCTAATTTGGGATCACCCCCCAAGCCAGGAAGGCACAGAAATATGTTAATATTTTTGTTTCCACTTGCACCTTCCACCTCACCCTCCAAGTTCAGCGTTTTAATGCTTCTGGTAATCTGAACTGTGGAAATCACCAAAAGATGTTGTTGACCGGGTAGAAACCAGCAATGGTCCAGCAGCACTCTACAAACCACTCTGACACATTCAGAGCTCAAAACATCCCTGTCCTCTGTCACATTCCTGTTGAACTTGACGTAGTCACAAAGTGCATGGCGCTCTTTCTGCTCCTTTCCCTCTCTTTTGGTCTATGGATATGGAAAAGATTTATCCTGGGTTCTTCTTCATTTCAACCTTCATCAACAAATATTGTATAAGTAAAAGCCTACCAGAGAAAACTTATTCTGTCAGCACAAACTTTCAGTCAAGTCAGACCTGCTCAGACCGCTGGATGAGGGGGCTGTTACGTGACCGACTTCAGAGGAGTTGCTCCGGCAAGTGTCACGGCTGCTTGAATTTAAAATGTCAGAGACTTGCTCCAGTTATAGCTCCTGCTGGGCACCAAAGCCTGTTGAAAAACCCTAAAAGACAGCTGGAAAGGGAATATTGTGGCACATGTCAGTGTGTTTTAATTGACTGGTCTGAGCAAGGAAATCCATAAAAGGCCAAATCCTTGCCCTCAAATAGTTGGCTTCAGGTGAACTTGCAGGTGCCTTCAAAGAGTACGTCATGCATCCCTGTTGTCTGAGAAGATAAGAGTCTCATGCCACCAGCGAAGTTCAGCTTTGAGTTTGAGAGGTGTAGATCTGTCTTCAACTCCACAGGTCAGGGGTTCAAACCTTGTTAACGAGTCTTTAAGAAGCATACCTCACACATGTACGGCAGAAATCAGTCCCAGAAGTTTAACACTAGTGAGTTCTCAGTAATCTATTGAAAAGCAATACTAAGAAGAAGAGAAACTTTCTGTCTTTGAAATTGCAATCTCCACACCCTGCTGTATCTGCAAATGTACTTTATTGGCGGTGGAAATGTCATGCTATCACCAGGGCTGAGCTACTGCATTGGGCAGACCTGCTCAAAGCAGGTAGGTACCATTTGACCTAATTCAGCAATGGGTAGGCATTCTCAGTGTTCAGTGCTTTTGAGGACTTTGGCTGAGCTAGACCTGAACCAACCCATCAGGGTTGAGCTACTCCTATTTTCCTTAGTCATCTACCTCTTCACATGTCTTCCCTAAGGAACGTGTGGAGTCTGGTGAGGTGGCTTTCCTGCAGGGAATTAGCTCTCTTACCTTCTCAGATATGTCTCTCACATGAAGGTGTGCTGTTAGAGAGCTAAGGTCACAGGCATAGGCAGGATGGCACATGTCAAAACATCTTGACTTCCCTTTTAATCAAAGAGCTATGCAAACTTCTGGGAAAAAAAAAAATCCCTTCAGGGTTGATGCTACAATGCTTTCTGTATGTAACTAAATAAAAACCAGGCCGGTGTGCAGTGATTACTTGCTTCTCTAACTTCTCTCATGTTGAATTTTTACTCACTTCCATGTATAAAAACAATCAGAGTGTGTTTGAGATTTATTTCTAGTCATAATTTTGTGAAGGACTTTCTTATATCTTACTGGGCACCAACGGCTGCTAGGGGATCAACTAGGAAACTGCAGCACAGATGTATCTTCCCAGCACCTGAAGCATGTGCAGCATGTTGTGACATTCATTGGCAAGGACAGACAATATGACAGAGGGCAGCAGCACTCAGGAAATGTTGGTAACTTGCAGAAGGGTCTTAAGTAATTTAGAAAGAAGATATAAATACGTGTTCTTTGTGAAAGTGAGAACAACCTCCTCTGCTATAAATCTCCTGGTATGATGCAGAGAGAAGAGAGTGCTATACCTTGTGGCACAGCCCATTAAAGAGTGGAAAAGATACCCCTCAGCTTTACTTCAAGTTCCAGTTTTGGCTCATGAAGAAGTCAGCCACTTGGCTCCTTTGCAGCTCTGCTCCCATGTGTGTACACACTGTGCACTGAAAAGAAAGCTCATACCCCCAACTGGAGCAGTTGCTCTTGACAGCACTCAAGACCAGGAGAGAATAGCTCAGCTATTCCGAGAGAGGATGGAGGATTAAAACAGAATCATAACTTGAGAGGGCTGGTGTGCTGCTCATGCTGTGAGAAACATCAGGCATCAAGAAGGACTGAAAGAAAAATCTACTTCTGTCCCCAGAGATCCAGTGGTCTCAACATGTGCCTGAACACAAGGTAGTGAGGGAAAAGGATGGCTGGAGAGGTAAAACCAAGGTCACAGAGCTAGGTCAGGGTTAACAGAGAAGTCAAAGCTTTCCCAGTTGCAGCTTATCCTTTGTCTCTTTGTTGGACAATCTTGACAAGATGCCATTTTCAAAGCTGAGTTAGCAACTATAATTGCACTCCATCTTTATCTGGTTCTTACAGTTTACTCAGAAAATCTCTTAAGCACAGCACTTTATAGACCTCTAAAATGTCAGGTATCTGCCATAGGAAACTCAGTTTAGGCTGCCCTTAGCATCTTAAAGTAGTGGTAGACAATAAACTAAAGAAGACAGGTGGGAGGGCTGCAGCCCTGAATGTGCTGATAGATCAATGAAAAAGCCATGCAATCCTATGTGGTCAGATCATCCTTCATCTGTAAAACAGGACACTTCACTGCAAAGGAGAATTACATTTAAATGCCTTACTAACGTTTTTTGGCCATCTTCCTTTCTCTCCTATCTCCTGTAATGACCAATAAACGTTCCTTTTGAGCTTAGTGGGTGAAGAAAGAAAGGTTTTTATAGCCTTTAAGGATAAACAAAATATAGGTCAAACCCAAACTAGCATAGATGTTCAAAAAAAGAATGAAGTTGGGCCTTAAATGGGATCTTTGGATAGTGCCATAGTTGGAAAAATGACTTAGAAGCTTTTCTTTTTTATGCCTATGACATTGAGAATACAGAGGTTGAATAGGTCAAGCTCTATTTCCACTGATTCTCTCCAACTGTGCTGCAACACCATCTTCATTTGGAAGGATGTGAATAGGTCTTGGTGCTTATCTGCAGACAACTGTTAGGGAGAGAGGAGCATCACTTGAGAAACAGAAGGCAGCTGCTGGAAATGAACAATTATATCATGCCATTGAATACTTATAAATTTTATCCTTGTTTTGATCTGTTGATCTGAGATGTTTGCACAAACGAAAGTAATTTGTACAAAAGTATTAAAAAACTTAGAGAAGCCTTTGAAAATTGCATCTGAATTGATTTCAATTACAGTGTGAAAACATAAAGTTAAAAGAAACAAAGAAGCAGAGCTCCTTTGTCACCAATGTCGTTACCGAAGGAAGAAGATAATTTCTGAACCAAAGAGTTCTGTTTGTTGACATCTCAGCTTCTACACAATTAAAAGTTGTCAGCCTCATCCTTACTTAGTTGATCAACGTGATGAGGCTGATGTAATCTTCAATTTGATGTCCAGGTTTAAGGGCCTGGTTTTCATCTGCAGTTACTCTGCCATTCTGGCAATGCAGTTTATTTCAAGATGACCAGCTGAGATCCGGATTCTTCACAGATGCCTCTCAAGTTTTCCTCACCATTTTACTAATGACAACATCAATCACTTTCTATGCCCAAGCGAAAAAACCCCTTTGCGGCAGCAGCATGCAGAGCTCAGACAAGGTGCATCTGCTGATCTGTTATCAGGGATTAGCCTGGTTACCCTGTGACTTTCAGATCTCTAAACATTACTTGCTTTGATGGCCTTCTTTAGTGTGCTGAGTGGAGGTATTTGTTTTGTGTTAGTCTTTGCACCCTTTGCTTCCTTTTCGGTTCAGCTGCAGGGGACTGCAAGCAATGCAAAGGCAACAAAGATTTATCTTTTATCTCGAGCTTAGGGCATCTCTAAAATAGCCCAGCCCACTGCTAGTGTCTGAATAAAAGGTGACAGAAATCTGCGTCTTGTTGCTCTCACCAAAGAACTACTATGTTTAAATATAATAATGCTTAAATAACCAGTGTCTTAAATTAACAACGTGTTCATGTATTATCACTTGTCTGAATTGTATGATTGGGACATAGCTTTCTGCAGGGAGAAAAATGAGGATGGAAACATCCTGCCTGTGACATTTCTTTTCCTCCCTGGGATGTAAACTCCTCTGAGTCACTATCAAACAGCATTTCTACAGTCTTCTCGTTCTCTGTTCAAAGCTTGGTTTCAGACCAGATCCCAGGAAACACCGAACCACTCAAATTCCTGTTGAAAAGGACATGTACAGTGAGAGTCTTAACACCTCCTCAGGTCAGGTGATTCTGATACAAAAGAGGGAAGCCATCAGCTGCAGTTCCCACAATGTTATTCAGTGTTTATCTCCAAAGGGGTATGACATTTGGGGCTTGGTAATGAGCACCTATCCTCCTAAGCAGATAAAGTTAAATGAAAATTTCATGGCAATGCAAATGCAGAATTTCCATTTCATGCTTGGAGGAAGGAGGTGGCTTTGTATGACCTGATCCAATTTCAGAGTCTTCCTGAAATGATAGATCTGATCTGATCCAAACTAGCTGCTGCCCTTGAGCAGTAGCAGTCTTTGCTGTCTTTTTGCTGTCTTTGTACTTCTTTCCTGGAATCTGACCCTCTGCCCTTCCCTGTCCCCTGGCACTGAGTCCATTTCAGTGCTTCGTAAAGTTCCTCCTTTTCTCCCATGGGCATTCACACAGGAGCCCACATTACTAATTTAAACTCCTATATTTGGCCATGCTGGCCACTCCAATCCCTCCAGATTCTCGTGTCTCTCTGTCTACAGCATTAACACTCTATTGCCCATCCCATGTCAAACTACTGAAATCTCTTTTCATTGGTGGACAGTGATGATGAATTTGATTGCAGGTTGTAGAATAGATAATAGCCATTTGAGCTGATTAATTGACACATTTTTATTGTGATATCACTTCACCATGTTCAGCACAAAGCCCTGTGCGTGGTGCCAAGCAGGAGCTGGTGGACTTTGTAGCCACCAGCAGCCTTCTACACTGATGCAAGAATTATACATCCCCACCAAAGGTGATCTCTGCAGGGGGATCTATGATCAAGTGACCTGTGATCAGGGCGAGGGGGAGGTGGTGGTTATCAGGAAAAATATGCATATGTTCTTCAACTAAATACAAATGTTAGAACACTTTAGGGGGGGAGCAGAGTTGCCCAGGGGTCCCTGGCTTTGCAATCTGCCAAGGGGAAGTTTTATCAATAATTTATTAAGAGATGAATAGTTTGCAAGACAGTACCTCATGCATGCATCATACACTTAGTGGGAATAAACACACTGCAAACCGAGAGGAGCCAGGCTGTGAGAGGACCAGGCTGTATGCATGGCTGCTCAGGGGAGGAGTTTGATTAAAGGCTGTGGCATTGCCCTGGCTGAAGTGAAAGAAGAGCTTTAAAAGAGTGTGCTGTGGGCTAGATGGGGAGTGTGTCACTCTGCATGAGCAGCTCCAGGTACAAGAGACCCTTTCTCTACTCTCCTTTATCTCTAGTCCATGGTTTGGACAACAGGGTGCAGCCTTAGAGGAGGTTTCTGCACCACCATTTTCCTGAAAATGTGGAAACAATGAGATTAGAATGACTGTGCTTTGATTTGTGATTCATAATCAGGGGCTGGGAAACCTTCACTGCCTAATTTTTGGGCACCTCACTGATGCTAATCTCTTGACTGTTTCATACAGTGGCTTTATGAAGGGCAGCAGTGTAATGTCCATGTTAGAGGATGAAGGACACCCAGGTCTTTACAGTTGCAGACCTGGAGAATCATAGAATCACAGAACCACAAAATGTTTGGCAGGGACTTCCAGAGATCATTGAGTCCAACCTCCTCACCAAAGCAGTATCACCCAGGGTAGTCTGCACAGGAATGCATCCTGGTGGGTTTTCAAAGTCTCCAGAGGAGGAGACTCCACAACCTCCCTGGGCAGCCTGCTCCAGTGCTCTATTTCTTCTTCAGCCTACATAGTGAGCCGGTGAAGACATCTGATTACCACTCTAAGTAGAAATGACAATGGGTTGGTCATGAAACGGGTGGCTTCAATGCAACACTGCAGACCAATTTTCTTTCTTTCTTTCTTTCTTTTTTTTTTAATCACCCTTGTCCCCCATCTCCCTCCTTTCCTCTTCACTGCCCCCCATTTTCTTCCTTTTCTTTCCATCTCCTTCCTTTCCATCTTTGTCTTTTCCCCATCTTACTTCTTTCCTCACCGTCTCACTCCTTTCTCCCCATCTTCCTCTTTTCCTCTCCAACCTTTTCCTCTCCATCTCCCTCTTTTCAGCACCACCTCCCATTTTCCACCACACCTACCCTTTTCCCACCCCACACCGTGTTTTTCAGGTTTATCCCCCAAACCCAGAGCACCTGGGTGCTGTTGCAGTCTCCTCCCACCCCAGGTGTGGCCACTTTGCCCTAACTGCCCACTCCCCTTTATATTTGGCCCCAGGAAAAGCAGGAGCCCCAAGTTTGCCCAACTGGGCAGAGGGATCCTCCTCCTGTCATTGTCACTGGTGAGTCCTCATGGTGCACACTGGGTGAATGGTGGAGGGGAATCTAAAGGCCGGGGGGCCTGGTGGCCCCCCGGTTATATAGGATAGGTCCTTGATGGTCAATCTAACATCATCCATGGGTGCTGACTGGGCCTTCTTGCCTAGGTTGAGCTTTATGTTCAACTGCTTCTTTCTGCTCACTTTGTAAAAATGATGGGAAGAAATCTGTGAAACCTTTCAAGAGGCATTGAGTCAGCATGGAGGAAATGTCTGAAAATCCCTAACAAGGAGAATGGAATAAAACTCAAATTTCATTGACACTGTTTTATGTCAGAGTTGCCAAAACTCTGTCTTATTTTGCAACTAAGTTAAAACTAGCTTTATTCAGTACCAGGTGAAATCCTGACTGTGTTAAGCCAGGTCAGAACACCAGATGACCACGATGAGGTCATTATTGAGCTGCTTGATAGCCAGAGGTTTTTACAGATTGCTGTCTCAAATCATATGTGTTTCTGCTTCAAACTGTACTAACTTTCAGATGGACTAAGCAGTCTCATTTCACACCATTATGACTGCAAGCTGCAGTTCTTCAGATGCCCTGTGGGTTGGTTGGAAAACATACTGATTTGTTCCCAGGTGGGTAAAAGTATGAAGCTACTGCCCAGGTCATACCCCAAAGTCTGTAAATTTGTTTTTCAGCACTCTTATGCACCCTGCAAGATTCAGAGGTTTATGACTTAAAATTCCAAAGGGCTAACAACAGTAACAAGCACCTAACATTTGTTGGTAATCACAGAATGTCAGGGGCTGGAAGATACCTTGAAAGATCATCCAGCCCAACCCTCTTGCCAGAGATGGATCTTCTATACCAGATCACACAGAAATGCATCCAGGCAGGTTCTGAGTACCTCCAGAGATGGAGTCTCCACAGCCTGGGAGCTCCTGGGCAGCTTGTTCAAGTGTTCTGTCACCCTTACAGTTTAAAAAAAATCCTCTTCATGTTTACATGGAACTTCCTATGCCTCAACTTCCACCCATTGCCCTTTCTCCTGTCATTTGGCACCACTGCTTGGCACTTGTTCTTTACCTGTTTGTAAACATGAACGAGACCATCCCTCAAGCTCATTCCCCAGCTCCCTCAGGCTCCCTTTATAAGACAGATATTCTGTTCCCTTAATCATCTTTGTGACTCTGCTGGACACTCTCAAGCAGTTCTATGTCCTACTTGAACTGGGGTGTCCAGAACTGGACACAGCACTCCAGATGTGGCCTCACCAGAGTAAAGGAGCAAGAGACTTTCTCTCAATCTACTAACCACAGCCTTTGTAATGCACCCCTGAATGGGATTGCCCCTCCTGGCCACTAGAGCAGGTTGCTGGCTCATGGTCAATCTCCTATCCACAAGAAGCCCCAGATCCTGTTCCCCTTTGCTGCCTTCCAGCAGGTCAGTCCCCAACCCATACTGATCCCTGGGGTTGCTCCTTCCCAGGTGCTAGACTCTACACTTGCCCTTGTTGAATTTCATTAAATTTCTTCCTGCCCAACCCTCCAGCCTGTCCTAGTCTCACTGAATGGACTCACAGCCTTCTGGTGTGGCAGCCACTCCACCCAGCTCTGTGTCACCAGCAAACTTTCTGACTGCACTCCACGTCGTCATCTAGGTCATTGATGAACATATTGAACACAACTGGTCTCAGTAGTGACCCTTGAGGGACTAGTTACAGGCCTCCAACTAGACTCCATCCCATTGACCACAACTCTCTGATTTGTTTCCTTCAACCAGTTAACAGTCCACCTCACTACCTGATCATCCAGACCATCCATTCCCTGTGGCAAGAGTGTGGGTGTTGAGACTACCAGATTTTATTCAGGAAACCATCCCCACACTACTGTGTGATACATGAAACTCATGGAGCACTTTCTTGACTCAGCAAACACTGTCCAATATATTTTAAAATCTTAAAAGCATTATCTGTAATTAATAGACATGTGTAGAATGGGTGGCAGCTCTCAAAGGAGAGGCCAATGCATGTGGAAAAAAAAGGCAGCAAAGGTGGGGAAAAATCTGGTGTAGGTGAGGGAACTGGGGTGCTTTGACCCAGAGAAAAGAGGATTCAAAGGAGACTTCATCACTCTCTACAACTGCATAAAAGGAGGTAACAAGCTACAGGACAAAAGGAAATGGCCTCAGATTGCACCAGGGGAGGTTTAGGTTGGATATTGGGGAAAACGTCTTCACCAAAAAAGATGTTGAGCCTTGGAACAGGCTGTGGAATGAGGTAATTGACTCACCATCCCTGGAGATGGTTTAAATCTCCCCTGGAGATTCAAAAGACTTGTAGGTGTGGGTTAGTGGTGACCTGGAAGTGCTGAGTTAATGGACAGACTCAGTGATCTTAAAGGTCTCTTCCAACCTAAACAATTCTAGGATTTGCTGGTTCTGTGCCAACGAGACTGGCACTCTTACTGGGTTTAGTGTTGTCCCTGGTTCCCAGTGGGAGGACATAGTATTTCACTGCTGGGGGGCCACTATTCCACAGGTGGTGTTTGTGAACAGCTGCATATCTGAGGAGCCAAAGAGCTTGGGATTGTACAGATTGCACAAATGCAGGATTTTCTCAGGTCAGTAGGAAAACATTGTTTTTAGTAGAGTTTTCCCACATACAACTTAAATTGACCCACCTGGGAGCCAGTATGGCAGATCTGAAAATCTTGGAAGACTGCCTGCCCCAAGTCATCCTTGTATATCAGACCATTAAAAACATGAGGCAGAACCATATCTCTGCTGGATACTGAGCTCCCCAGACAGATTCTTGCTATGGTAAGTTGCCCTGGAGGTCTGTTAGCAGTCAAAATTCGACTTATCTCTAGAACTAGTCAGAGAAACCCTCAGATAACAACTGAATATATTTTACAGCTAGTGATGCCACATACAACAGTTTCTGTCCCAGGCACAACCAATGTTGAGCTGGGTTCAAGGAAATGTTTGCAATGCTTTTGAGCCAAACAGCCAAGCCCTGAGGTTGGAAGCTCTGCTGAGCCATTCCCATGAACAGATCATGACATGCTTGGAGGGTTTTACCGATTGCTGGAAGATGATGTGCAGTTTTTAGGAAGTGAGGTAGCCACCAAACTTCAAATCCTTTCCAATTTTTCTCAAATCATCATTCTGAAGTTCTGTATCCATTTACTGTGCCCCAAATATTCTTAAATATTCCCTTTCAAGTCAGTAGAATCTCCTGCCATTTCCATATTTAACTTCAGGGTTATTTTTATCTGCTCTTTTTTTGTGTTTCTAGAGTCAGGTAGAACTTTTTTGTTCTCTTTGAAAGATCAATGAAAATGTTCCACTGCCAGTAAGGTTTTGTGCTGACTCTAACTGTTGGTTTCATGGAGATAGCTCCTTCAAATTCCCCCCAAAAAGGGGATGTAGAAAGGAGTAGAGGTGGTAAAAAGTGGATGGAGGCTGGAAGATGGTCAGTACCTATCAGGTCTGTTTCTGTGAGTGATTACATACACTCTCACTTGAAGCATTTACAGTCCTTACGTGGTAAGAGTTTGCATCTTTGGGGTACGAAAGAAAATCTCAACCATATGAAAATACAGGAGTCTGTCTACCCACATCTCTCAACAACACAACTCAGTGAAGACCTCTGTCATCAAGACTTGAGGTTATCCATCCAGTCTATTCCTGTTGCTGCTTTCCCTGCCTGAAAACTGACAGAGGTAATGCAACCTAAAGCTAAAGGAGAGGTTGACCAGGAACCTTTGCAGGGACCACACAACTGTCAAAGGTGTTGGGGTGATATCATCATTCCTGAAGGGTGATCAGGACAGTTGATAGATTTGGACATGAATAAGGAACAGAATCACCATTTCTCCATTAGTGACAAATGGTGGTTCATCCTGTTGATAATCTGGCCAAGCTCTGTCTTGAAATCTTCTAGATTTCCTTTCCTCCTTTACTAGTGGAGCATTTACAATCCTCACTCTTCTAAGAGAAACTACTCTATGGATCCCAGCCCAAACTAATGTATGGATAAGTCCCCATTTGAGCACTTCTTTTAATAGTCCTCCCTCTATGGTTTATACCCAACATTATACCCAATGATCACCTCTCTGCCGTTTGTTAAACCAAGCCAGTCAAGCGTAAGCAAAATGGCATTAGGCTGGAGGAGTTCAGACTGGTTGTCTTACAGAATTTCACAACAAATCTCAACAGCCCCTTCCAAACAAACTATGCTAATTTTAGATCACAGGAGGCTGGAGCTGAGCAATGAGCTGCTAAAGACAGAAATTTGTTTATTGCTGTGGAAAACTACTTGTCCTGCTGTACCAGCAGCAGACATACCTCTTCTGCAAAGTCCCTGTCTCACAATGATTATTTTCATGCTGAAAGTAATAGCTGTGCTATTTCTAAGTCATGTGCAACTATTCCCAATCCAGCAAGTTTTTTATAGTTCCTGCTGTCAGGGTTGGATTTTATGTGGTGTTTTTTTCCCCCCAGCATTCTGCCTTGAAGATTTTTCAGTCCCCAAAGCGCACTAAGATCTCTGCCCTTGGATTTTACCTGGGATATGACTGTATTCTTCTACATGTGTTCCACCCTCCTGCTTGCCTGAGTTTGACAAGCAATCCTGCAACATCCTCCTTATTAGAACAAGAAACCCAGTGTTTATTTCATGCTTTGTCTAGACCTTTAGTCACCTCCCAATCCATACTAGCCCTCCCTTTCTACTTCTTCCTTTTTATAGCTAGACACCTCTGGCTACCTCAAGTTTGTTTATTTTTTGCCAGAAACACCTCAGTTTGACTTTTGGCATTTCTCACTCGTCATCTCCTTGTTAACAGATTGAATATGTTGCTAAAGCTTCTGAGAGGATGGTCCCAGTTCGCCTTGCTTATTCAAATTGGATTACAGAAGTCATTTGTTTGAAAAGGATAAACAAGAACCCTCTACTTGTAAACAGAACTTAATTGTTCATGGAATAGCTTCAAGAGAACATCTCAGTGCCCTTCTGGCACAGGATGCACTGTCACTTTCATGCTTATTGATCCTATTTAATTGCTATGGCATTCAAACTGCAGCTCTTGTCAGACCTCCAGATCCCAGCATGGCAAGGCCGTTATATTTTACACATGAATTTATTTAACATTCCTCATAAGGAACTGTCCCTTGTTTTCCCATTTCCCTGTCTCTCACTTTATATGGCATGCAGGTTCCTCTGGGCAGGTTCAACTTATCCATCTGGGATAGGAGCAGCATCCAATCCACGAGGAGTGCACCTTACCATGGATCTCTCAGATGTCAAACAGTGGAAAAAAAAATGGCAGTGCTTTATTCCAGTTAAATCATGTCTCTCAGTTTTGTGAGCATTAAAGAAATCCAAAGTATTTTCATGAAAGCCTAGCTGACAGGTGGGTGGTGTTTTTTTTTTATTCTAGTGGGTGGTGGGTTTTTTTTTCTTTGTTTTTGTGGATAATGAAAAGAAGCAGGATGAAATTAAATACCTCTAAAATGTTTTGTCAGATTTTCCCCTGTGTTCCAACTCTGCTTTGCACTGACAGACGAATAAGAATAGGAAAATAAAATCACCAATGAATAACACATTTCTTCAGGACAGCATGTAAAGTCAGGAAGATTGTCTTCCCCATTTATGAGTTTGAAGCATGAATAATTTAGCAACATACTGGCACACTAAATATTTATTTGTGGTATTGCTCAAAGCAGAAAAAAGGTTTTGAAAGTCAGAAAAACCCCAATCTTTACTTTTACCATAAAGTGATAAATAGGAGATTTGATACTGACTTAAGGGTTTTAGGAACATGTGCTTCTGTTGCAAAAGGATTTATGATACTAAATCCCAGGGTTTCTTTTGAGGATGCCCTCTGACAACCTGTGTGGTTCCTGGATACTTTGTTTTGTTTTGTTTTTTTTTCTCAATGTGCCTTCTACTTCTAGCACTTTCTGAATACAGTGTGTGCTAATACTCTGGAATCAGCACTTGAAAAAAAAAAAAAAGGCATATTGGCTGCATTGGTTTTAATTATAAATAAACTTCATGCAATTAAAAATTAAATCTCTTATCCCCAACTAGGTTTTCTGAAATGGGGCTAACAATCTGAGCATTTGTTTTGCTGTGTGCACAGCAAATCATGATCAGCCTTCCCTGGAATCAGCTTCTGGAGGGAAGCTGGGGGTGGAAAAAAGGGATAGCAGAGTCTATTTGCTGTAGAGAGGAGGGAACCTGGCAACGTGTTTGTCACCACCCGGTTTCCAAAGATGAAAAGCTAACAACTCCTAAACCCCTTAGGCAAATCAGTGTCACTTATCTCTTGCTGTTAGATGTCACCATTCAAAATGGTACTCCAGCTCCTGAATCTCTTAGTGCACAAGCAGTGCATAAAGGGACAGGACAGGGTGGGCATGGCCCCACTTTTAAGTACATGGTTCTGTAGTTCATGCACCATGATTTTAAGAAGGAGCAGGCTCTATGTAATTTTAGCTAGAGACAATCAGCACAGGTAAAACTATAGAGGTCATATTTTAAACAGAGAAATACAAGATGCCAGAGATATAAAATCATAGAATCACAGAATGGTAAGGTTGGAAGGGACCTCAAGGAGCATCTAGTTCCAATCCCCTCCCACTAGAACAGGTGGCCTCATCAAGGCCTCATCCAACCTGGCCTTGAACACCTCCAGGGGAGGGAGCAGCCGCAACCTCCCTGGACAACCTGTGCCAGTGTCTCACCAGCCTCACTGGAAAGAACTTCCTCCTAACATCCAGTTTAAATCTCCCCTCTGCCAGTTTAAACCCATTGCCCCTTGTCCTGTCATTGCAAGACCTTGTCAATAGTCCCTCCCCAGCCTTCCTGTAGGCCCCCTTCAGATACTGGAAGGTTACTCTAAGGTCTCCTCGAAGCCTTCTCTTCTGCAGACTGCAGAGCCCCAACTCTCTCAGCCTGTCCTCATAGGAGAGCTGCTGCAGCCCTCTGATCATCTTTGTGGTCTCCTCTGGACCCTCTCCAACAGTTCCATGACTGAGCTTCTGAGTGTTTTCTTTCTGACTCATATTAGGACTACATTTTCAAGAAGTTTTCTTTGTATTGTTCGTTTTACAGCTCCTTTTTCTCTTTTTAATACTCTTTTCCTCTTTGAAGCAGTAAGACGAACACCACATTTTCAAGCTAGCAAATGAGCTGCCTGCATCCTGCAACATGCCACTTAAAATCAGTTACCACCACATCTCCCACGCAGGAGAAGTACCTCGTGAACCTAATAGTCTGCCCATGACAGAGTCTGGGAAACTCAGGCTTCAAATGTAGCTGGTTCCCAGGAGAGGTACAAAAAATATAAAGTGCCAACAAGATGGCTTCTGAAAGAAGAATCTTAGCTGAAAGTTGAGACACACATATAGAAACCATTGGATGGCACCTACATCTTCCAGTACGGTAGAGGACTAGAGTCAAAGCAGATAACAGCAATGGTCTGTCACTAGGATTACAAAATCAGGTACACAGAAGCTAGGGAAAGCCAGAATTCAGGGAACACTGGTAATTTAAGCACAGCCACTGTGACTGCCTTTTAAGGTGGGAAGAAAAAACTTTCTTCCAACTTCTGACAAAGTCAGCATGAGAGGACCTGTCTTGAGCTGCTAGGAATGTGTGGCCTTTAGGTTTGGGAACTCTGGTAGCAAAAACCTGGGTACAAGTCTCCCCTCTCACACTGTTCAGGGCAGTGGAGTATGGGTCTTAACTTCTGCACCTTCAAGGAGAAATTGGATTTTTCTTGAATGAGTGTTCCAGCTGACAGGGCTGTGAACTTCACCCTTGTAGATAGGATTATGGTGACAATCGACCCTGCAATGCCCCACTCCAACAGTGGGCTAGAACTCAGTCCTCAAATAACAGCTGGAAAACACAGGTAAGAATGTTTCCTTGCTGCAGGGGAACTCTGCAAGGGCAGAGAAACCCATTGCAGACAGATTGCAAAGTGCTCAGATAGCAATGGTTAAATAAATGGAAAACGTCTCACCCAAGCCTGTCAGCTTCTCCACTGATCTTCTGCAGAGCAGAGGCTGGTAATTACAGTTTTGTACATTAAATTAAATGGTGAGTTTGCCCAACAAAGCATAAATGAATTAATTTTTACTTGTTCTCTATGAGATCTGAGCTGAACTCATTTGTGTTCAGAGGACAATGCTTTAAACCACAGCCTTAAGTGTTGTTTAGTTTCACTGCCTTAGTTTAGTGAGACCCCAAATCACATTGGATCACATGGCTTGTACCACTCACTGGCCAAATATATAAAAGCTGATTTATTTATATTTTCCCCCACTTTGCTGGTTGATGACTACATATCTAAAATTAGAATCACAGCCTTTGTTTACTATTCCAAGTATAATTTTCCCTACTTTAATTCTCTCTTTATTCTTGATGCGTTTTCAGGCTTTTTAATATTTTGACACAATGAATATTTTCATCCTTACTTCATAACTCTGTGTATTTTAATTTCTTCTCCTCTTCTAAGAAGCAGCTGCCATGAACTAATCAGTGGCACTCATTAATGCTAGCAGTGTTAGCAGCTGAACAGGTTTCCACCCTCTGTCTCTGAAACTTCTTGTTTCACAGCTGTCTCTTTGGTTTGATAAGCTAAAGGCACTTTGCTTGGCATAGCACTGCATTAGCTAGGCATTGCTTATGGATTGATTTTCTTGATAAGGGATACTGAGGCACACATCAGTGTAAGAGGATGGTCATGGTCCAGTGCTTTGAGCAGTGAGCCTTGTGATAGCTTCTAAAGAGGTTGGGGGTCACAAGTACTGCTGGAGCGACGGAATATTGTCTGCCTCCATTATGAACAGTACATTGGGATCCTAGGGCTCTCTTCCCATTTCCAGCTGAGACTTTTTTCTGTTGTCTTCCCAACGTAGAAAGCCTGGCCTAAGTGGAACCTTTGTGTGTGGGGTGTAGCAAATGCATCTCAGAAGAGCCAATCTTCTGCCCTGCTGGCACTGCTGAAAGGTTCTGTCCCAAGCTGCTGGTGATTTTGCTTATGCATCTGTGTTCGCCAAGCATCAGGTCTTGCAGGTAGCCTTGCAAATGACCCTTTAGAAGGAGGGTCTTCTGTTTTGTCACACTCTGGTTCTGGCTCTAGAATACATCCTCCTTCACAAAGAAAGAGACATCAGAAAGACTTAGGGTATTTATTAACTAAGAATACATGCAGAAGTCAGGCTGTATGATGCATTGCTCCTGGTGAAAAATCCTTTCCTTGGAGAAAGACCTTCCTTTCTTCATTGGGGTATATTGATATTTCTTAAGCTCAGTCTGGGTTTTGTAGAATGGTTTACTGCAAATGTATATAAAATTAATACATGCAGCACTAGTGAAGGTCCAGCCAAGAATATGAGAAAGTGGACTTAACAGGAAAACAACTGAGCCACAGTTTACAATTATCTAAATCAACAGAGAGAGCTATTTCTGCCTGTATGAGTAAATGCATTTGGGCCTTAGTTTACAGCTGTATTGCAAATGGTTTATCTACATTAGAGCAATAACTCTCTTTTTCTGTGGAGGAAGGGAAGTGGTTAATGTGCAGCTTTTTATGGTTGTCTGAAAATAAAAGATGAGGAGAATGTTTCAGACTTTTTAGTGAAAGATGAACTGATGACAAAGATGTTAAAGGAACCTGCAACCCACAAGTGCCTTTCATCAAATACTGCCGAATCAATACAGTACTAAACAAAATTTAGACTGCTGAGGTAAAAATAACACATTCAAGATCACTTTGGAAATTGGACTAAAAATAAAGATCAGGTTTTGCACTGGGATTAGATAGTTTAATCCTTCTTTTTGTATTTTTAAAGTAGTGGTTTATTCAGCTAGGGCCCTCTGTGTGAGGGGCATGTTAAAAGAAGAAGGATGTTAATAGCAGGGGACCACAGAGAGAAGGAAAGCAAATGCAAGATGCTTATTTTTCTGCAGAGACAGTTCCCAGCCCTGCAGTAGAACCTTGCTCAAGGTAACAGGATTGTGCTTTTGGAAGGAACAGAAGTGAGACCTTTTTATGCCTTTTGCACACTTAAAGTGTGCCTGTAAGAAAGATGGAGAGAGGCTTCTTACAAGGGCTGAGAGTGTTAGGACAAGAAATAATGATTTAAAACTAAAAGAGGGTAGATGTAGCTTAGATGAAAGGAGGTAATTGTTCAGTATGACAGTGGTGAGATATTGGGGATATGTTGCCCCAGAAGTTCTGAATACCCTATCATTGAAGTGTTGGAGGTCAGGTCAGACAGGGCTTTGAGCTGCTGGTCCTGTGAAAGATGTTCCTGTCCATCTTGGAGGAGTTGGAGTTAGATGATCGTTAAAGGTCCTTTCTGACCCCAAACCATTCAAGAGTCTATGATTCTGTATCATCAGTAACTTATTAATAAAAAGATGAAAAATAATATGAAAATAGCAGGGGAACTGCTGTGAGCATTCAAGTGTTCTACTGAAGAGATGCTCAGCACCTGGATTTTTGTCCATAATGCTACCAGCAGAAGTAGATTTCAAATAGTAAAGAACGATACACTAATTTAAGAATTATCTACTTCAAGGTGAGCAGGGAGAAGAAGAAGATCTTCCACCTGCCCTTGACTAATAGAAGTGAGATATTTCCATGATTTTCTAGTAAGGCTTTCTTCATTAAAATAAGTTCTGCACTACCAGAACAGAAGTGATCTTAGTGGGATGACCAATACATTTTTAATATCAAAGATACTTTAACAGAAACATGAAAAAAAACTAGTCTGCTGCTATTACAGGCATGTGTCATGCAACCAAATCTGTATTGTAAGCATAAAGATTTTATATTTTGGCATAATTATACTCTCTCTTACTATGGTCTGACCTTGACACATACTTCTTTTGATATTTGGCTCTGAAAGAAATGTTGCATATGAAGTTTTTGTACCTCTTAGAAATAATTTCTGTTGTTTGAGACATGTTCATGGGAAACAGGAGCTGTATGCAAGAAGGAATGCTTAGTGCCTAACGTAGGATCATATTTAGAATCATAGAATGGTAAGGTTGGAAGGGACCTCAAGGATCATCTAGTTCCAAACCCCTGCCATAGGCAGGGACACCTCCCACTAGCACAGGTCACTCAAGGCCTCCTCCAACCTGGTCTTGAACACCTCCAGGGAGGGAGCAGCCACAACCTCCCTGGGCAACCTGTGCCAGTGCCTCACCATCTTCACTGCAAAGAACTTCCTCCTGACATCCAGTTTAAACCCATTGCCCCTTGTCCTGTCATTGCAAGACCTTGTCAATAGTCCCTCCCCAGCCTTCCTGTAGGCCCCCTTCAGATACTGGAAGGCTACTCTAAGTTCTCCTGGAAGCCTTTTCTTCTGCAGACTGAAGAGCCCCAACTCTCTCAGCCTGTCCTCATAGGAGAGCTGCTGCAACCCTATGATCATCTTCGTGGCCTCCTCTGGACCCGCTCCAACACTTTCATGTCCTTCCTGTGCTGGGGGCTCCAGAACTGCACACAGGACTCCAGGTGGGGTCTAGCTCTCCTGTAACTTCATAGGATTTTGGGGATTTTGTTACAGTTACATTATGGTTAAATTCAGCCCTCACTGCCAATCTACTTAAGTTTGGAGTGGACTACTTAAATCTTCCAAGTATGTGCAGGTGCATTAGGGAATTGCATAGCTGTAGGCATAATCTGCCAGATAGCACACATACCGATCCAATGTTTCAGACACTGAAATATTGTCTGGTACAGGCTGAGCTCTGTTCTTTTCCATTTGGCCAACTTGCTGATCTATGTCTGTGATATTTTTAAGTTTGTTTTCAACATTCTTTTAAATATTGCAACAGATTGGCACATTTTAAAGAGAGCAGAATTTGATCCTTTGCGTGTGGCTCGCGTACCTTAGTGTGGGTAAATGCTAAAGTTAGCTCTTCTTTCTAAGAGCTCATATCCTTCCAACCCACAGGTGCTAATTGATTGTAGTGTTTGAGATAGTTCTACTATCTACTGAGGTTTGTGATTCACTGCTTTATATGAAGAGGAACTTTCTATTTTGAGGTACTGTGATTCAAACACTTCTGAGCTTGTTGCATGAAAAATCTTAGTTTGCTCACCGTTGCCTTCACAGAAATCACCACTCCAAGAAGATGATGCACAGTCTGGGTTTGCATTACTGCTCTCATTGCCTGAACCATGTTCAAACATTCTAAGCTGACAAATGCCTCAGAAACGTTGAGCATCACAATGGCCTCACATTCCCTGCAGTTTATGAAAGAAAAAACTATTTCTGTTTACATGCAGAGATGGAGATAGGACCTCAGTGTCTTCTGGCTTCTGCCATTAGAATGGAGGTGAAGATGTTTGTCTGGAAATACAATGTGTGGGCAGTGGAAGATAATGGGCTAAGTATAGGTAGAAATAATGCATTTCTGATGAAAACCAGGCAACAGTTAAGCCAAGGAGAAACGCTGAAGAGGATGGAAAGACAAGCAAAGAGGTTTACTTTATTTGGTACAGAAGAAAAAGTGATTGAAAAACGCAGAGTTAAGAGAAACAAACTGAAAGGAAAAACTATATTGTCTGGATCATGTGGGGACCGTGAATGGATAGAATTACATTTGCCAGGACCAACAGTCAGGCAAGAGGCTGTTAGAAGGAGGCTGTGAGAAGGGGCAGATACCTGTCACTCCTCTCTAATTAGTTTCATGGGTTTGCTTGATTTTTTATTTTTTTTTTTTGATGTTACAACTAAATGCTTCTTGGAGCTAGACACCTGCTTCTCTGATGATAAATGAGACTAGAGCAGTTTGGACATGACTATGAAATGTGGCATTACTGAGGAGAACAAAGAAGAGGTGAGTTGTTATTAGGAATGGCATCAGGGTGGTGAATAAGGTTTCACAGCAGTACTGGTGTTAACACCCAGCACTGTGTGAATTAAGTGCTGCAGTTTTAGTGTGTCTGCAGAGTGAAAGGAAGACATATGACTTACAATTTCCTGCAAGGAAATTGAATGCTAAGGTCTGTTCTAAACTCCTGGGAGGAATCACTGAAAGAAGTGGTTTGATTTCTCAAATTCATAGCATCATAGTATTGGAAAGGACCTCCAAGGGTCATCCAATACATTCACTGCCCAAGGCAGGACCAGCTTTATCTATGTTATTCTTGTCAAACTTGTTCTTGAAGATGTCCAGTGCTAAAGATTTATGCAGTCCCCAGGCAGCCCATTCTCTTGCACCCTGACCTGCTTGTAAAATGTCTGGAAATACTTTCGTCCTGGTTTACAGTCTGTGTGTTATTAGCAAAATATTCTGACCTCCTGTTTTGAAAGTAATTTTGCAGAATTAGTGAGGTGGACTTCTCATAAGGACCAGAAGGCAGACTTTTACCTCCTGTTACAATATATTGCTCCAGAGAGACTACTGATTTAGTGTCCATGCTTTACTTGATGTTTAGTTGGACTTATGGTGGAGTCCAACACCTTCATTTGGCATCACGCTGCTGAACATTTTGTCACACAGCAGTTGAAGAGCTCAACAACATCTTCTCCCTAGTTCCAATAGAGACCTGAAATTGTCATTCTTTTTCCTCAGGAAAAACAAAACTGGAGACCCTGCCTCTACATTTTCAGTCTAGAGGAAAAAAAAAAAAAGCTCTGGCAGGAGGGTTGGACTCATCGACCTCCAGAGGCCCAGTCCAACTCCTATTATTTTGTGATTCTGTGAATCAAATGCGGTTTTTCTTGGGCTGTTGACAGGTTCCCAGAACCTGTTGTACTCCTTAAATAGCCACAGAACCAGTAATCTAGAAGATAACCCTGCAATTTGAGTCACCTAAATAGTGAGAAAGGTTGTTTCAACTTTTTGATGTGTGTCCTTGTAAGATTATAGCATCATAGAATCATAGAATGGTAAGGTTGGAAGGGACCTCAAGGATCATCTAGCCCCACCCCCCTGCCATAGGCAGGGACACCTCCCACTAGTACAACTCACTCAAGGCCTCGTCCAGCCTGACCTTGAACACTTCCAGGGAGGGAGCAGCCACAGCCTTCCCGGGCAACCTGTTCCACTGCCTCACCACCCTCACTGTGAAGAACTTCCTCCTAACATCCAGTCTAAATCTCCCCTCTGCCAGTTTAAACACATTGCCCCTTGTCCTGTCATTGCAAGACCTTGTAAATAATCCCTCCCCAGCCTTCCTGTAGCCCCTTTCAGATATTGGAAGGCTACTCTAAGGTCTCCTGGAAGCCTTCTCTTCTCCAGGTTGAAGAGCCCCAGCTCTCTCACCCTGTCCTCATAGAAGAGCTGCTGCAGCCCTCTGATCATCCTCGTGTCCTCCTCTGGACCTGCTCCAACACTTCCATGTCCTTCCATTAGAGATGATTCAGTCCTCATACTTCTTTCTTTTTTATTATATGAACACCACAGCACATTCCTGAACTCTTTCTCTGTTTTGTTATTAACGCAGAAGCAATGCATTGCAATAAATAGATCAGGTAGATCCAGGTGCCCCAGAATCACATTACCAACACAGAAAGAAATGGAGAATCAATCCCTTTGGATTCATGCAGACATAAGGAAAAATTCCTTGTCTGTTTCAGGAAAAGGACAAATCAAAACAGAGGATAAATATTAGACTTAAGTTTTCATACAAGACATGATCTCCTCCTGTCAGGAACTCTGATTAACTGCTTGGAACTGAAGCACCTCATACAGTGTATCTCTCCTTTAGAAGTTTTCTCCTAACTCTCCTGTTATTATTACCTAATAGGAATAATAAAATTGACTTTGTATCCCTCTGTTGTGACCCAAGGCAGGCACACCAAACCCAAAGTAACAGCACTATATACATATTTAACGGGTAGTTACTGTTTCTAACCAATAAAAGATCATTCTAAAGCATGAAGAGCTGAGCATGCACTTCAAACAAACTTTACACCACACTTTTGGAGTGCAACTGCTCCTCACATACAGATCAGTGTAAGAGCTGAAAGAGCAAGAACTGCAGGGTCACACTTGAGTTAATTTTGTGTCAAGAAATAGTGCAGGGATGAGACACTTACAAATGTCCTGGTACAATCGAGGCTTTCTTCTCTACGTTATTCTTTGTGTACACTTCTCAACACTTGTGAGCTTGTGCCCGTTTCCTATTCTCCCTCTTTCTTCCTGTGGTTACTTGGGCAAGGCATAGGCTTTCCTTCCTCTCACTCATCTCTTTAAAGTAAGCAATAACTCCTCATGAGTGAAAGAAAAGTATGCTAGCAGGTGAAACCATTTATTTATGAGATCTGGATTCCTTTTTGGACAACAGTCTGTTTGGTGCCTGAGGAGAAATGCTGTCACCTCCCCATGTCTCATTTTCCCCAAGAGTAAAGAGAGACATTAATGCTTATCTTAACTGCAAATCATGTTGTTGCTTGCTGATACAAGATGTGCACAACAGCTACTCATCCTAGTGCTAATACTGAATACTTTATATCTATTTTAGGGAGGAAAATAAATGTACATCTTCTCAAACCTCAATTTTAAGAGCTGAATTGTTGTGAAGTGGAGGATGTGCAGCTATTTGAATCTGTATGCTCCTGGATGGAGCTGCACGTCTGGTGCTGTCCTCCAGGTTGTGGACTTCTCTTTGGTGTCTGCAGCTAGGACAGTTTCTCTTCCAAATGGCCACTGAAGACTACCAGGATATTTCAGAAGTGTATTGAGACTGTTCATCCTGGAAAATGTGATTTCACAGTTAGTAAAACATTAGACATGGTGATAAAGAGGCCTAATATGTGTTTGTTTCTCTGGTAACACTGATTTTTTTCATTATTTATTTTTATTTTTTTATTGCACTTCGGAAGCTGAGCAAAAGGAAATCTCTACAGGATTTTCTGAGTGATTTGGTTTTGATTTTGTTTCCTCACAGACCATAAAAACAAAGACCAACAAAAGTGCTTCTCTGGGTTTTTGACAATAGTATGCACAAGCCCTACACATAGCTGCCTTGGAGCTTGTCTGAGGTACAGACCGCAGAAAAACCTCCTCTTCAGACAGAAGAAGAGCTGCTTTGGTCTCTCTTTGTGTTGGACAGTAAACCTCTCAGATACAGGATGTAGTTTAACAGTTGGTTTAAGACAGCCTAAGCCTGCACTGCTTTCTGCTCCAGCAGCCTGCTATGCCTCAAAACCGTCTCTCCTGGCAAGACAGGGAGAGCTGGAGGAGCTTGAACCAGCACCCTGCTGATGCAGCCAAACAAATGTGATTACCCACAGAGCAGCTCCCTGGGACCACTGGGTAGGGAGAGGGATGGGAGCAGCTCTTCCAATGGCAATATCAAACTAAGTAACCATGTTTCAGTTTGCAGGCCATTAAGCCAAGACTGCCAAAGCCCAGGACATTTATATAAACTGTAGCTGCTGGTGATTCACATTAATCCAGGGGATGTAAATTGTAGCAGTTCAGGGGTAGCTATAAACTTTGTTTGGATATGACTGTGAGGAGGGAGGCAAAAACCTAAACTTCAGTCACCCTCAAATTGACTGTGAAATGTGAGTCAGAGCTGTGGTTTAATTCTTTATTATGGTGGGGAGGTTCAAAGTGATGCGTTACATTTTACCTCTGAGCTTAGCAGTAAAGGCAACAAGTTTGGAACAACAATAACCAAGCAGAGGGCAGGGGGATTAGTAAGTGTGACTCCTGTTTAAAATTAACTCCTTGGTTTCTTCTTAGCATCATATAGCCCTTAAATGTAAAAGCTTTAATTACTCAGATGCTAAATGTAACTGCTCTGCTTATGGTTTTCTGTGTTGCTCTTTTCTCAGCATGTCTAGACTGAAGTGTTTTCATTAAGAGCACAATATCTGCTGTGTTCAGATGAGGGCATCAAATTAATTAGCAACATCTTCAAATGAAGTTAAAGACTTAGATCGTGAAGTCTTGATCCAAAGAGCACAGGAAAAATGCTAATTTTCTCCTGTTTTCTCTCTTTCTAGCCATCCAGTAAAAGGAATATGGAAAATGAAACACAGATGGTGAAGGGTGATGAGGCTAAATATGTGTTAGAACTTTTCCCTTTGCACATGTGGATTCAAAGTATGGATGAGGTTGAGACCCTCTGGTCTACATGAAGCCTCCAGACACTCAAAAGCATTTCCTTGGCTACTTGCAGGAGCATCTGTTGAAAATACTGCCCCATTTAGAACTTCTGAACAGCAAGAGTTTCTGAACCCTGAGCTCAGTGGAAACGAAGACAAAACCTCTTACAGCTTAGTGCTTACAAGGAGACAAACTGCCAAACAGATCCCATTGCCAGATGCTGCTGCTTTGCTTCTTTCATCAGCTATCACCTGCTTTTCTACACTCAGTGACTAATGTAGGCCATCCCCAATCCTCAGGCAGAAGTTGTTGCTGCTAGATAAATATTAAAAACTTTTGGCTTGTTAACATAAGAATTTTGGTTTTGCTTAATTAAAATCTTTAAATGATTATATATATAGCTGTGGTTTTGGGTTTTTTTTCTTTCTTTGTGGCAACCCTAAGAGCTCAGTAGTTATTGATCAGCCTTTCCCCATGAATCCTAATGGAGCCCCACAAGCATGTGATGCAGTTCTGATCTGTCTCTGCATTGCTAATGATTGCACTTTGAGCAAATGAGATTCAGCTTTATGTAGCTCATCCAAAAGCTTTGAAAGTATATGAAATAAGAATCCTCCTGATAATTTAGACATTATTAGAGATAGGGATCTTATAAAAACCTAGGGTAGCATCCTATTTTTAAAAAAAAAAGTCTGCCAATGTAAACCTGTGGCTCTCTTCTGATTCAGCACACCAGGTTTGACATGTCCTGCAGCAAGGACAGGCTGAGAGAGTTGGGGCTCTTCAACCTGGAGAAGAGAAGGCTTCCAGGAGACCTTAGAGTAGCCTTCCAGTATCTGAAGGGGGCCTACAGGAAGGCTGGGGAGGAACTATTTACAAGGTCTTGCAATGACAGGACAAGGGGCAATGGGTTTAAACTGGCAGAGGGGAGATTGAAACTGGATGTTAGGAGGAAGCTCTTTGCAGTGAGGGTGGTGAGGCACTGGCACAGGTTGCCCAGGGAGGTTGTGGCTGCTCCCTCCCTGGAGGTGTTCAAGGCCAGGCTGGATGAGGCCTTGAGTGAGCTGTACTAGTGGGAGGTGTCCCTGCCTATGGCAGGGGGTTGGAACTAGATGCTCCTTGAGGTCCCTTCCAACCTTGCCATTCTATGATTCTAAGGAGAGACCAGCAAGAGATAAAGGACTATGATACCACCACAGCCCTGGGAGCTGAGAGAATGGAAATAACAGCAAATTGTTATCAAAATATCTGTGTTAAAACTTAGCTTTAGAAGAGTTTGCATTGTTTGTTCAGTTTCAGCCTTTGTGAAATAAAATCTTGTCCACTTCAAAATGTTCTTGAAAAACCCAGAAAAGTAACATGCATTGTTCTGCTTCTGGGTACAGTGAAAAGATTAGGAATAGTGTCTTGACAGCTGTTAGCAGAAAAGGAGAGTGGAGTTTTGCTTTCTAAGTTCCTACAGGAGGACTTCTGTAGGTAGGTACTCAAATTGAGTCTTTAATTATTTTTCCTGCTTGAATGTGGTGAGATCAAGCCCAACTGCTCTGCAGACAGAGTATAGGTGTGATGGTTTGGGAGTTACCCATTCCCCCACACTATGAAAATCACCCAGACTAGAGTCAGCCAGCTGGAAGTTAAGGGATGAAGCTATATTTACAGCTTAGCACAATATACAAACATACATATATATACACAATATACAGTTATATACAGAAATGTGCAAGTTAGAAGTAATACAAAACCACACAATCTCTCCAAAACAACCAGATTACCACGAGGATCCGGACCTAAACCTCCCTCCCCTTTCCCCCTTTCTCCCCCTCTTTTTCCCTCCCTTCAGAAATAACCATATCAATCCCTGTATCTCCCATGTGCTAAAGCTGGAGAGAGCTGAGGTGAGATGCCAAAAAAAGATGAGAAGGAGGCCAGAGGAAATAAAGGGTTAGGTAGGATGAGAGTTAGGGCAGAACGCAGCCACAGACTGTCCGAGCGCAAAGGAGCAGAACAAGTGCTGAGAACTAACTCAGAAGTGTGCCAGAAGTGAGTGTCTTTACTATGTTTTGAGTAGCTGCGTTTCTCAGAAGAAGAATGAGCGATATAGGTTGCTGTTGTTGTTTTTCTTTCTTCTCACAGCTAAGGATTTCATTTCTCTCAGTAAAATATTCCAATCATCTTCAAACCAGCACAATAGGACACCAATGAAGCAAAATTTGTATCTGGGTGGTTGGGAGGAGGCTTCTTGGGACTGACTCCTCTGACAGGTAGACTAACTTCCTTGTGTCCCAGATCTGGATATTGAAGTTTAACAAACATTTTTGGCAATGAGAACTGAGTTGTAGCCCCTAGTGAGGTGGCAGCTCATAATCTTCTAGGGACAGTGTCACCTCAATGCCTACATTAAATGCTTTCATTGTCCATGCACAGTTTTTTTTTTCAACCATCACTGGCTCAAATCTGAACGTTTTACACTACTACATCTCCAGGGTGATACCAAAAAATCCTTAATGATTGCCAGATCTTTGGGTATTGTGGTAATAAAGCCATATTAGTTGCCAGAATATGTGTCTGTAATTGATTGGGGTGATTAAGTCTGGATTGGACAATAGTTTACTTTTAGGTAAGATGTTTTCATCCATTTTATCAATATTTCACACTTGTTCTCAGGACTTTGACACTCTAACAAGGATCATTTTATAAATTAAAAATGTATGGCATGAGGTTATTTGATGCTACCATTAAGGCACTTCACTGCTTTATTCCTGGATCATCAGGGGAGGAGGAGGAGGAGGGGTGCCCTTCAAATTAACAGCAAGCTGCACATTGCACAGCTACATGAAGGGAGCCTGAGTGCATTTTGCTCAGGGAAAAATGGTAGCAATGGCTGCCAGGAAGTGCCTTATGTAACTGAAGTGGCAAACAACCATTGGGTGTGAAATCAAGAGGGAGAGAAGCCTCTGAACGTGGCATATCAAAACACTTAGGCTATTTGACACTGGATCCCAGTCACTCAGAGTCACAATTAGGATTTGTTGATGCTCCCTCTTACATTATATTACTCTCTTTACGTCTGCAGAAGCCAACACATTGATTCTTAGCCTGGTGGTATAGAGGAAGGAAGACCAGAAACTCCAGCGTAAGACAGGATAAATAACTTTTATTTGCCTGTGGGTGCTGGAGCACCTTCTGGAGCAAGGTGTAGCTTTAAGCCTATATCCCACCTGATTGCAAAGATCCAGCTTCTCTCAGTCTTTTGTAAATGTTCCTCATAGCTGCACTCAGAAATGAAAGTTTGGCAAGTACTTCTTACTGTTAACATCACACTCTGGTCTCAGGGACATTGACAAATTTATATCCTGGGGTTTACCTGAAGCTCTCAGTGCTTGGCCATTTCTAAGAAGAGCTTTAGGTGCAAGTAGACATTTGTCATCTTAAAGAGGGATGGTAGTAGTCAAGAAAAAGATCTCTACTGTAGACTTTAGTAAGAAGATTCTGATTTTCAGAAGATAAAAGAAATTTCAAGTTTTAAGACCTGACGTACATTCCTGTTTAAATGAGGGTAGCTGACTATGGTATAATACAAAGACCTCCTTTTCCCAACTTGTTGCCGTTTGTTTCATCCAAGGCTCCTTAAAGGCTCACAGTGATATCACCTAGCGCCCGTTTTTGCATCCCTTGCTTGAGCTGACTCCACAAGCAACTCTTGTCGTGTTTTAATTCATCCCTGAGATTGGAAGCTGAGCCAGCTTCACTCAGTTCACTCTGCAGTGACAGGATGCAGAGAGGTTGCATTTGCTGTGAAAGAGATGATACAGTATTTAGTCCAGACATGAAGCACTAAATCATGTGAAGGCCGTAGGAAGGGTTACACTGTGACTGCAAAGTTCTTAGCACTGCTGTGACAAACAGGTCACACTTAGTTTGTTTCCACTCTTCCTGAGCAGGAGGTCAAGAAAAGTTCGATGTAATTAACAGTTAAGAGAAACGTGGGCTGGAAACGTGTGAGGCGAGGCAGTGTTTATTTAAACAGCTGTAAAACTAGTAAGAAAAATAATTTTCCTACCAGAGAGGGAGCTATTAGAATCAGCTTTCATTAGGAATGTTTCTGTAATAAAACGTTGTGACTCCATAAAAGAGTGTAAAACTGTCTGAATAAAACCCGAGGAACAGCTTTCTGCAGCCCAGGAACCACAGCCGACAGGGAGCATCAAGCATCACTCAGAGCTCTTTTACCCTGGTCTTATGTGTATGCAGGAAGCTGCATTTCACCAAACACTCAGGGCACCATGGTTCTGTAGTCCCGTGTCTGAAAAGGAAATTCAGGAGTCCCAGTGAGGAGCTACCCCTCCTGTAGCACCTGTGTGAGGAGTGCTGGAGCACCACTGTAGCGCACACAGCATTGCTCAACATCCTGCTCTGCATCAGTTTGTGCTGGCCACTCTCGTGGCAATGACATTAACAACTGCAGTGCCACAACTGGTAGCAGTCCTTGACATGGCTTTCCCAAGATGCAAGGGGTTGTCAGACCTTGAGGCTGCCCACTGTTACTTGCTGTTCCCTATTCTCCTCTCCCAGGAGCAGTTTGACAAGGGTCAGAGCCACAAAACTCAGAGCAGTTTTGCAGGGCCAACACTGTAACCGAAATGGGGGTAGGGAGGGTACACAGAACCTCAGAGAATGTGAAAGTGCTACCAGTGCCTCCCCTCTGGGTCTGTTGAGAAGGACAAAAAAGCATACTAGAAAAGACAGCACAGGACCATGACCTAAACCCCATTTAATTACAGTATCACAGTATCACCAGGGTTGGAAGAGACCTCAAAGATCAAATTAGTACCATTCCAACAGTAGCACAGCTGTGCTTGGCTAGTCTGGAGTCATATAATTTAATTAATAATTTTAATTCAGAGGCACAATATATGTTTGAATGAAGGAGAGGTGGTTTTGGTGGTTGGGTTTTTTTTTTGTTTTTTTGAGGGATACTCTTAAACACCTCTCCTGTCCTTCAGTCCCCTCAAAATGGTGGTGTTTACTTGTGAGCACAGCTCTGTGATTTTTGTTGGGAATTGGTTTCCTATTTAATCCCTGATGGGTCTCATTTTAAAATTGCTTCTCTTCTGCCTCATGCATTATCAAGCATCTCCTAGGGCAGCTTTCCTACTCTAAACCACCAGAAAACAACAAGAACCAAAACCCCCAATATACAAAACTCCCCAACAACAAAATAAACCAAAACCAACCAAGCAGCTCCCCCCAAAAAAAGCCACAAACCAAACAACATCATCAATAATAATAGCTCAAGTAAAGTTACTGTTGAAGTAATCATATTTAAAACACAATAAAGTTTGTAAGTGAGGCCTGCCATCATTTGAGGTGGGCATTTACTCCTGTCCACACATGAAATGCTTTCTTTAAGGATAATTTGTCTTGCTATTGCTCCTTTTCAAGCACTCACCACAACTTCTGATGTTATAAAAAGAGAAAATAACAACTCTCCCAATCAAATGTCACAAAATGCAGGGAATACAGATGTAATTTGGAAGATGGTTTTTAAAACTGTAGGTTTTGGCTTACCATTGAGGAGCTCATTTTCTCTTTCACACCATTATATGAGCTTTTGGATTTGTAAGGAGGGTACAGGTTCTGAAATAAACCCCCTTACCTGCAAAAGCGTAGATTTCACACATAGTGCTTTATCATTATTGCTTAGTAGGACGAATTTCTAGCTCAACTTTGCAGTGTTTTATAAACCTCATAAGATATTTTCCATGTCTTGAAGTCCCCTGATCCTAGGGGAAGAAAAGGCAAATCAGGACACAGAGGAATCTTTCCACCCAAAGAAAGACCTGAAATCCAGCTTGTCTAGTATGCAGTTTCTGACAATGACCCCTTGGCTTCAGAGGGGAGCTAAAGAAGTTGGCAGGAGACAGAGAGGCTGATTTGCTTCCCTGTACTGGCCTCTAATGACAGGGCATTGGTTTAAGTCCTGGTACATGAGGTTTCAGAATCCTTGAGCATGAAGCACTCTCAGGACAGAGGAGGTAGGTGGCAAGGAAAAGTTGAAGTTACAAATCTGAGGAGAGTCTTGTGTGGGGGAATAGACACCTGTGTAGGAAAACTGCTGAGGAACCAGAGTGCAGGCATCAAGACTTTCCACTGATTCCATGTGGACACTGAAGAAGAATCATAAATGAATCAGTTCAAGTTAACACTGTGACCCTTTCCTAGACCTGCAGATCAGGACCTTATGGGGTCCATCTCCAGATCTGTCCCCCCATAAAAGACTGCCATTGCCACCCACACATCAATTGAGGTCATGTACTGAATTTGGCATTAATAATGGAAGCACTGCAATCTCACAGCCTGCACTCAGCTGGCTGGACTGATCACAGTCAGAGGTCTGTTTCAGAACTCTTTTGCAGCCATATATTTCAGAATACTGACATGTCAGACAAGTCACAACTTCAAAAAAAAAAACAAACCCAAAACCCAGGATAAATCCAAACATTTTATGAGTATCTTTGATTTGCAGAAATTAATACAATGAATTAATTAGGAGGGAGTCTATTTATGTTCAAAGCAAGTGAAATCCTTCTCTGAAACCGTTTGAAGGTGGTTTCATACATTCTTTGTTTTCTTTTCCTTCTCTCTTTTAGTAACTTGGCAATCTCTAGCCCTTAATTCAGATAGTGATAACAGGAGTATGCACAGTTTTAGCAGTTTTCATGTCAGGCTGGAGTTCTTTGTTATTTGCCATGGGGATGGATGCTCAGATTGGGAAGTGGGGCAGCTATGCAGCAACAAGTGAAGATTAAAATGTGAGTGTCTGTTAGGCACTGGTTTGAACTCCAGCTCTTAGTCTGAGAACATCATTGTTAATCAGGTGCTTTCCTGGACCAGACTTTTATTCAAGCAGCTCATTATTTCTTTCATTTTCAAATATGTGAAAGAAATTTTTTCCTCCCATCATAAGCTAATCATAGTGCTGTGTGAGATACTAGAAAAAGATTCAGTGGCTGTGCTTACAGACAGAATATTTGATATTTAGCTTCTGTGGCTGTGCTTATAGACAGAATATTTGATATTTATGTAGTTCTCAGAAGAATATGCACTTACTCTCTATGCCATAAAGGACTCTATATTGGTCATTATAAAGCACACCAATTTTATGCTTTCTCTAAGGGTCATAACTGTTGTGGAACACCTGGATCTGGATCACTGCTGCAGTGAGTGTAGCCCTAGTGATATCTTAAATAGGAGAAACGGATTGATCCACAAACAGTTTATTAAAAATTAATTGGATGCCTTGTGTAATGTTGGCTCTGGCATAGCTTTTTCTGAAGTCCTGCTTCCTTTGAAGTTTTGTCACTGTCTTCTTCAGTTTCAAGATCAGATAATTTTTCTGCATAAGTGTTACCATTCAGGGCAGGGCTGTGTGTGACCTGTTTCCTTGATCAAGATTTTATGTTGACCTGTGAATCAATTTGTATCTGTTCTACTGCTGCACATCTACAGCTCAACCATGCAGCTTGGAAAATTTCCATGATTCGGGATTGTTGGCCTTTTTTTTCACCATTTTGAGAGTGCAGCTTTTGTTCTGTTTGTTTGTTTGATTATTTGTGTTTATTTGTTTTTGTTGTGGGTTGTTTGTTGGTTTTTTTGGGGAGGGGGAGGGCAGAGGATGGAGCAGGAGGTAACACCCTGAAAAGGTTAGAGATATTGGAGCTGATGATCTGAGTGCATTTTAAAAGGATTTTATGCTTCACCTCCTTTATTCTTACACCGTGCCATTTATGGCCTCCCAGGAAGATCCTCAAGTATCTTTATGACAGCTGACAAAACATACAGGACTTTTATTTATCATCAGACCTGTCCAAACGCAATAAGAATTTGAAGTCTCATTTTCTTAACAGGCTTTCTTACAGTTACAAAGAACAAGCTCACAGTTATCAGACCCCCACTAAGTCAATAACATTGCTCTACTGTTTTGCAATTTAATCAGTTTGTGACAGAGCACTTATGTTAGCATGACTGTTTCATTTTTCCAGTTCTCCTTGCTCTGAAAGGTTTCCTCCTTTGGACATTGCTGATTATTGTTGTGTGCTGGTTTGAGGCTAATTAGAATATTTTAATAGAGAAAATTACACTCTAGGCTGTGAAAGGAAAACATCATGATGTCTACTTCACTCATACGCTTGCTGGAGAATTGTTTGGGAACACTAACCAAAACAATAGATAAGTCAGTCTCTCTCTGTCGCTTGCTGGGACAGGAGCTGCTGGTGGGATCTAGCAGCTTCTGGGCTCTGGCTCCTCTGCCGATTAATCCTCACTAACCACTTTTCTTCTAACCTTCCTGGCTGATCCTCCTAATTTACCTTGCACGTAAGGCAAACTTTGGGGTAAGGTATAGGGGTGGGGAGAAGGTGGAAGGGTGGTTGGGAGCCCCTCCTGGGGTCTCTGATTTCTGGGAGGGGAGTTGTGTTGCTGTATTACCTTTTACTTGTATATTTCTGTAAATATTCTGTATATAGTGTAAATATCTGCTGTACATTGTGCAAAGCTGTAAATATAGCTTCATCATTTAACTTCCAGCCGACTGAGTGCTAGTCTGGGTCATTTTACAAAGTGTGGGGGGTGGGGAACTCCCAAACCGCCACATGTTGTTATCACTATTATTATTTAGATTGCTTTCCTGTGGCATAATGAGGTGCATAAGGGGTGCCTGCATGTGCTGTAATTTCTGCATCATCAGATTCTGTCGAATCACCAATTCCATTGAATTGGTGAGAAGTGACAAGGTAACAAGAATAATCCAGTTCCAAAAGCTTTTGTCGAATGGGCATGAAGTTGAAGTCTAACTGCCCCACATGAGTTACAACCTGCAGCCTGAACTTCCAGTGTCAAATACTGGAGATCCCAAACTAAAGTGATGCTGAGCAGAGAGAAGAGAGCAGAGACAAAAGAGGCTTTTTCTGTACTCCAGCCATAGGAAGTCCTCAACTGGAGTTTGTACTTTGTGATCAGGCCAGGCACACACAGGCCAGGACACTGGATGAGACTCTAGTACTCACAGAATTCTGTTGTTGCACTGTTCATGCACAGAGCAGGACCACCACCTACTTTTGTGTGTCTCCATTCAACCACCTGCTGTGATGAGGGGAGCTCATAGCACAAACATGGATATGACAGATACAGGAGAGAGAGCTACAGGTTGTAGTAGGAACTGGGAGCCCAAGTGTGTCCTTTCTTCAAGTTGAAGTCTAGGGATTTATGCTCTCTAACTTTGTTGAAAAGAATTTAGGTATCTCACTCCACTGCTTCTAGGACTCTGAGGATCCCAGTGATGGAAAATTTTATTCCAGATACTTTGTCCAAGGTCACATGTAAAGAGCCTGTGTAAGTGCTGGGACCAAACATCCTGAGACCTGACTAGCCACAGGACTATGTGTCTTTCTGTTTCTTTCCTCTCCTGTGGTGAGCGCAACATCACACACTCCTCTCAGTTATATTCAGTTAGTGGAAAAGTTTTCATCTAATATGCTGAGGATATTGCTTTGACTCTCACATTTCAAACATCTGAAACTAAAAAACTAAAGAAAAAATGCATTTTCAACTCCTCATTTACCATTTCAGCAGAATTTGTTATCAAAGTGAGTTAAGGGGAAAATCTCTCTTACATTACAACATTTTCTAGTTCTTCTCTTAATAGTTGCAATTAAAGACATCAATTACTTGCATATCTGTAGTTGTCATAGATCATCATAAAACATCTTTACAAACCACTTCAATATTTAGTGATACTTTTCCCCTTCTAGAGATAATGTGATCACAACAGAAGGGGAACTTGCCAAAAATGCTTTCTGGGTGGGGGGAGGTAATAAATCTATGCAGCAGACATCAGTTCAAGTGATACTGAAGGCAAAATGCTCTATGGAGATTTGCCATAAGTAGGTGTGTTCTCATCCTTATGGATGTTTTGTTTACACTGTTATCAAATATCACTGCCAGCACGTTGGACTCTCAGCCCTTTTGAGACAGTAACAACAACAGTCATGGTCATTGCTTCTGAACAGTTCATAAATTGTGCACTCCATTTTGCCATGTCCTCAGAAAATCAATTCCTTGTCTCTATTTTAGCCCTGGTGAGCACCAAGGCAACTGTTTGGAACTGTCCTGTGTGCCAGGATATTCTGTGGCCAATTGGAATTAACACCTGTCAAAACCACAGTGTCATTTCAGCCTTAAGCTTTATAGATGAACACAGCTAGCAAAGGCATGCATGTATTTCTTCATCTTTGAGGAGAAAGGCACCATGAAAGCAAAAGGTAGTTACATGCTTGTAAGTGTATCATTAAAACAGAAACTAGAGAATGTACCTTCTTCATGTGTTGTGGGTTTTTTGTTGTTGTTTTTTATTTTGTTTTATTAATAGCAAGAAATAATTTCCTCTGGGTCATCATATTAGTGACTCATGCCAGTTCCTACAGCAACGGTACACAGGAAATTGCACTGCTAGCACCTGATGTATTTTGTCACCTGGAGAACCAAGTTACAAATTATTTGGCTGGGATGACCTTGGCATACTTTCTTGTAAATGAGCAAACTCATACTTCTTTAATTTCCACAAGGCATTTAAATTGCTTGTCCAGGAGAGGACAGCAGCTCACAATGCTGCAGCACATCCCTCTCTATTGAGTGTTGTGCAGCAACATCGCATGCACAGAGCAAGCTTTGGTACAGTATGTGGAGAGGGACAAGAAGAAGTATAAGATGGAACAGATTTAGCTCCATTCCCACAGCTTTGCTGTCCTGGACATCACCTCAGACATGCAGTAAAGGCTATAAGGCTCCTCAGAACTCTTTCTAGCTCCCATTTTGACTGTGATGGAATCTGTTTCTCTGAGCATCTATTTACATTGTAATCACAATATTTGTTTTGAAATGTTTAGTTTCATTTGGATAAGCTGTAAAAGCCTTCTGGTTTTCCACTCCTCCTCAGATTTAGAATTATTTTGGAATGGAAAATGTGGCTTCAAAATGACAACTGAAAGCTTCATTTTTGAAAACTGTTAAAATGAAATGCTCCATCATGTCAGAAAGGAAAGAGTTTATTTATGAAACTTGGAAACAAAACTTCTGTATCAGCAGAAACAAACAAGAAAAACGCTCAGAAGATTAGGTAGGGATCGTCAGGGAGTTTCACTCACATAAGGCTGCATTTCACTCTCACTGAAACTCTTTTCTTCATTCAATTTGGTAGTTAAAAGGGGGAAAAAAGAATAAAAAAAGAAAAGGAAAAAAAAAAAAAAAGGAGTGCCCACTTTGTTTAAGGAAACAAGCAGAAGGGAATGAGAGCAATGATATTTGCAGGCTGGATCAGGAACTTAGCTGGTGCCAGAGCTTCCAATCTTACTCTGTTTCTCACGGTACTTTGGAGATGGGATTTTAGCCAGGTGGTTGAGTGGGACAGAGATATACTTGAACTAAAAGCAACCTGGTTTTCAGAAGTACTCAATGCCTACCACTTTTACTGATTTTAGTGGAACCTCATTCAATTGAAAGGACATTTTAGTGCAGGTTCTTGGTCAGCTAAAATTCAGGATACACTGAATGTCAGCTAGAAAGTATAATTATTGTTATTAAGAGGATCATGGAATCACTTAGGTTGGAAAAAACCTTTAAGCTCATTGAGTCCACCTGTTTAATTCAGCACCGCCAAGCCCACCACTAAACCATGTCCCTAAGTGCCACATCTACACTTCTTTTAAGTACCTCCAGGGATGGTGACTCGACCACTTCCTTAAGCATCCTTTTTCAATGCTTGACAACCCTTTTGGGGAAGACATTTTTCCTGATGTCCAATCTAAACCTACCCTAGTGCAATCTGAGGCAATTTTCTCTTGTCCTATCACTTGTGACTTGGAAGAAGAGGTTGACCCTCACCTCATACAACTGCCTTTTAGCTAGCTGTATAGATTCTCCCCCGAGCCTCCTTTTCTCTAGGATGAACAACCCCAACTTCCTCAGCCCTTCCTCAGAAGATCTATGCTCTAGACCCTTCACCAGCACCTCAGCTAGACTATGAATACTTAGTGTTTTCTCTATAAGCATTTACAGAAGCACATTTGGGAAGAGCAGGGAGTGGTCACACATGCTAAAAATATACTGCACGCCTGCAGCTCCTGTTGGAACCAGAACCACCAAAGCAAATGGTTGTGGAAATTCAACACAGAGGCAGCCTTCTTTTGGAAGCCAGATTTAACAGTTATCTCTTGTTTTTCTTAATTTGTACTAGCTAATTGCTTTTCAAATCAAAATGAATAGAGGCATTGCTCCTCAGAGGCTCTGGGAGTGTGCTGGGAGCACGTTGTGTTACATCTGCTCGCTTCACTTTGAATTGCATCAGATTTTGGTGAGTAACAGACTGCTAATGGGTCCTGTCACACACAGTTTGACACAGTCATATTTCTACATCCTGAATTTCCAGCTCTCATCTTGTCCCCACTGGAGCCATGAGGAAAGAACCAGACCTCTGTAAGGGACTTCTTTTAAATCTGTATCTATGCATTTTGGAAGAGCTTCCTAAGGTAGCACAGTTGCACAGCTGCCATTGGACAAGGCTTTATTCCAGCACCATCAGCCTGTGTGCTGGAACCATGGAACTGTTGAGGCTGGAGTAGCCCTTTGATAGCATTACATCCAACCATTCACCTAGACCTCACAATCCCATCACTACTGCTGTGTCACTACCACTGCACCATCTCCCAAAACTGCCAAAGCCAACAGTCTGTAATCCATTCAGTTCATGACAGCAGATCCCTGAGTGCTAGTGAAAAAAGCAATCTGCTCCAGTCAACTCAGAGAGAATACCACTAATAAACAGCACAACAACAGCGATCATCGTGGGGGACAAGAGGCATAAGAAAAAACCTCAGCAGAAGAAAAGGGCCAGAACAGTGAATGTGGAACAGGACTGAGAGAAAGAAACAAGAGAAACTGGGTGCACAAGGCTGATGTGTAGATATAAGCGACAGGAAGTGAAGCTCAGTCTGTCCCACAGAACAAAAAGAAACAGCTGCATCACAGCTATGGCAGCTACTGCAACTGTTCCTGCAGGCAGGAGACACTTTGCCAAAGCTGCCTCTATGACCTCAAGTAGGGGTGATGGAGTGAGGAGGAAGATGGCAGGAAATCTAGTCCCCCAAGTAAGGAAAGATCTTCTCTACCTTCAGGGTTGTTAATGATTTGACACTACTGCTCTCCTTCCCAGTGTCCTGAGAGGTCTTCACTGTCTGAAGATGTGCATGGATAGAACAGAATCCAGGCTGAATACTTGACCCCTGGGTTATGTTTTAAACTACTTCAAGGAGGTGAAAACTACCTCTGGATCAGAAAGTTCTGGAGAACGTTGTTCTAGACATGTAGATCTCCAGAGTGAGCTGTCTGGCTCCAGCAGAGAGCTCTTGCTTCACTCTGAGAGCCCTGCTAGAAATTTGCGAAGCATTAAACTTGCATCCGATATTTATGCAGTGATCCAAATCCTCATCTTCAGCAACATTAATTTCAAACTGGAGGTAGCCAGTGCAGCTGCTCTGGACTACCCCTAATGGAAAGGAGAGACAAATCTGATCTAGAATCTCATGTGGAAACTGGCAGTATAGATTGAGAGAGACATTATTTTAGAGATATTTCATAGTCAATACCATTACTTCAAAGCTCAATGTCATCCCAAGCCTCCTGGCATGGATACATGACATTTATTAATAGAGGTGCTGAAGGAGTTGTATTCAGTTGATGTCATCAGACAAATTACTTCTCCATTACCTATTGATTACTGTTCTGCCTGGCAAAGAGAAGGTGCTTACTTTTCATACCAGTGGGAAATAGAAAAATTCAATAGCTGACCACTTCAGGTAATTATCCAGGTCTTGAAATGCTTCATCTATGAACAGATGGAAACCATGGCCTTTCCAGCACCCAGTAATCCATGTTTTCAGCAGTAGAGACCCAGAGAACATACTACCCTTGGGTTCCTCCAGCATTTCCCTGGATCTTTTCCATTAGAGAATAGGTTTCATTCATGCTCCTGCCCTTCTCTTCCACAGGAGGAGCATAGACACAAAGGATGACTTTATTATATGTAATCACAAGGTAAGAGAGAATAATTAGTGGGGCCTATGAAAAAGTTTGGGTTCAGGTTTCCACCAAAAAAAAAAAAAAAAAAAAGAAGAAAAAACCTCCCAACCCAGTAATTTAAATAGAAATGCTTGCAAGAATATGTCAGTTTTCACAGAACATAACTGAAAATCAAAGTGATTTTTTTCCCCTCATTTTGCTTTGAAAAGACAAAAATGATTTGATCTGACTATATTGTCCAGGTTCCTTTTGCTTGCACTGCTGTAGCACATGCCAATATTTACAGCGTTGCACAGACACCAGGTAGGTTGAGATATTATTACCTTATCTCTACAAAACATTTTGACACTGTCAAAATTAAATGCTTCTGTAGTCTTGAAATCAAACAGTAGATTGCTCTGTATGAAAAGTATTTTTTGTTTCATTTTGTTTTCCCACTTTTCATGAAACCACCTAACATGACCACAGATGTTATGATGTGCTCTGTTGACAGAATAGTATCATCTATTTCCTACTCACAGTTGAGAGTATAGTTAGAAGATCCAGATTTGTTCTTGCTCTCGATGAGCTGGTCCTTTCATATGGAAATAAATAGCACAGTTTCCCTTCCCATGAAATAAGCCTGGTGCTGTTGCTTCTATGTAGAGGTGTTGTGGCTATGATTGTTTGCAGACCTTCTAATTAAACCTGAGATAGGATAGACTCAGCTTTGAGATGGAATCACTAAAGGGCATTAAGACAGGAACAAGATGGTTAAGCTTTCAGGCTGCAGCCCATTGAAGAAAGGATGGAGAAAGACCAAATGCCCTTAGAATGGTGATGATGGAAATATTTTTCTCTACTAGCACTGACAAAATAGGAATTTGTCTTGTCCAGTCTCACAAGTCACTGCTAATGATGCAAGAAAACTCACTGGGCAACTGTGACTAAAGTCAGGCCTTCTGATGTTGCTGTGGAACCCAGGCTGAACTGGGGTGTGCAGTAGCCCTGGATACTGACATTCATGGGAAACATGGGGGCAGCCTCCCAGTGCCAGATTTCATCAGCGGCCCAGGAGATCATTATTAACAATTCAAATATCTCCTTAAGAGGAAAAAGGTGAAGAGGCATTTCTGCTGGAGCTAAGGAACACTCAGTGACACTGCAAGCACCCACAAGCATGCCCCACAGGTCTGTGAAAGGACAGGCAAGCTGTTAGCTGTTGATTTAAGACTTCTAAAAAATTTATGGGAAGGACTTTGGTGGACCCTGTCCTGATTTACATCTTTCACGAATCCAAAATTTCTACCAACTTCCACAGGGAGTGTATCAGAAAAGGATTTGTCCCACTCTTTCTTTAATTAGTCTGTAGCTGCCTAGCAGCAGCCTTGATTAGCACACAGTGACTGGGGAACTTTAGGAACCATTTTGACTTCTTGCAAGAGTAAGAAGTAATTAAAAAAAAGGAAAAAGTCTTTAATCTACATTGTCAAAGGAAAAGAAGTGACCCATTAGAAAAATGATCAGTGAGCTGTATTTCAGCAGTGAAAAAAAATAATGCAAGGCTCATGGGCTTTGTTTTGAAGACTTCTTGTAACTACAACTAGGGGCTGGTTGAAACCTTGCTGTAGGTTGCATGACATCTCAGATAAACAAATAAATAAATAGAACTATTCAAAAAGAACCTCTCAAAACGTTTTAAAACATCTGCTTCACAGAGAAGGGCTCAATATCTCTTGTATTCATCTTTCTCAGACAGCAGTGACTCCACTGCCAAGTCCTGCTTTCCTGCTTACCAAAGCAGAGAGAAGGAACACCTCATTGGCACACAGAAAACATCTTGGTTGTTTTGTAGCCTCTGCCTTGAAAACTTCAGATGGTTTCTTGACATCACATGGTTGGTTGAGCGCTGTGATTGTTTGTTGACATTGTGAATCGAGAAAAAGGATCACCCATAACAGGCTGAACAAACTCTGGATGAGAGTCAACATTGAGGAGCTGTAACTTGTTGACAATAGAACAGAATCATAGAATCATACAATGATTGGAATCTTACAATGGGTTGGAAGTGACCTCAAAGATCATCCTAGTGCCTTACACACGAGGAGCTATGGAAAGTGAGTGTTTGGCAGGACAATGCTCTCTCCACTCATGGGTAGAGTCAGCCTGTTCTTGCTCTGCTGTCTCCAGCCCTATTGACCAGGGTGACCTTTCCTCAGCAGGATTGAGATCCTGACCCTTTCCCATTCACATCGGGAACCTTGTTGCTGTTATTGAAGTCATGTACGTTTACCAGTAATAAGCAGTAATATTTGTGTTTAGCTATATCCATACTTGAGAGTTACTCATACCTCCCAGTGCTGAGTGAGCCAGCACTCATGCCATCTCTCAGAAGATAAATAAATGAAGAGACATTAGCCTTTTATTACTTCTGTGATGTGTGTAAGTGCTTTTGGTAAGTGACTACTTCAGTTTTAACTGCTGAAAGTTAAGCAACCTTAAAAGAGAGTACAGTTTTGTGTTCACTGAAGTAGAAAGGATAACTTTTCCAGCATGATAGAGGTTTTTGAATGTTATTACATGCCCTGTGAGCAAGTGGGGTTTTAAGAGTACAGTTCCAGAACTAAAATCTATTGAGCGATACATCAGGGACTTAAGACTGAAACATAAGCCTTGGAGAAGTCTGTCATCAAGGATGAGGCATACATGGCATATGATCAGCATCCAAAACACGTGAGCATGTCTCTTAAAAGGAAGTTTGCTGGAGGTTTTAGTAGAAGTGGTGGACATCAGTGTGTCAAACAAAATTCTCTTTGTGAAAAACTGGAAGCATACTAAAGCTAAGTGCATCAGGCATGTATTTGTAGCTCCCATGGCCTGTACCTTTCCCTGGTCTCCAGTGTAGCCATGCAGGCATAAAGAGGAGACTGAAGTCCTGCATCTGCAAACTGTGGCAAAACTTCCACCAGCTTCAGCATGACAGGTTTCACCAGTTTTGACTTTCTAGGAATAAGTTGCTGCTCTGATTACCTGCTTGCCTTTGTTTGAGGAGCATCATATAAAAAAGACCATAACATGTGATATTTGGAAGAGGTTTGTTGTTATGTACCTGTGCAAACTACAGAAAAGAGCAGCTGGATTAGTAGCTCCCTAGAGGAAGGGACATACTACAAGTCCAGTGCAGGACCACAAAGCAGCTTAAGGAACTGGAGTAACTGACATGAGGAAAGGCTCTCAGAGCTGGGACTGCTCAGCTTGGAGAAAAGGACACCATGGGGACTTTCTCAGTTTATAAATATCTGAAGGATGGGAACAAATAAGATGGAGCCTAACTCTTCCCAGTGGCAGGACAAGAGGCAGTAAGCAGAGACTGAAGTAGAGAAAATTCCTTTTACACATATAAAAACACCTTTTATTTATTTATTTATTTATGTATGTATGTATGTATGTATGTATGTATGTATGCATTTATTTATTTATTTATTTATTTATTTATTTTCCCCCCCAAGGAAGGTCAAACAGTGAAATTGTTGCCCTATGTGGTTGTGGTATCTCCATCCCTGGAGATATTAAAAACCTGAGAGAGCCTGGCTCTGACCAGGGCACCCTGCCTGGCCCTGCTCTAACCAGTTGAGTTGGACTAGGTGAAGTCCAGAGCTGCTTTTCATTCTCAGCCAGTCTGTGATTCTGTGGATACCTGTGTCTGCAGTGGCAGGAGAGGACAAAGAAGTGTCTTCAGGCCAGAAAGACTACTTTAGTTTGCTAATATGAGGTGCAATCCCCACACCAACAATCTGGTTGCTCTGTTAAATCAATGTGCAGAACTTTCCCAGACAATCCCCAATCAGCTTCACCAGATGCAGGAGCACTCAGCTTGTGTCCCTGCTGTGTCATGCCCAAGTATTGCCCTGTGCACTAACTTCTCACCCTGCAGGTAGGGTACAAGGCTGCAGGCTAATGAGCAGAAATGTCATATCATAGATTCATAGAATGGTACACCTCCAGGGAGGGAGCAATCACAGCCTCCCTGGGCAACCTGTGCCAGTGTCTCGCCACCCTCACAGTAAAGAACTTCCTCCTAACATCCAGTTTAAATCTCCCCTCTGCTACCAGTTTAAACCCATTGCCTCTTGTCCTGTCATTGCAGGACCTTGTCAATAGTCCCTCCCCAGCCCTCCTATAGGTTCCCTTCAGATACTGGAAGGCTACTCTAAGGTCTCCTGGAAGCCTTCTCTTCTCCAGGCTGCAGAGCCCCAACTCTCTCAGTCTGTCCTTATAGCAGAGCTGCTCCAGCCCTCTGAGCATCTTCGTGGCCTCCTCTGGACCTGCTCCAACACTTCAATGTCCTTCCTGTCCTCTCCTCATTTTAACAGAAGGACTTGCAGCATTTTGACTGGCTTCATAGTTATTGTTCAGAGCTCAAAAGAGAAATAGTGTGAATAGTGCTTGATAAGCAGGCAAAGCAACCTAGTCCATGCCTCCCTAGTGCTGTTGGCTTCATATGATGATACCCACAGACTGATGGTTCCCAGTTTTGGCTGTACCCCTTTATGTAGGGGAAATTGCACAGACATTCCCCCTCTTGTTTAATCACATTTTCTGCACGTTGCTTCTTTGGATTAACATCTTGCCTTTGTTCAACTGTCAAAAATAATGCATGCAACATATTCCAGGCAAATAATAGCACAATAATGAGTATAAGCCAGGCAGCACTGCACTGCAGGTGAAACAAATGGGGAAGGAGATGAAAGAATTAATAACTACAAATACTGGAAATGGATTCACTTTTTAAAAAAGATAAACACAGAGTGATAAATATCAACCTAAAGAGCAAAATTGTGTGCAACCTGGAAACAAGGTGTAGATGAGCAGAGCACAGTCACCCCTTAAAGCAGAAGGAAAATAATTAGAAAATATCTGTGTCCTTGCATGAGGCAAGGAGTATTTCCTTGATGTTGTGGTGGATTTTCTTCTCATTTGATGATGTAGCAGACTGAAAGAAAATGAATGCTTCACTTGCTTTTAAATTCCTGTTGCCTGTTGTTGTTCAGTGCCATAATGGAGGAATGCCACTGTACAAAAGCAGAGATATTTTGCTGCTACAAACCCTTTTTATTCTTCTGCTCTACCAGCTCATGAGCTGATGTTTGACAGTTGTGCCCTTCAGCTGCACTTTTAAAGGATCCTCTTAACTACAGTTTTTACCTGGATTTAAGAGATTTCCAAAATTGCCACTAAAATTTCACTGAACCAAACACCACACATTGATGTAAAAAAAAAAAAATCATTCCTACCATTCTAGCAGTATTGGAAAGAAAAATCAAAAGACAAAGAAAGAAAAAGGAAATAAGAAGAAAAAAGACCAACTGGTAGGGAACAACTCTCCACAACTTAATTTTCCTTGGAATTCCCTATACAACTCTATGAATTGTAGGTTTTCATAGGCTTGAAGGATAGGGTATAAATGCCAGCAGAGGACCATCTTGCTGTTCCTCACATGCCAGCTCTTCTGCATGCAGCTTCCTGGACGAGTCTGTATTCGCTTCTGGTAGAGTTCCCAGTGCAGCAGGGCTTTTATCTTGATGCTGTAATAAAATACCTGACAGTATACCCTTATGTAATTATCAGTGCTCTGTTTCCATCAGAAACTCCCAGTATATCTGACATCAAAAGGTAATGTTCTTTATCAGGCAGACTAGGTCAGACATATCTTGCCAGTAAATACTTTATCTAATATCGCATCTATTTTTACTGAACTAAAACCAAATTACTATTTCAATACTTGTTAATTTTCACCTGAATGTCACAAAGCATTCAGGTGTTGTGTAAAAACCAAAGATGTGAAGAAGAACATTGTGACTTGCAAAAAAATCAAACCAAATGAAGAGAGCCAAGTGGTTGCTCACTGTCTCACAGGTGAGGTCACAGCGAAGGGCTACATTCTGTCCTTGGTGCCAGCAGTGTAACTTACAGCAGGAGCACCAGCAATGATCCTTTCTGCTATGTTCTGGTTATAAAGCAGGGCAGTGGATGCAATTCCCCTGAAGAACTTTGTGCTTGAGTACAGGAACTCAGTGTATGGAGCAAAGTGTTAACTGAATCAGTGAGAAATGTGGACAGCAAAGGTACTATGTGTTTTCCCAGCTGCCTTAAACAAAGGCTACCACTGAAAGAGATAGTCTCTTCCCATTTCTGCTACCCTCTGTGTAGTTCCTTCCTTTCTCTTTATGGCTCACATAATTTTACCAGGTGAGTGCATTTTTCAGCCAGTTTAGTGGAGATGGCTTATGATGTTTAACTTGGAATTTCCAGTCCAACAGAACTAGGAAACTCCTTAGCTTCCAAATCCAGATGTGTGCTTTCATCACATCATGATGCAGGAAGGAGAAGCTGCAGACACTTGCCATCATCCTCTGCCTTGTCCTGATTTCCATGTTAAAGAAACTTAGATCTGTATGCCAGAAGGGAGCACAGCACACTGTGGAAGGTCACCATCAGAGGCTGGAGCATCTTCTCCTTGCTAACAAGCAACAGGACTAGAGGAAGTGATTACAAGCGGTGCATGGGGAGGTTCAGCTTGGCTATTAAGAAATACTTTGCTGAAGAGGTTCTCAAACATTGGAATGGTGTGCCCAGGGCAGTGGAGGAGTTGTCATGTTCAAGCAGTGTGTGGACCTGGCACCTAGTACTGACTCTTCATCAAGGATGGCCAAAGCCTTTACTTCTCAGGTAAAGATACAGAAAAGTAATGCGTGAATCTGTAATATGCCATATGTGAATTCTGCTGCAGAGATGGACATAAACCAACAGTTTCAGTCACAGAGACTTGAATTGTCTTCAGTATTTGCCACAGAACTGCAGTCTGCCTAAGCTGGGCAGGATTGACATGACCCTGATGACTTCCACACTAGTGAGCCAGCAAGCTTGGCTTGAGATCAGACTAACCAGAGGAATATCACCACCAAAAAGCTATGATTTTCAGAAGCAAATGTCTTTGAACTATTCTACCACAAGACTGATACTGGGATGTGCTTCTAGTTTGGTGAAGCCCATCCTTATTTAACATCATTTTCAAGTTTAACGCAGTTTGTGTCTTTTTTTAGGTCACAGGACACACAAATCAATATGTATTGAGTTAGCCATCCACAATTAGATAGTTAATTCTCATCCACCACGTTTGAGCATTACCTGCATCAACTAGAAAAGACAGAACTGGCTTTTTTACACTGCAAAGCAGAGAGGGGAAAAAAAATCTCTAAGGACATTGCCAAGAACTCACCCACTGTGTGCAGTTCTGGAGCCCTCAGTACAGGAAGGACATGGAAGTGATGGAGCAGGTCCAGAGGAGGCCACGAAGATGATCAGAGAGCTGCAGTATCTCTGCTATGAGGACAGGCTGAGAGAGTTGGGGCTCTGCAGCCTGGAGAAGAGAGGGCTTCCAGGAGACCTGATAGTAGTATCTGAAGGGGACTGCAGGAAGGCTGAGGAGGGATTATTTGCAAGATTATTTACAGACCTAAGAATGAAGCCACTAAAAACCTCCTTTGCAACTTCTTTTGATTCTAATTTTCCATGCTCAGTTTTTCTTTAGACTGGAATGGTTTCAAGTTAAATCATTTCTGTTCTTATGGAAAACAGAGATGAAGAATCATAGAATCATAGAATGGTAAGGTTGGAAGGGACCTCAAGGATCATCTAGTTCCAAACCCCTGTCATAGGCAGGGACACCTCCCACTAGTACAGGTTACTCAAAGCCCCATCCAACCTGTTTCAGTATATAGTAAGCAGTGCCCTCAGCTAAGCAAGTTACAGCTCACTGTCACAGTAAAGCTGTCTTACAAAAAGCTCCTGAGAAATTTGGTAGCTCAGAACTTTGTGATGCTTCCTTTTGGACCCAGTAAACTAAATGCTGTTCAGAGAAGAAAGTCAGCTTAGACACCTTTGTTTTCTAACAGGTGGTTTCCTTCAATAGCTGAGGTCTCTGGGTGGATTCTGCTTCCCAGTGGAGGAAATCATAGAATCATAGAATCATAGAATGGTAAGGTTGGAAGGGACCTCAAGGATCATCTAGTTCCAACCCCCTGCCATAGGCAGGGACACCTCCCACTAGTACAGGTTACTCAAGGCCACATTCAACCTGGCCTTGAACACCTCCAGGGAGGGAGCATCCACAACCTCCCTGGGCAACCTGTTGCAGCACCTCACCACCCTCACTGGAAAGAACTTCCTCCTGACATCCAGTCTAAATCTCCCCTCTGCCAGTTTAAACCCATTGCCCCTTGTCCTGTCATTGCAAGACCTTGTCAATAGTCCCTCCCCAGCCTTCCTGTAGGCCCCCTTCAGATACTGGAAAGAATTATCCCAGTCAGCTTCTATGGAGACATCTCAATATTTCTATCTGCTTGGCTTTGCAGTCTGCATTTTTTACTACATTTTTGTTCAACACAGTATCACAGAATTAACCAGGTTGGAAAAGACCTCTAGGATCACTGAGTCCAACCTATCACCTAACCCTTCTAATTAACTAAACCATGGGGCAGGCAGAGCTGGGGGGTGTGGCAGGTTATAATGATGACATTAACATCATGCAGCTATGACAGTGTATAAACCTTTTAATCCCAACTCACTTTCCCCCACCTGCAACATGAAGAGCTATTGAGCATTTATTTTAGGCACTTTTTGTGCAGTAAACTAAATGTGTGTAAAGACCTGTTCTAACCTTACATTTCATTAAATATTCCTAATACACTGCCTTATGTGAACTGTCAATACCCACAGAGAGACCTTTTCAAGCAGAAGCTTCTCAGTTCCTTTTAGTGCGATCAAAGCTGGACTAAAAGTTTTCTCTCTTCCCTTGGTACTGCTGCCTAGCTTAATAGTTAGGATATCTGGGCTTTTATTTAACTTTTTTTTTCTTCTTCTTCTTTCTTTTTTATTTTTTTTTTAAGCTGTAGTTATGTAAAATTTAATTTTGTGATAGGAATGGCAGAAGAAGCCAAGAGAAGAGAAGCTGACCCTTAGGAGAACCTCTGATCCTACTTGACACTTCTGTAGGCAGATGAATAAAACTCTAAATGTGTGAAATCAGAGCATCAGAGATGGAATTTTTCTCTCTCTTTAAGTACTTCCCACATCTCTCTGCAATACTGTTTATGTCTTTTCTCTCCCTGCTATGTGGGTCACAGACAGACTTGCCTACTCCTAAAGAGCCATCAGATTCTTTTCTCTGCCATGAGGCCAGTCATGCTGTGGAAGATCTACCCTGCTGCATACCTTGCTGCACCTCACAACTGTTGATTCATCCAACTCGTGAGATGTGCCAGAAGCTGCATTTTCCTACAAAAGTGCATCATTATTAGAGGTGTTAAAGAACTAGAGGGTAGGCTGTGGAAGCTGCACATGGATGGGAAGACACAGGATGTATCACATTTTCCAACCTCAGCAATTGCCCAGTTATCCCTAAGGGTAGCTCTGCTAAACCTACCTGTCTCTCGAGCAGAGCAGGGCAGGTCCCAGAGCATACAGTCTATTACTGTGTGCTGCTCCCCCAGCTCTATGTGCCTGTGAGCTGCTCTGCATAGCTTCTACCTGCCACTTGCTGTTTGCTCTGTCCAAGTTCTGCTCTTGTCACAGATCCTCGTATGAAGGGTGCTCAGATCTGTCTGAAACAGAATGTGCATTTATTCATCCATCTCTTCTCGCTGCTCTCTGCACAACCTCTCCTTGGTAGCATCAGCTCAGTTCTGGATACCTGCTTTGCTCCCACTGGGAATATCTGCTAGAAGGAGAAAGATTGTGAGACCTGCAATTCTTAGGGGCTGGGCAGCAGAAAAGGCTGGATATAGGTGCCTCCAATGTCTGTGCAGATTATAATAATGATCAGGACTACCCAAAATGCCTGCAAGAGTGCTTATTAAATTATTGAATCAGTGTTTTCCACTTCTAAAAATACTTTAATGTGCGTGGAGCAGGAAGATGTGTAATTTGCACTTTAGCTAGAACAAAGAATAGACTATGAGCTGATTAGATGCATTGCAATTTCTCCCATGTATTCCTCCAGACAAGTATCCAGGCTTTATTTACTGAGCTGCTTCAACACTGGCCAGTGGACAAGAGGATGGGAACAGGGAGCATTTCCTTGCCTAGCTGTCTGGTTCTTTTGCATAAAATGATCCCTGTCTTCCATTCAGTTCTCTCCAAATAGTGGAGACCACCGGCTAAAGACTCGTGCATCTGCACCAGCTGGCCGAGCTCAAATCCCAGAGAATGCAGGAGTTTGCCAAGAAAGACATTGCAGCCTTTCAAAGGTCCTTCATGCCTCCAGGGCTGATCAGAGAGTCTGAGAAGCTTTCCAGGCGTGTCACTAACAAACAGGCATCGAGTCAGTCATGTTGCATTTGAGGTCCTTTGCTTAAAACAGGGAGAAAGTGCTAAGAGAAAAATGAGCAATCAGCAGAATGCAGCCCTCAGTGTGTCAGCTCAGCCCTTCCTGCCCTTGGTGTGTCTTGCCTGCTGGAGGACAGAGCTGCAAGACATTGTCATTTTGGATGATCTGCTAAATCCTGCAGATGAGTTTTCCATCATTAGTAACTACTACTAGCTAACATCTAGCCAAAAGCATGGATCTGGCAATGATATGCAAAATGAGAGGAAAACAATAGCTTTGGGTGATTCCTTCTGTGCCCAACAATTTCCACAGCAGTGTGGGCTTAAGAGCGATTCCAGCAGAAATTGGACACTCTGGAAACTCCTCATTGCTCTTGTTTTTACTCCAACCATCTTTTAGGGCACAGCCTGTCACTGGCCTCTGAAGCTGTGCAGAACCATTTCTGTGGATATTGAACTTATTTTTCTAGTGCTGTACACCTCTTTCGATTTGTACATGGGCAGTAAACATATCTGAATCTGCAGGGTATTTTTTGAAACTTAAAAAAAAAATTAAATTGCATTTATTTTGAGGAAACAGAAAAAGCAGCCCACATTGTGTAACAGAGCCAAGGTGGCTGTTTGAAGTATTGATACCGATACAGAAAGTCCAGTGACAGAATGATGGTTCAGCTCTGCATGTATTTGTCTTTCCCTTTGTTCTCCAGTGAGACAAATCTGTTTATTTGTACCAGGGGCAGATTGTATTGCTCAGATAAATACACTAATGATGAATAATGAACACACTGGACAGGTGAGGAGCACACAGTAGCCCTCCTCAGCCCGAGACTGCTGAGTTTAATTCAGTGCAGTACATGGCACACTGCTTGGGGTGGGAGTAAAGAACTGCCTCTTGAACCCTGCTGTGCTCAGCTACTTGCAGTGGATTTAATCCCACATGGCTTTAGACATCTATAGCTTCCTTTTCAGTCAGTAAGAGGAATGGGCACATGCAGTGGTGTTGCTTTTCAAGGAGGTGACAAACCCAGACACTACTCACTCTCTTGCTTAGACCTCCACTGACTGAAGGGAGGCATGGATCACTGGTGTGGGTTGAGATATTTGAGTCCAGGTAACTGAATGGATCCTAGGTGGGTAGAAGTTTTTTGGTTTTGTTTTTTTTTCCTCCTGTCTATGAGAATCTCTCTTTGGAGTAAATGTATATGTTCCAACTTCTTATCTGCAGCCATTCCCTGGTGGGGGGGGATGCATGTGTAGCAAATTTAAGCCTACCAAAAGTAAGATTGCTTTTCTTATTTACCTTTCTCTGATTCTGTAGAAATAGTTGTTTCACTTACCAGGCTCCATGGGCAACAGGGTATAAACCACTGAGCTTTAGAAATTGTCTTGTGACTGAAGCTATGAAAACAACCTTCACGTCACTGCTGGTGGCTCATGGTTTATGAATCAGTGAGGCACCTCCAGAGAAGGCAATAACAAATTGCAGAGGATGGAGAAATAAGAAACAAAAGTCTATTCTTCATATGCTGATAGAAGTGTGGGAAATGCTTACCTGGCAGTGCTCGTGGTAGGTGCTAGCTTATCAAAGTAGTTTCTGCTGGCCTAATTCTCTTCTCTGGCCATCTGGGGTTTGACCTGCTTGATGGCAGTTAAGGCAACCTAAACGTGTATTACTTTTGTCCATCACCCAGGTGAGTGCCTCTGGCACTAGAAGCGTTGTAGGGGTCTCAGGCCATGTGTTCAATTGTGCTGTCCTCAGACCCAGACTGACTTTATACTTGGGAGCTATTTTGTCTGAAGGCAGGTCTTCTAACAGTGGAGAAGAGACAGCAGAGGTGCTTTTCATGAGACCTTTCCTTAGGTGTTGGGCTCATTGTGTAAAGAATGACTGTCTCAAGTGAAAAGCACGTTGTTTTTTTGTGGGAAACAGTCATATCCCTCCATTACCTGCTGGATATGAGGAATAGCTCTGCATCCATTTTGCAAAGAGGCAGAAGCATTCTGTTACTGCTCTGCTGAAATAATGACTGGCATAAGGGAAAGATTTTGACAGATCAAGCAGGAGGAGTGCGAGTGCCTGTGAGCGTGTGTGTGTGTGAGTTGCATAAAAGGCTGAGTGAGGATTAATGTTATATTAGAAATTCAACATCTCTGAATCACTGCAGCTCTCATTTAATGTTTCACCAAATTACTATAACCTTAAAAGTCAAATACATGACAGGTGCACTTAATTACCCCACTGTAAGAAAAATAATGCTTGGGACTGTTAAATCAAAGAAATGAAACATGTCTAAGCTGGCAACCGTTACAGTGCCTGGTTTTAGACTTTTCCAAACCATTTGATGGGAAGACAGGCACTAGGCAGTTACAAATGCCTTTTCATCTCCAGGGTAATGGCAGTCATGGTTAAAGTAATGCTTTCCATGCTGCTCTTCATGCTGGGTGTGAGGTGGGCTGGCTCCTCAGTGGATTGCTTCTTCCAGAAGAAGCAAGGGTAGAGTCTGGCAACCCCAATCTGTCCTCATCGCTGGAATTAGGGCAACCATCCTCTCCAGGCTAAGGCCCAGCGTGAGGTTACTAAGAAACTGATTAACTTTAGAAAGTTTAAACTAAATGAAGAACAATTATTATTTTAAAAAGAAAATATTTAATGTTGCAAAATGTAATACTCAGGGCCTCACATCCAGTTACACCACCAAACATAAGGTGCAGTTTTTGTGAGCAAACATAACAGGGTGTCTCATGTACTAGCAGGGAGAAGTATTTTTTGTTTGGTTTTGGTTTTTTGTTGTTGTTTTGGTTTGGGTTTTTTGTTTGTTTTGTTTTTTGTTTGGTTTTGGTTTTGTTTGGTTTTTTATTTTTTCACATAGTTTGTGTTCATCTTTACCTGCTAAGAATCATTTTAATCTTGAGGAAAAAACCCTTGACGTTAATGGCAAATCTAGCCGGAGGCTGCCAAAAATATACCTTGTGAATGTCCTTGACAAAAGGCTTCTGATTGGAGTAGTTTTTAATGTAGTGTTTCTTTCTTCTTCTCCTTCTTCTTCTTTATCCAGATTTTTATTCATTACGAAGCCAAAAGCTGTTGAGCTGAAAAATGATGACGTTTAAATTTCTTTTATGTTAAACATGTCAGTGAAGCAGCAAAGTGCTTTTTGTATTTCTCCATTGCCCAAGGCATTTATTAAAGCCTTTTCTCATGAGCTACTTTTACCCAAATGCCTAGGAAAAGGAAAAAAAAAAAAATCTTCTGAATGAATTGATTTATGAACACAGCTATTGGGTTTTTAGCACATGTTTCATTTTTTATCTTTTGCTCCTGGATGAAAGATATTTAGTCCATGAATATTGTCGGATCTAAAAACCTTCTCTCATATATCTCACATAATCACAGAGATTGGAGATAGGGAAGACTTATTGAGTCATTTAATTCATCCCCTTGTTATTACAGGACTCTTGTCCAAAGTATCTACAGTACTTTGTTTTGTCCAACTCTAAATAATTTGGTATATGTGGGCTTTGAAAATGCCTAGAAAATAATTCCAGTGTCTCATCAGTGCTGTGTTTACCAGGATCAGTAGAAATAGCCCACCTGGACTAGCACGGTCACAACATAGCTGGTTTTGTGTATAAAGGCAAAGATCTGGTGACACAACTGCCACTACATGTGGCTGCTTCTCCTGCCCACCTGTTTCTGTGTGGGCCAGGTTGGGGTAGTTTTTGATTTGAGTCTACAGCAAGCTCATATTTATAACTCTGCACCTTTCCGTCTCTTCTGGCTTGAGGGTCTGGCACTGGAAGGAATGTTTTAAAACTTTCATGATCTGATTTCTAAGGGCATTCTCCATTCTAGCTTGCTCCAACAATTGTGCTTAGACATTTCAGTTATACCTTTCTGGGAGGTGCTTTTAGGTATGTAGTTACTCTGATTTTTGTTTCTGGAGACTGCACCTTTGAATGCCATGGAGCAGAGTGCAGCAGTAGCTTGCTTGCAGCAGATGGAAGATGCACACTAAGGACTCTGTATATCAGGGACTTTGCCTCCATTTCCTGCTTTTCTCTTGATGTCCTAGGGTAAAGCTGCTCTTTGCTGTCTGTATCCTGGCTGCAATAGTGTTTTGTCACCCTCCTTCCCATGAGCTGGTTTTTGGAGGCAGCTGAGATCCAAGCTGAAACACGTAATTGCACTGTTATATGTGAGTGTCTTTGGCATATATAGATACTTTTTTTTTTCCTTTTTTTTATTCAGATGTGAATACAACATCCTACAAGGGTCAGGTAAGCAATCAGGATTTGATCTTGACAAAGTGTTTTATATACAGAAGCAGAAAAGATTGCTTTGTGCAAGGAACATAAATGCTAGCTAAGGTCAGTATCTTTTCCAATACTATTTTATTTTGAGGTTTCCATCATTATTATAGTTTCCCAATAACTCAAACCTCAAAGAGAAACACTGCCTGTGCCTGTCCTTTTCCTTTGAAGTAACTGCAACCAGATCAATTTACAGTATCTGTCACTGGGCTCAGTTTCCCACCACGCATGGGGCCAGGGTGCAGGTCCTCTGCAGAACTTCCACAATTGTATTCAGAGCCCAGAAGAAGGCTCTGATGCTACATATGACACAGTACAGTGATAATGCTAAACTTACAGTGAGCAAAGGCCATTTGTTCAAACACCAGCAAATTTTTAACATTCAAAGTATCCAAGAATGAAGGCTGAGGACAAAAGAGCAAAACCAAAGTCTTTCTGACAAGAGGTCCTTAGGGCAGCATTCTATTGAGGGTAATGAGTGGAGTGCTTGGATTTTCCTGCTTCGCTGTTTTTGTTTGCTTGTTTGTCAGTATGAAACAAAAGAGCAGGTTCCACCTATCTTCAGTATATCCAGGGGATGCTTTTAAGCAATAAAATGCCTTCTCCTCTTTTTCACCTGATGTTTTTTGACATCCTTTAGTGCTTAATGCAGCAATCAATTTAGGAGACTATGTTGAACTTTTTTTTTTTTTTTTAAGCTTAAACTCCTAATTACATAACCAGAAATGGAAGAGTCTGAATTTTCACACGCCAGTGCCCAGGAGCTCACATGAACACAAGGAACTAAGAAAAGGAAAAAAAAAAAAAAAAAAGGGAAAAAACTCAAACCCAAGGGCTTTATAAAGATGCTTAATTCCATATAGTTAATTTTGGAAAAGTAATGGCCTAGGGACATCAATATTCTCCTACATCCACTTAGGCAGACTTTCAAATATTAGACTCACCTATGTATGTACCAGATATGTGCCATTCACCTTGGAGACACAAAATGACCTCCTCAAAGAGAGATCCACCTTGAATGCTTGAGGATCTTGGACAGGGAGTGCAGATCCCTGTGAAAATACAAAGGTCTCTTGCTTCTTTAGGGTGCTTTGTACTGCAAATGGCCACACCAGTTGGAAAGTGGCCAGATTGCTGTTCTGTGAGCATGGATCTATCTTCCTTTCCTAATCTCTCTAGTTCTGCACCCTCCAGAATTTGGTTCCTGCCTGTCAGTTCTGTGCAGTAGTCTTGGGAATGACCTCAGCTTGTTTTTTCCCCAGCTTTAACAGTGACTGCTGTAAGGTGAATACAGAGTGTTTCAAGGAGGCTGCTCATGGTCCTTCCAGTCTGCTGACCTCTGAAACAGACTGAAGCCTTCTGCACTCTGTTGAGTGAATCTTTCACCTGCAGCAATGTGGTTGATGTTGTCACTGTCAGGATAGTTTTTCAGGGTAAATAAGATGAGAATCTGGCTTTCTGTGTTATAAAAAGTTAACATGAAACTTAGCTGGCTGAATTTTGTCCTCCATCCAGTTGCACGATCCTGCAAAGGGAGGTAGAGAAGAATGAGGGAGCAACTGATGCTTCTTCATGTCTATTCTTCACTAAGGCATCACAGAATCCCAACCAGAACATTTCTCCATGACTGTGTAGCAATGCAGTTTCCCAATTTTTATTCATGTCAGTTAACAACTCCTCACTGCCCTTGCTGCTCACTGTTTTGACATTTTGGGGCTATATCTACACCACTTACTTAATCTTTGGCCTAGAGACTATGGATGACTGGTAGGTCTCAGCACAGGCTGTGTCAAATCATAGGGCAGCTGGTTTTCTTTGTGCCAAATGTTATCAGAAGAACTGCCAGCACATGCTGGCTAAAGACATGCCTTGCCTTTCTTGTAAAGAACAGCCTGCAAGGTGCAGCACCCACTCGTCCTGCTCCAGCAACTGCTTAAAGATAAGCAAATATCTGTGAATAAATCCATTTAAATCTACATTTCTGTCTGGATTAATGCTTGTACTGTTATACTGCTTGGAGGCTGCAGCTGTAAATCCAGGCTCTCAGTGTGCTAGCTGCTGTAAAATGTCAATAAGAGGAATTTTGGGGTGTTGCTAATGTTTTTGTTGGTCTGCAGGGTCCCAAATTTATCAGGTTTACCCATCTAGCATGTAATCTTAGCACTTTCTTAAACTATTGCTCTTACTTCTTAGGAGGACAATCTTGGTTGTAATTCACTCTGGTTGGTTTAGTTATTATAATATTAGTAGTCCAGCAGTATATAGAGACAGAGGATCCTTGGTATTGCCCTAAAAATACTACAGTCATTGGTCAGCCTTCTCTAAATAAGGATGGAGCAGGACGTTATCAATCAGAAAATCAAAATCAGTAGTAAGCAAGATTAATAAAATGAACACAGTACTGTTAAAAGGGTAAGTGCAGAAGTTTCTAGCAATCTAGCTAACTTACTGCCTTTAAAGTATCAAAGCAACTGCAGAAGGAGGAAATATTGGGAAAGCAGCTCTTCTGATCCTGCTTGAGAGACAGCTTAAAATTCTGCCCTGCTAATGCAGCTGCTTGTCAGCGGATCACAAGACTCCAAAACCATGTCTGTAACTCAGGCTTTCCACTTGCTTCAAAGCTGACAATATCTGAGTAATTGCAGATTAGTTACAGATATTCCTTTGTTCCCAGTTTAAGGTCTCTCACAACAACAAACACAGCAATAAAATTGCTTAGATTGTTACTTCAGAAACACTCAGAAATCATTGGTCTGCTTTCTAGGATGCTCCCTTGAAGCATTACCATTGTTCATAGAGAAGCACAATGAATACCAACAGTAAATATTGTCACATACATCTGTACTGGAAAAGTTTAGAAGTGGGATGTGGAACATGTAGGAAAATGGGGGATGGAAAAGTGCTTTCTCTAGCTCTTTGTTGCTGTTGTGAATATCTCTTAATGAAGCAGATGTTCAGATAAATAATTTCAGGCTACAAGCATTAAAAATTAGGAAGTAGCAGAGGGTCTGAGTTCCAGCTCAGTTTCCCTTGTTAACTGGTTGTTATGCTCCACTCAGCACTCCATAGGCACAAAGACATCTAGTGGATGCAGAATATTTTAGAAATAATGCCATTGCAGTTTATTAAGCACACCTTGCTGCAGCCTCTTCGATCACATTAGATGCAAACTTTGGGTTTCAGACTTGTGATTCCAATTGCTGCTACTTCTATCTTTTTCACACAGAACACCATGCCCCTTATACAATGTGTTGTAAAACTGGGAGATAGGTTTATGTAAAACAGATGAGTTTTGATTGAATTGCTTTCTAATCTGTTTGTCTACTTGCTAACTGGGATTAAGTTCAGGGTAAAACCAGACCACTGGGTTGAAACCAGTGTTCATGCTGGAAACATCTACTGTAGGTTTGTGTCCAAACTGTTGTGATCTCTGCAAGCCAGAGGCTTGAGCATAAAGTCCAAGCAGCCATCTGAGGATTGTCAATCAGGGGATGCCAACTGAAGGTACAGGCAGAAGAACAAATCAACCTGAGTATGTTGCCGAGCAATACACACTTATTTTTAGGCTGCCGTGGCTGACTTTGAAGTGGCCTGCCCGACCCATTGACAAGCAGGAATTTGGCAACTGGAAGCATAAACCTGGTTAACAGGGAAAGGTGAACAAAACCCTGCACAAAAAAATAGCTGGCGCTGTGCTATCTGAAGGCAGAGCAAAAACTATTGTGTGTGCTAAGGTATAAAATGAACCAAATAAAATGAAAAATAGGACCATAAAGGGCAACAGCAGTGAGTACAGTGTAGCTGTGCTGTGCATGTCCTCCCACAGCCCATGTCAGACAGCACAGTAATCACTCCTGCTTTTGACTGGGGAGCTGAGTATTTGCCTTGTGTTGTGGAGGAACGATGTGGTGGTCAAACCATTTGCCAGGACCTGGGTGATTGCCTTCATCCAACAGAGAGTGAAATCCTTGTGGTGGAAGTGATACAGAAAGACACAAGTCCCCTGACTGCCCTAACTTAATTCAAATTATAAAGTAATACGGTCTGGAGTTATAAGAGCCCTGCGGTGAAACCTCTGTGGAGACAGCTGGAGACAGAGTAAGTCTACTACAATAACAAGGCGTGGGAGTTGAAATTAAAGCTTCTGAACGCAGCAATGTTTCTGCAGACTGCATGAATATACATGTGATTAACTCACCATGCTCCAGCCTCTTCAGCTGAGCCTGGCTTTGTGTCCACAGTGTGAGCCTTGGGCAAACCAGGTGTGGGAATGGCATCAGTCTTGCAGGCTCTGGAATGGGAAGTAGTTGGAGAAACAAAGTGCAGCTTAGCACTCTACAAGACAGAAATGATCCTGGATGTACAAGGCAGTGTAGATGTGCAGAGTGTAGAAGTCATGGCAGAGGTCGAAGAGCTGGTGGTTTCCATCATTACTGACATGTGCATACTAGATGCTCATACAAAGACAGACTGGATGCTGAGACTCATTATGGGCAGGTTTCTCTCCTCAGCCACAAGGACATAGCTGTTTGGAGTCCCCAAAACCAGGAAAGGAGATTGTCTTACCTGAAAGCAAAAATTTGCCCTACAACTTCAGCCTTTTGCATCTAAATATCACAGGTTGCTCCTGGGCTAAGCCAATGCATTTCAGGGTGATTGGTTTCCTGTGTCAGCCTAGAGCAGGTACTGCAGCACCATGTTCCCCTTTTTTCAAACTATTTTAGTTAGCATCTTGAGACAACTCCAGAAAAAGAGACTATATGAGTAAGAAGGACTTTGGAAGACATAAATATGATCACGAAAGAATTGAAAAAGCTTTCCCCTTCAGACTTTTCAGGAAGATCTGCCTCTATGAGACTTCTTGTTGTCAATGGAAAGAAAAATACAGTTTAAGAGTTTAAGAGTCATCTGACCTGTTTTTGATGTCTGTCTCAGGATGATGATTTTCTCCCACCTCTGTCCCAAGTCACTGGATCTCTGTTGACTTGAAAGAGAGACTGCAGTAACTAGTTCAGATACAGGCACCTCCACTTAGTCAGCTGAATCCAGCCTGCTACAGAGAATCTGGGTCAGAGACGTTAGGAACAACACTAATAAAGAAATGAACAGACACATTCTCAAGCTGTTCTGTGGGATGAGAAGATGCTGCACTAGCATCAGTACACAACTGTTTCTCCCCTTTCATCAAAATATGCTTAACTCAGACTGCTATTCACTTGAAGATCCTCCTTCTCATTTTACCTTTTCCATTAGAATTAGCCTTGGAACTCACAGCATTCTCTCTGAAAATCATGACTTCAGCATCTACTAAATGCAGGTTACTTTTAAACCAAGACTACTCTTGCCTAAACAATGCTGTACTATTAAACCAAGTTAGGTTAAAAAACTAATTCAGTTTCCCTACTACTTGGGGAGGGCATTTTGGATTTTCAAATGCCACTGCCAACCTAGTTAAACAAATCCAAAGGAGACTGACATTTCCCAGATGAGAATTTTTCCTGGACCTCTTTCAATGTTGCTGCTGGTCCTCTCAGTTACCTCTGCATCCCCCAGAAGGTGTGAGGCTTTGTAGAATGAGCTATTTGCATCAGAGAATTATCTTTGGTGCTTGCTGAAATCTCCTGACTGATAATATGCTCAAAGCACAGCACATGAACTGTTTGCTTCCTTTGGGTGCTGGGTGCTGTGCACTCCCTGGAAGCCTACAGACAGTGATTTGTCTTGACATTTTGCTGTGGTTGTTGGGGTGATGGAATGAATTTGATGGAGTCTGAATTGGAAGTGCAGTACTCTGGCACTAATAGCAGGCTACTGTATTTCTGTCAATGAAGATTCTGGAGTGCAAGTTAAGACTTTTCCAGTCATTTATGAGGAGCACAGAAGTCAGCAACATGAAGGAAGCTGTCAGGGAAAATACTTAATAGCCCAAAACTCAATACTAAGACAACAACCTGTAATTTCAGGTCCTCACAGGCTCAACAGAACATGACAAGAGTTCTGTCCTTCATCTTTGTCGAAGTGCTACAATTTCCTGAAGGCCAGGAACAGCTCCAGATGCCAGAAGAACTGTGCTAACCACAGTAATGATTAAATGCAATGTGGAACTAAGTCTGTGAGGAGCAGAATATCCCTGTCAGCTCCTGTTCACCTCAAGGAATTGCTGACAATCCTCAGAGGTGTGGTCCATGTTTTAGGGAGGACAGCATCTGAGAGACAAACGGTCTGTAGTCAGGGATTTTGTAAACCCATTTGCCGCCTGGTCTCTGGATTTTAGGCAATGGAGCTCTGAAATGGAAGACTGACTGCAGCAGAAAGAGCTTCAGGAGTTCTTTGGTTTCCATCCTGTGCAAGACCTCACTGCAGTAGTTTTAAAATAACCTGTAATCTTTTCAGAGGATTAAACACGTACATTCACTTGCTGTTGTGTGCTGTTTCAACCTGTCACTACCCACTGCAAGTCATTTCTTCACCTGTTCGGTCACTCCATGCCACTCACAAGGAGGCTTGTGCAGTTCCCACAGGAGCTCATACTATGGTACTGCCTGGATATGGACACATTGGGAGCTGGGCATTTTGGTAAGATATAGACAGGATTTACTTCATGAGATAATATCCTGCTGATGAGATTTGATAGTCATTGTGTAATGAAAGCTTGTGTGTTACAGTAGCCAGCAGCAGCTCTGTTCAAGGTGTAAAGGTAGAAGTACTGCTTCCTTAAAAAATACACAATTGTAGTTTTGGAACCAAGTTACAGAAGAAGGTTAAACTAGAAAAGACATCACTGATGCTCTTCTTGGCCACTTCATCACCTCACCTCTCTCCATCTAGCTTACCCACTTAGTCTCTGACTACAGGGACTGGTTTTCATAGAATCATGGAATGGTAAGGTTGGAAGGGACCTCAAGAATCATCTAGTTCCAACCCCCTGCCATAGGCATGGACACCTCCCACTAGAACAGGTGGCCTCATCAAGGCTTCCTCCAACCTGGCCTTGAACACCTCCAGGGAGAGAGCAGCCATAACATCCTTGGGCAACCTATTCCAGTGCCTCACCACCCTCACTGGAAAGAACTTCCTCCTAACATCCAGTCTAATTCTCCCCTCTGCCAGTTTAAACCCATTTCCCCTTGTCCTGTCATTGCAGGACCTTGTAAATAGTCCCTCCCCAGCCTTCCTGTAGCCCCCTTCAGATACTGGAAGGCTACTAGAATGCGTCCTGGAAGCCTTCTCTTCTCCAGACTGCAGAGCCCCAACTCTCTCAGCCTGTCCTCAGCAGAGCTGCTGCAGCCCTCTGATCATCTTTGTGGCCTCCTCTGGACCCGCTCCAACACTTCCATGTCCTTCCTGTGCTGAGGGCTCCAGAACTGCACACAGTTTTGCTTCTGTGCTTCTCTGTGTGTCCCAAAGGAGTGGCACAGCTCAGTACGAGTGTTAAGGTCTTTCACAGTCTGTCCTCTACATTACCTTCATCTTTCTTATGAACTGCTATAGAAAGTTAATGCCTTCCTTCTGTGTCACTGCAAGATTTTGAGAGTACAGTCACACTGTCTTGTTAACCTCCATTTCTCATCTTTGTCCAAGTCCTGTTGAAATGCTTCTGCTGTGAAATTTATTTGGTACATCTCTAATCTCAGGTAAGTTATATTCTTTCCTGCAAGCTGAAAATAAGCTTTTGAAGGTGTTTTGGTAAGACTATAAACCTCACACTACAAAACACTTTCAAGGCTCTGTGTTTTCCCTGACTTCACACTAGTTTTGCTTTGCAGATATCATTCATTGAACATTACACTCCAAATATCAGGGTGTATATGGATTGTTCTGCTTCAGCCATAATCTCAAATTCTTGGAAATCATTGATTGTATGATATCTCTGCTCTTCAGAATGTCTGTCTCTGCAAGAAAAAAAACAGCAGACAACTAACCTAGATCGTGCCAAACTTTGACCTAACATGCTGTGTCCACACCATACTTTGCTGCACTATACCAAGTTCCTCTCTATGGTGGCACTTCCAAGAAAATTACTGCTGACTGACCTGCAGACCGTTGTCTCTCACAGTGAACAGCTCAGGTTCCTTCTGCCACATCATAAATCATGGAGTTGCCCTGAAGCTTTCTACAGTGCATAGCACAGATGGAGCTGTGACCCACGACTGAGGTCATTAAGCCTCCTATAATACCAACCATAATAATAATAACAACCTTGAAAAAAAATCTGTGCCTTCCTAGAAATAAAGACATCTGAGGCAAGCAGTTCTTTCATGCAACATGCAAAGAATTACTCTGAAAGCCACGCTTGTGATTTGTCATCAATTTCTCAACCATCCTTACTCTTTCTCTAACGCAAATATTTTCATCTTCCACTTTTCCTATATTGTTAATCTCTTTATTGCCATCATTGTTTTCATGGATACAATTTCTCCTCATAAGTGACTTTACATTGTTACAAGCATTGTTTCGCTGTCATATTGTGTTGTACAGCTGCTATTTTCCCCAGAATTGCACTCTTTGTCTATAATTTCCCTTTTAGTGCTTAGCACAAAACCCTATTGTCCTTGACTATAATTTTTGCTTTTGTCCCTCCCTAGTCCAGTTCTGCTCTTGTCTGCGATTCAGCCTCCACAGACGTGTTTCCTGTAGTATCCTTTTCCTTCCCTATAATTTGCCCTTTTTGCAATATTCAGTGTATTCTTTTTCCCATTTCAAAGGAAAGCAGCAGCACCATGTTAATCATTCTCTGTTTTCCTACATGCTGCTCTGTTCCAGATTCAGCAATCCTTTCTCTTTCCTCCCATCCCACTATCTTATTACCAAAGAGTTTCTGAGTCTCTTCTTTTTTGTAAGGCATTCTTTTCTCATTCTTTTGTGTGGTCTTATTCTGTCACTTCCTGCCTGTGCCTTTTTTTTTTTTAAGCTGTGGTGTGTTTTTCTACTTTCAAATTTTTGTTTTCTTTACAGTATCACTTTCTAGATTAGTTTATATTTCCCCCACTCTTTAAACAGTTTCTGATACTGCAATGTTATTGCACCATTTCTAAAGCTAATTTTGCCCCTTTGGCTTCATATCCTGCTGGTCTGCCCTGTGGATTGGCAGGTGCTGGTGGGTGTGTACTGGTATCAGTGAATCCATTGCCCAAGAACAGACTATGAGCCTGCATCTGACAGTGGGTGAAACATCACCACTGTCAGCAGCAGTACTGGGATTTTGATGCCCACTTGCTGTTGAGCCTTGAGGGCTAATGTGGATGGTGCAGAATGGTGACCTCAGGCATGAGAAGACTTTCACTGCCTGTGGACAAAAAGGCAGTTGGCAAAGCTGTGAAGATCTGCATGAGGAAGGAGCTGGCTATGTCTGCAAGCTAATGCTCTCCCACTGTGTATGTTAGGGCTCCCTATGGGCATTGCATGTAATGGTGGGCAGAAGACACAAAACTGCACTGCTCCTTTCCTGCTAGATCATCACCTAGTCTTGGCTCCTGCATTTCCCAAATACATCAGATCACCTTTTCCTTTCCCACAAGGCCTTCATAACTAAGCACTCTCACCTGCCCTCTTAGTCCTCCCACCAGCCTGCTTTTGCCTTCCTTTCTTTGCCTTCCCCACCTGTCCCTTTGCATTGCCTCATTGAGCCACTATGCATTTGCCTAAGTACTTTGAATAGTGACATCTAAACAATTATTTTGCTGCCAAATGTTCTACTTTTTTCTTCTCTGGTCTATAATTCTTCAGTGAGTGGTGACTGCATAGTTAATCACTCATTACATGGCTGTCAGATACTCAAGTCCTTTCTCCTCTAGAATCAGTGTCCATGGCTTGTGTGCAGTAATGTGCAGTGGGCTTAAGATAAAATTGGTTTTGTTTTTTAACAGCTTACACATCTTCCAATGCAGTCACTGCAGGGCCTTGAGGGCACCTGACCGGAGAGACAGCAGCAGGAGAATCAACTGCTCCTGAGTGCTATCAGAGGAGACATTAGCAGTGGCTGAACCAAGACCGGTGGGAGAAGGCCACTGACCAATAGCTGTCTGCTATGTTACATGGACAAGCAGGGCTCAGTGATCTTTGTCCAGGTTATGAATGAGGACTGTAGATGGCACTACTTTGAAAAGTCATGGAAGTATTTAGTGAGCTCAGAGTATTTAGTGTAGGTGGAGCATTTTTTGTGGAGAAATGTAAAATATTTTTCTGGATTGATTTTAATTACTGGTCAAAATAGAGAATCTTTTAGGTTAACAAGCCCTTCTTCCAGCCCAAAGCAAAACCTCTCATCTTCAAATTAAATCCAGTTGATGGTACAGCTTAAACTATCTTACTGCTACTACCTTAGTCATTAACATTGTACACTGCTATCACACCCTCAGTGGCAGTGCAGCTTGTTTGGGTGCCTACAGCCTGTGCTAAGGACCTGCCAAAGTAAGGCCAAACTACAATCTGGCCTGAATATATTGTCAAGTTTAGAATTTTTTTTGTAACCCTCTCCAACACAGTTCCTCCAGTCTGCAGGCACTGAAGTAGCTCAGCGCTACGACAACTTTACCGACAGTGCCTAAGAGGTTTAAACAACTGTAGCTTGAAGACAATTTCAACCAACATTTTACCTGAGAAACACAGATGAGCTGAAAACTTGGATTCCTTCAAGGATTTCTATCATAAATTTAGTACATATCACTCCTCCTCTACCTTGAACACTGCTCTAGCATATCGAAGTCCAGCATAAAAATAGTAACCAAAAATCTATGCCATTTAAAAATGCACAAGCCAGTACAGCCTACACAACCTACACAAATCCAGCAGACATCCAAAACATTTTAAAAAAATTAATAGGTTGGCAGGTTTTCAAGAGCACCTCATTTGCTCTGAGAGGAACCATACACCCCTAGACAGTCCAGAGAAACTGCTTGCCCAGCAAACATCTTCCACAGACAGTAAAATAAGATGCAACTTTCAACTTTTACATTTTCTCAGAAACTTGCTTCACAAACCTTAAGCTGCACCACATATCAGTAAAGTCAACATTAAAAGGAAAAGGGTAGGCACCTGGGTAGGCACAATCCCAAGCACAAATACAGGCTGGGTGGTGAATGGCTGGAGAGCAGCCCTGAGGAAAAGGACCTTGGAGTCTGGGTTGATGAAAAACTCAACATGAGTCTGCAGTGTGCACATGCAGCTCAGACAGCAACCAAGTCCTAGGCTGCATCAAGAG